>JAJPUD010003076.1:40098-132744 GCA_023553655.1 Myrmecobius fasciatus | reverse complement strand
AGAGAGAGAGAGAGAGAGAGAGAGAGAGAGAGAGAGAGAGAGAGAGAAGCCAAAGATTCATCAAGGTTGCAAATGTGAGTGACTTGAAGAAGATGATTGTTACCTTATTTCAAAAGAAATAGAAATGTAAGAAACAGTGAGTCTGGGGAGAAAGATAATAAGTTTTATTTTGGATATGCTGAGTCTAAAATACTTATGAGATATCCATTTGAAAATATTCAATATGCAAAAAGTATATAAGGCTTTTTCAAAGGGTATGGTTGTAAAGGAAAAAAGATATTAAATAGCTTGAAGAGATGGAAGATAGCCCATGAGAAAGAACAGAACTCTGTGTGTGTGTGTGTATTTTAGAGTCATTTGTACACCGATAATGGTTGTACCTATGGGATCTGATGAAAAAGAAGAGATAAGAAGATACCTGGAATTACATTAAATGTGGTGGGAAGGGATAGGGAGAAAGATGAAAGAGAATATGAATGAAATGTAAATGACAATCTAGAAAAGAAGACTGAGATGGATAGACAAGTAGAACTATGAGACAAAAAAGTCATGAAAACCTCAAACAAGGGTGATCATTTTTCCTCTACTCTACTACCTCTATGCTATTTGTCCAAGCCCATTAGGACCTAAATCAGAGGTGTAAAATATGCAACTCATAACACTCCTGAGAATGGCCCAAACCAGATCTCGATAGACAATAAAGAACCAATGAACTGAAGGAAGTCACTTGCCTCGTATTGACAACATACAATACAACAATATGAGCTACAACAGTAGAAATATAATAAAATCAAATATTAAAATTAGATACTTTAAATCAAAGACTTTACAGAAGAAGCAACTTCAGACTTCCTAGAATCCCTGACAGACTTCTATTGTTCCAAGAAAACATTTTAAAAAACATTTAGCTTCCCATTTAAGCCTTTAGTGTAATTATACCTGGAAATCAACCCACAAAACAGTAATTTCAATAGATATGAGTAAGTACGTTTAGAATTTTAAGAACTAATTTCTCCTCCACAATCAATATGAACATATCTGCAATCATTTGTATACTTACCACACTGACTGAATTTCTCTTTTAGTTTCTGCCAAGTCAAGTCAAAAGGCAGCTAGAATGAAAACAGGTATTAGTAACAGATACACAAAGAAAATTAAAGAAAAAAAGTTTCTTTTACATTTATTTACTTACATTTCTGACAAATATCTGGTTTCCTTTGGAGCCTATTCTGTCTCTCATTCCACTTCCCATTGGGCCAGAAACAAATCCTCGATCCATATCGATGCTTCTTTCCAGTACAGTTCCCATTCCAGGTCCCATTCTATCAAAGCTGGAGCTCATTCGGTCAAGTCCCATCCCCATTCCTCCAGTCATGCTGTTCATACTACCCATTCCACCACCTGGGTTTTTTGGGAAGGAAAAAAGGATTTGGGAGTTTGTAGTTTGAAGATTTGTTTTTTATATAAACAAAAAGGTGGGATAAGTAGGGGGAGTAAGTCATTGTTGGGGATAAGGGAAAGGGAAAAAAACTACTATTACTATAATCAAATTGATCAAAAAAAGTAGTCTTTTAATATTAAAAATACAAGTGTTCTGAAAATTGTTTAAAAAAAATTTAACTTAGATTACTGTTGTTACCTGTTGTAATTTATACACATGCAGTATATAACATATCTAATATGCTTCTCTCAGGATCAAACATATCCAACTTATACAAAAGCCCATACACAGCATTGCATAGTTAAGATTTTTCATTATTTCTTTTTGCCTTTTATTTTCATTCCTTATTTTACTGATATTTCCTTTTTTTTTTTTTTTTTTTTTTTTGCTGAGGCAATTGGGGTTAAGTGACTTGCCCACGGTCACACAGCTAGAAGTGGTAAGTGTCTGAGACCAGATTTGAACCCAGGTCCTCCTGACTTCAGGGCTGGTGCTTTATCCACTGCGCCATCTAGCTGCCCCATGATATTTCCTAAACACAGAACTATGGTAAGTAAATTCATAGATAGCAATTCTTAAAAACTCTTAAATTAACATTCTAAACAAATTCTCCATTGTAATATGGAGTATTATATGGAATTGGGGAAGCATTTCCCCAATTTCCTTACAAGATTCCTCTACTGTTTGCTAAAATTATTCTTGATTTCTCTCAGCAAGAGTCAATAGATACTATATAAGATAGAGACCATCTTCTAACAGAAAGATTATTAAGTTCAATATTAATTAGGAGATATGGTGAGATGAAGAGAAAATGCTATGGAAGCTTGGGAACTGAAGTACCTGATTCACATTTTCTGTTTAATCTTACTCCTGATACTCTGATATTTTTCCTTACCCACTTATTTAATTCTATTCTTCTAGTCTCAATTTTCTCAATTTATTCCTTGATGTTTTTTAAAACTCTTGCTACTTAATTTCTTCTTACACCAAAAGAACACACTAAAATTCTAGGATAATGATTTAAAAAATATTCCAACATTACTTGGCATTCATAAATGAGCAACAAAGGCAGAGAGAATGACAGAAACAAAAATAAGAAAGCTAAGATTTTATGGAACATAATCTATAACCACACTATAAGAATGTATAGCTTATTTAAAGTCAAAAGATTAGAGGAAAAGGGTAACAACAGAAAAGCACTGCATGTCAAGAAGGTATATTCTAGGATACAAATTTTACCAACTATAGGAGAAAAGAATGGTGAAGACTTAAATTATGATTACAGAGAAAAATATAGCATCGTTATTGTGACAGCAGTATACTCTAGACCATCTCAATTAAGAGGACTGGATGATGGGTTCCCGAAGGAGAAAAAAAAATTCAGCATGGAGAAGAATAGAGTAGTGATGTGTCACTTCGACTATCTGGACATTTGCTGGTGATTGCTCTCTCTATAGTCAAATCACAGCATCTGAGAAATTACAAATCTTTTTTGAAAGACCTGGTTATGAAAAAGATCAGACAGGTTGTCAAACAAGAAAAAACAAGATTTTGGAAATATACTGACCACTAGTAGTTTGTAACTGAAAAAAAAAAAGGTAAAGGATAGGAGAAGGAAAAGAATGCCAGTCATAATCTAATGAATCTCCTAAACTTTAAGAGAGTAGATTTTGAAATCATCAACCAAAAAACAAAACAAAACAAAACAAAACAAAACAAAACAGAACAGAACAGGCAAAACTCATGGGGAAATCATCACAAGGAATTAAATCCTTGTAATAGACACAAATAAGTCCCATAAGAATAGAAGTTCTCTAAACAAGTTTAGATTGATGTTGTTCAATCTAACTAACCCATAAGAGTAGAAGAAGTTCTCTAAATAAGTTTAGATTGATGTTGTTCAATGTAACTAAAAGCTAATAATCAGAGCTTTCAAAAAGGAATAAGCTGTCTGAAGAGTTTTCTTTTCTTTGGAGGTCTTTAAGTAGAAATTGACTAGCCACGTGCCAGGTATTCCTACTTAGATATTAATTGAATTAAATGACTAGTCAATCAAAATTTATTTAAGTATTTTTCTATGCAGCAGGCACTGTGCTAAAACGTGAAGATACTAAGACAGTCTAAGTCTAAAGGAGCTCACCATCCAATGGGAAAAACTACAAGTAAGCAAATATATACAAACAACTTATACAGAGAAATGGGAAATAATTAAAAGAAAAGGGGGAGAAAAAAAAGACTCCATGTAGAAAATAAGATTTTAGCTAGAAGTTAAAAAGGAAGCCTGGGAAGTCACGAGATAAAGATAAGGAGGAAGAGCATTCCAGGCATGGGGAACAGCCAGTGAAAATGCACCATCTCAAGGATGTCCCATTTAGGTTGCCCCCAACTTTTATAATTCTATGATTCTACATTAGGGATGAGAAGAGCTATCAGAAATAATGTACTAATTAGTTTATGACAACATGAATGGCAGAAAAGAAAATGGGTTAGTGGAAGTGTTGTTAATAGAAAATTTTCAGGAGCTATAGTTTAGATGTTTAAAGTGGGAATGTAGGGTGTAGGAGGAATGCAGGAAAGCCTTGCTGGAGAACAGAAACCTAGGAGGAGGCTTTAATTCACATTTTTAGATATCTATTTGATATTTAAATGAATAAAAGAGTAAAGTAAATGAGTAAAAATTAATGGTCAAGAAAAAGAACCTTCAATAAAACTATTAGTTTTCGAATATAACCTTCTTTCACTAGAAAAAGTATAATTCTAGCATAAGCATAACAAAAAATTTTTACAGTCATAAATTCCTAGTGATTTTTTGCATATGGCAAACATTTTTAAATTAATTTTAGGAAAAACTTTAAAACCTACTCATGCCAGATCCCACTGGACCCATGTTAGAAGCTCCCATTCCTCCTGTAAAACCTCCAATCATTGCACCACCTTAACAAAGACAGACAATATGCTAATTAATTGCAGTTATTTTCAATAAGCTAGAATTAATTTAACAATATTTTAATATTTTGCTTATGAGAAAGCTAAAGAAAGATAACTGACATCATTGAGGACTTTGTGAAAGAATTTATTTCCAAATGCTTTTTGTGCAGGTTTTCTATTTTTAAAGAGTATAAATTACAATGGAGCACCTTAGTCTTACTGATTTATTATCAAAAATATTCCCTTCTTTAGAAAACAAAATTGAATGACATAGTATACATAATATTCCTTATTTTTAAGGCAGAAGAAATAAAAGCATTTTGACATTCACAGAAAGAGAAACAAGTAAAGTATGACAACACTGCCCTACCAATTCTACCAAAAGAATCTCCGAAGCCTCGATTCATTCCAATGTCACCACGTCCAAAGTCTCTTTCCATGCTACTAGCCATTCCACCTCGATACAATTCTGTAAAGAATGTCAAAATAATAGTAGGAACAATTTAAATATTTTCAAGCATTTCAATATTTATGTTAAATAATTTAAGAATATGCCTAAAATAAAAGATGACAGTAAAACTTGTAAATATGAAAATGTTATTTACCTAACTTACCTCCCATGCTGCTTCCCAGGCCGCCCATACCAGTTCCCATTCCTGCCATGCCAGTCCCTATCCCTCCACTCATTCCACTGCCCATGCTCCCTCTGAAGTCATCTATAGCACCCATTCCTAAGTGAAGGAGGGAACAGTTTAATAGTAGGGAAGAGCTAAATACAGAACACACTCCCAATTTCCCTCCCTCCCTCCAAATTAAGACTTTACCTACCTCCTATTCGGCTAATTCCTCCAAATCCTCCCATGCTATTCATGGTTTCCATGCCACCAAACCCAACTCCTACATAATAAGGATAAATTTGAAGACACTATTGTTAATTATATAGTTAAAAATATACTTTTGTCAATAATGTGTCACCTGTTGGTTTTTCCTCTACCCAACAGACTACTGCACCAACCTTACATGGCTGCTTCCTAATCCTACTAAAGTCTTTGTGTGGAATCAATGCCTACTAAAAATGCTCCCTGGGAAATGAGTTAGCATTAAAGGAAGCAGGAATTTAAACTGTTTCATGTCTAACAGTTTTACAGTAAATGAGGATGATCATACACACAAAATGTAAAGTTTTGTACATACCTCCTCCCATTCTATTCATTCCTCCAAAACCAGGACCATCCATTCCCATACCTCAAATGAAATACAAAATATATGCTTTTAGACAAATGTGGAAAAGGAATATAATGTTTTGTATTTATGGCTACAAAATGAGGCAACAAAGCATAAATGAATGCTTTAAGTCATAATGGGATATTTGGGGTGGGGGTCACTTGCCTGACCCCCTATGCCAGTCATCCAGTTATGATGGTTCAAGGAGTGGGTTTGAAAAATTACTGGAAGACAAGAAAGGAAAATTGCTTCCATCCCCACCTTCCAGATCCAATCCCCCTACCCCATCATGTTTTTAATGAATACAAGAATTCAGTTTAAATTCAACAAACATCTAAGAAAATGTAGAAAGTATGAGAAAATCAAGCATCTATCTAGCAATATATTCTCTTCAGCTGCCTAGAACTGTTCAATAAACTTTTCAACCTCTTATTTCCAGGTCCAGAAAAACCTATATTTTTCAGCACAGACACTATAAAGCCACTAAAGGATATGTAAAGGTAATTAGACCATTCCTATGGCTACACCACCACTATAATCTAGTGTAATCTCGGAAGAGTTTTCCTAACTCAGGAAGCTAAGAAAGCAAAATAAAAAAGGGAGTATGGAGAATAATACTTCTACCTGGACTGAAAAAGGTATTACCTCAAACTCAAAGGAATAATTATAGAAGCAAATAAAAATCCTGCAATTTTAGTTGGTTAAGCAAACAAATGTAAAAATCATTTCAGTCAAGTTATGTATTGCTTCATTTGAATGGACACATACCCCTATTTTACCCTTATCTGATCTGCAAATTTATACTATCTTGTCAATAAATAAGTTATGATATATTTTTACTTCATTCCACCAACAAACCTTTAATTCTATTTTATGAAGGCATTCTAGGCATTCTCTTCTCCCCAAATATTATGTTAAATATTTGTCTGTAAAAGAAAATTTGTTTTCTCCCACTCTCATAGTTTAGCTTCACTTTCAATTCAAGTGATGCCACCATAGTAACAAAGCTATAAAGGAGGCTCTTCATACACTGTAGAAAAGGGTATAAACAGAAGCTTTGTTATTGACCAAGCTGGGAAATATTAAAAAAATCAAAAAACACCATAAAAATACTTACTTCCTGGTCCTATGTTTCCCATTCCACCTCCCATGTTCAACTGGTTGGCACTAATGGGCTGCCCACCAGGTCCAAGTCCCATGCCAATGCCTCCAAGACCACCTTAAACAAAGATAACAATACACAAAACTTGGTGGCATTAAGGAGCCAGTCCTAAAATCAAATAAATTTTATTACATCTTCAATCTTTAAAAAATTACAGACCAGAAAAAACTGACAAAGGAATTTAGGAACACAATACTCTACTAATTACCATGGCAAAACAAAACAACAAACAAAACTTAATATATTTTTACCAAAGGACTCACTCCTCAGTCACTAAGAATTTCTTGATTTAAGCTTACTTTCTCATATCTTGTTTCCTATACACTATATACAATTTTTGCCAATTGTTTTCTAAAACAGGACCTGAAAAAACTAACTTATTTGTAATAGTAAACTATATGTTGCATATGTATTTTCAAAATTTTCATTAATTACTCTTTCTAGTAATCTAGTTATAAAAACATTTCAAAGACCAACATCAATAAAGCCATGTCCAATACCTAGAGATGAAAACTTCACATAAATATTACTTGCATTTAATTAAATATAGCAAAGAATTCTACATTTTAAATTAGTTAGCTCATGCTACAAGGAATGAATTCATTTCCCAATTAACAAAAATAGCTATCTAGTCTCAAAACATTTCATTTTTTAATTTCAGTTATACTTACGGGGCAATTGAGGTGTCTTACTATCATGAGAGCGATAATCTTCATGAGGGACTGATTTGTCATCCTATTAAGAAGGCAAATATATTATGTGGTCAAAATTGTGAAATAGCATAACTAGAAAGATATACGGAGGGACAAAGGGAGATGTTTTTGGTGGTTTGGGCAAGGACTCACCATTTTCACATGCATAGGTCTATCAAATAAAAACTGTCCATTGAACATAGCTGAAAATTCAGTCAAGGAAAGCTAAATCAAATTACTGAATGCGAATTTTTGAGAAATCAACCAAATAAACAAACCTCATTTTATACTTAAACAATTATAAATATTTTGAACAATTATTTCCTAGGTTACTAAATACTGTAATTAATAACCTCTTTTAGGTATACAAATGTTGGCAAATAATTTATCTCTTTGTTTTTATGCTTTTTAAAAGGCAAATATAACATTATTTAATCCAATAACTGAAAAAAGAAAACACAATGTTTCATTTTAATGTATATATACTATTGGTGAACAAGGGATTATATAAAACAACTACTTTTATGTGTATGACTAAAATACCCCATGTATTTTACTAGAACAGCACTGTAATGCTATTTCAAGTTTTAGGAGTGACTTTAGTACTTGGATGTAATAAAGGTCTGCATGTACTGGAGACTAAAGTCTAGCATACAGCTAGGCCAAGTACAGTGCAAAGAAGGCACAAGGCAACAAATTATACCAAATTCCACTGGCCTGAACTTTAACAATAAAAACCAAGGGGAAAATGGTATCAGACTCCTCACATTAGATATAATGCTAAAATGTTAATTAGGATACAGATTGCTTGAACTGCTTCAATTGCTTGATCAAAAGTGACTGTGCCCATTCCTCTGCTCTTGCCATCTTTGTCTTCTTTAATATCTGCCCGTTTTACTGTTCCAGCTATGCTGAACACCTCCTTTAGCTTCTTCCAACCAACTTTGAAGTCAAGCTTAACATAAAATTATATCAGTTATGTTACTAATATACCTGTCTCCCCAATTATATGCAACAAAATCTTTTCTAAACTCCAAAATTGTAAGATACCAAAGAACTATAATTCTTACTACCAGCATACAACATATCAATAATTCTCAAATAATAAACTATGTATCTCCTTAAGTTTTTTTAAACTCACTTAATAAGTCACATCTACACATCCCATTCTCCTTAAAAAATTTAATTCCCAAGACTCATCTGCTCAATTAACTCTGAGAAACATCTCAGTCCTGACCAAATTACACATTTGACACTTGTATATCTAATTCTGCTAAAAGAAATTAATATTGAAGAGTGTTAATTTAATTTACTTTCTTATGTACAGAACAGCTGGACAGGTATTCTCCAAACAAACCAACTACGACACATGACAATTCATGAATACATATAATTCACGGACCAGATATGCAGAACTACCAGGAAAAAACCCATTTACCAACATAAAAATAAGAGCACATGCAGAAAAAATACATGTTAAAGAACTGTACAAATGTTTAATCCTACAGTTCTTTTTGGGGAGGAAAAACCTAAACTAAAATAATTGTATTTATACTCCCAATTGGTACAAATGTATTTTTACTTAGAATTTAAATAATTACTATTTCACTTACTTTTATTAAAAATAAGCAAAATGTTCTTGTAAAACCCAAAAGCAATTTGGCCAGTGACAATGAACTAATGAAAAATTAGAACTAAATATCTGAACAACAAAAATTTGAGACTAAAGCTTAAACTTACATTAGCAACAAAAATTGTAGAACCAAGTCTACCAGCCTGCAAATTACTGATAACCTCAGGAGGAATATTTGGATTATTGAGAATGGAAGGTGGTAAATTCATCAACCCCGAACCCATATCAGGGACATGTCCTCCTGGGAATGATCCTCCTGTACGTTGCAGTGCCCTACGAGCATTTTCTCCATCAGGATCCTATAACACACATTGAATGTTAAATACCACTAGATGAATCAATATGTCTAAAATCATTTAAAACAACTTGAAATTCTATAGAAACTAACACAACTGGCTCAATATTAATGACTGTCTTACAGACCCAGCTGAAGTATCAAGTACTTATTATAGGCAGAGACTGAATTATTTTTATACATAGAAAGGAGCCCTGTACAAAGTCTGGGGTTAGATAAAAGATTTCAATCTCCAGGGATGTCAGTTGAACACCTTTTTCCAATCACTAAAGTCACTTAAAGAACTTGAAATTAGTTTATGTTTACCTCATATTAGGATATCACAACATATATACAAAAATACATACCCTAAAAAAAAGAAAAGTACTTACCTGTAACTTCTTTCTTTCCAAAATGCAGCTGTAGTGAATTCTCACTACTGATGACCCCAATGAAATACAATATTTGGACTGATTAGCAAATGCAAGGTTTTGAAGCCAAGTTACATGACCCAGAGCTTTGAAAGAAAAGTAATTTTTAAAATCCCTCCTCTATGTAGTCTTAGTCCTTCCCCAAATGGGAACATTTACCTATTCCTGAAATCCTTTCTCTCTACTGAAGTGACTATGATCTTGAGACCAAAAGTGGAGAAGAAAGTTTTTAGTTAGAAACTGGATTAGAGATCAATGCTCTCATATAATCAATAACAAAAGATTATTATTTATCTAAAAAAAATTATTTTCAAGTGAAGCAGAACTGAAACAAGTTCAAAATGTGAAAAACTTCACCTACTTTACAAAATACACAATGTATCTGTAATATACCAAGTGCTAATCTGAATGAATAAGTTCCATCAACCACTGAATACATTTCTTGCAACAGCTAATAGGCTCAGAACAAGGTCAATAATAAAAGGAGGAGCACTGGAGCTTGCTGGGGAATCTACGGAAAAATCATAGGAGGTAAGGGAAAAATAACAGTTCAGGACTGCAATGCTAATGAAGCATGGAAAATATTAACAGCTATCTGCCCTTGCACTAACTGGTCCTAAATTGTCCTGCTTTCTAAAGTTATAGTGTCTGTTTTATTATTTTTTTTGTTGGGTTGGACATGGCAAATGGATCTGAAATTTCATGGGTTTGAAGAACTTTTAGCTGTGGAAACTGGTACTATAAAATCCCCTTTTACTTGACTTGAAATATAATCTATTAAGTCTTTTTTTTCCTTCATATCCCTATGCTTCTAGCAATGCCCTAACTTTTAATCTGTTACTTTCAATCTTCTTCAGCTTATTTGGTAAACTTTTATTACTAGACCTAAAATAAAAGTAAAAGGAATTCTAAGAGGCTTCTGTGAATAAAGCATACCTTTAATGCACAAACTCTGTGGTATCTATTTTGGTTTCTGCTTCATTTTTGACTGTCCATTCTGGTCTAGACAGTTGAAGTTGCTAAACAAATTATTATTACTGACAATTAACACTGGTTGAGAAGGTACATAGAAAAACAAGCAATTTTTGTTTTTATAAGTTAAATAAAGAAAATTTTCACGAAACCTAAAAATTTAATGTCATATTTCAAAGGGGAAAAAGAAGTCAAGAAGTTTTATTAATCAGAAGAAACAAAAGCACTCTATAAATTGAATCTCTAGAATAAACTTGGTCTCTAATATTGCTACAGATATAATAATTACAAATGAGCTAATTTGTAAAAATAGTACTTTCTCAAGAGGGCAAGCCAAAAATCTGTCATGAGTTGGGGGGACCAGTTTATAAATACAAATATGTATAGAATTTACATGAATCTTCATTTAAGAATGGATTTATATTATAATTATGGTCTGTTTTTTTGTATTCAAAGGTAAAATGTACTTTTCCAGTTTTGTTTTACATAAGAAGTGATTTGTATTTATTAGGCACAACAATAAATTGTATAGAGTCATCTAGATTTACTCATAACCTTTGCAATCAATAGCATGCTTTCTGGGAAAATGTGTTGAAGGCTTAATTCCTAAGAAAGAATTATGGTTTGTTCCTTTTTTTTTCCTGTAAAAAGCTAACTAAGGTTAAAGTGAGATCATTGTTTCATTCTTGAAGAAGACTAATGACATCTGAAGGGTGATGTCTTGACTTGCAAGTAAACTAGATTAAAGTGAGACAAAGCTGTGCAAAGTCATTGGCCTCACTCTCTCCTCCAGTCATCAGAGTCCACGGGCAAGACATGGGTCAAGAAGACTGAAGATATCCCCGGATATAGTGGGAGTCCTTGGCCTTTTTTAAGCTAATGCCTTTCTCAGGTCTTAGTTTGTCTGAAACAAAATCCATTCAATAGTTACAGGCTAGGTAAGAATGGCAAAAGATGGCCTAATTTGCTTTCACAAAAGAATTAATCTGGAAGAGAAAGACAGAGTTCTGGCCAGAACAGCAATAATTTCTGTTTACACTCACTCTGGGCAATCAAAACTCAAACAAAGGGCAACTGAGGCTTAGACTAAAACTTATTATTGGCCAATCAGAACCAGAATAATTTAGATTTAAAGATATAGTCAAGTAGAGAGTGAGATCAACACTATGTCTATGCTCAATTATTAACCATGACAAAAATGAAGTAGTATAAATTTCAGATGCACTGATGGCTTATTCTGAACAGATATTTAAGAAGACTTCAGTTAATGATGATGATACTCATGAAATTAACAGAGTATAGTTTAAGATCCTAGGAGGTGGAAGGTTTAGGCCCAATTCCATCCTTTTATCAGATGAGTAAAGAAACCAAGGCCTAGAAAGATTAAGTGACTTGTCCAAGGGCAGATTCAGGATGTGGGTCAGGGTTACAAAATCCGACACACTGAATATAGCCATATGCTTACTGGCAACATTTTTTTCTTTTGTAATTATCTCTTTTTAATAAATCATAAACCCTTGAATTTTAATAAATGCAAACTTTTGCTAACTTACAAAAAATTTTAACTGCAAGGTCACTATAAAGTTGATGAAAGCAACAAATGCAGGCCAATTTCCTAAGTGAAAAAGTGAATTCTGAAAGACTTCCATAGTACCAACTCATATCAAACATATCAAAATAACAACAAAAACATTAAGTTATCAGTGAAAAAAGTATACAATCACCCTCATCTTCCCCAAACTAAAAAATATGTTTTGTTCTAAAGGTTTATTTCTTAAGTTGGCTGACCAACCTCATTATATATTTTTGTCACAGAAATAATGTTATAAGATATGTCAGGTATCATAGGTTGCTCCACTGAAAACCAAAGCTTTTCAGGTCAGATAGTTACTTGAGGCATAGTACTAATAGCAAAATCTTAACAATACCTAACCATCATATTATTATCATCATATGTAACTATATTATTTCTATGGAGACTATCAGTACTAATGCTAACAATGATCCATTAAAATTAAGGGAGCTTTACTATCTATTATTAGATAGAACTACTACTAGAGAGAAAAAAGAAAAAATGAGTTAGGAGTGAAAACATACTAGTTATTAATTTGGAACACATAATTATACATGTAACCGACATGACTGGTCAGATAAACGTTGTTCCACTATTTGGAGCTCTTTACTGAAACACTGATGAAGCATCCACTAAAAACCAATCTCATAAATTTTTTTTCTTGATTTTTTTTCCAAACACATGCAAAGAAAGATATAAATATTTACAGCAGAGTGGAGAAAGGAAGGAAGTAAAGGGTATTTTATTGTGAATAAACCACAACTTGAATATTTGGAAAAGAAAGAAAGTATAACACTAAACAACTAATCCTTAACCCCAAATTCATGATATCTTTCATAAAAGATTTAACAAAAGACCTGAGATTTTCTCAGTTTACCAAGCTCTCTCAAGGGTTCCTTAGTAGACAAGTCAACTAAGAGAGTTGACAAACTTTATAATCAACATGGCTAAGTAATTTGCTTAGGATCACACACTGGCATTAAAGGCTAGATCCAACTAAGGCCTTTCTGATAACAAGCCCAATATTCTGTCTACTTCTTTTATTTGCCCTATATATAAAATAATAAAAATGTTTCTCATTAAGTAATTATTATAATTAGGAAGCTTTTGGATCTTAGTTACTCCTATTTCTCTCACAAAATGCTTAAAATAATATAGTCACATAAAATGGTGGTAAAAATCACATTGGCTCAAATCTCTTTCCTTTTCCACTCCAGAAAAAAATCAATTTCACAAATAATTATTAAGCATTTATATACTAGGCTGAATACCAGAGGAGACAAAATTTAGATAAGATCTTGCTAGATTAAAAAGGGAAATCCCTATGCTAAAGAGGCTTAGATAATTAGACTCGTCAAAAGAATACCATGGTTTCTAAATCAGGATTAGAAGAATATAGGTGGTAGTACTTTTTTTCCCAAAATAGTTAATAGATACTCTGTTTTTCAGGATACATACCTGCATATGCAATAATATATATCAAACTGCTAGCCTTCTAAAGAAGTAGTTTTTAAAAAGATGATAAAAATTGTTTTTTACATATAATTATAAAAATTAAAGTATAAAAATTTAGGGAAAAAATGTAAATGCCATCTATCAGGTAAGGACCACTTTTGACATATATCTATAGCAATATCTATCTATAGATATACGTACATCTGTTTTTAGCACAACTTTTCATTTTAAGGTTATTAACATTTTGCACTCAGATTGACAATCCAATTCTCACACTAAAATACAAGTGATAGAGCTATGCTCAAAAAGTTATCAAACTGTGCATACCCTTTGACCCAGCAGTGTTTCTATTGGGCTTATATCCCAAAGAAATCATAAAGGAAGGAAAGGGCCCCACATGTGCAAGAATGTTTGTGGCAGCTCTTTTTGTAGTGGCTAGAAACTGGAAACTGAATAGATGACCTTCAATTGCAGAATGACTGAATAAATTATGGTATATGAATATTATGGAATATTATTGTTCTGTAAGAAATGACCAGCAAGACAATTTCAGAGAGGCTTGGAGAGACTTGCATGAACTGATGCTGAGTGAAATGAGCAGAACCAGGAGATCATTATACACGGCAACAACAGTACTATATGACGATCAATTATGATGGACATGGCTCTCTTCAACAATGAAATGTTTCAAACCACCTCCAATTATTCACTGAAGATAGCCATATACACCCAGACAGAGGGATGTAAAATGCGGACCACAACATAACATTCTCATACTCCTTGATTGATGTTTGCTTACATTGTGTTTCCTTTATCTGATATATCTTTTGTGTAGATAAGATTTTTCTTGCACAACAATGATAAGTATGGAAATATGTATACATATATTCGATTTGCCAATATTTTAACATAATTAACATGTAGTGGATATCCTGCTATCTAGGGGAGGGGTGGGGAGTTGGAGGGAAAAATTTGTAACAGAAAGCTATGTAAGGGTTAATGTTGAAGAATTACCCACACATATGTTATGCAAATAAAATTAAAAAAAAATACAAGTGATAGTTTAAAGATAATTTGCCAAAAACCAGTGATTCAAACCAAACTGAACCTTGAATGGTGACAAGAATTGTCTTTTTTTTCTTTTTCTAATACTAAAATTTCTTTCTTAGGATTTTTAGGGACAAAAAAAAGGAGAAAAAGATTATAATATAAATACTGAAATTATTATAGATGTGGAATATAGTATCTTAATGAGTGAGCTTTTCCCATACTAACTATTCCATGATCATTTCAGAATTTAATGTTCAATGAAAATAAATCTTCATATACCTTTAAATAGTTTTCCTCCTTTGTCTTTCTTTCCCACAAAATGGAATGTACTGTTTTAAGTTCATAAATTGAAGGCTCTGTGTCTTAGTGACAAATTTAAATGCTTGACTTATAAATTGTCCTAAAGTTATTAAGCAGGCTTATATGGGGCAGAACCCATTATTATGGTTTAAAAATTGGGTTCTTTCTGATTTGCAGTAAACAACAAAATATTCACTTTATTAGGTATATAATTTATATTATCAATTGTATAGAATGCATCTATTTACAAAGTTAAAAATAGTCTAAAAGGCAATGAAAATGTCTATGCTAAACAACATTGAGCACTTGAAGCTGGTTACTTTAAATTTCTAACTCATTTAGATAATTAAATTCTTCAACTTCTACTTATAGTAACACAGAATAAAACAAAAACATAGGTTAATTACAAAAGGAGAAAAAGAAAATAAATGAATTAAGAAGTATAACAACCACTACAACAAAATTTCAGTAGATTTCTATGCTAAAGCAAATGTTTCTAATGAAGCTAACCCAATACAAAGTGAAAATATATAAACAAAACTGTTCCAGTTTAAAATTTTAAAATAAAAAAAATCTTACCTCTTTAATATTCAGTGGTCTTCCACTAAGATCATATTTATTCATAGTTTCTAATGCTTTCTTTACAAATTCTTCATCTTTGAACTCAACCACACTTAGGGAAGGAAAAATTTTTTGAAAGTAAGTAATTATGTTTCTTTAAACCAGAAGTTGAAAATTTTACTTTAAGATATTAAAAGTAATCCTTACCCACAACCCTATATCCATGAAGATTTGTCAACATATGTAAGAGAAAAAAAAGGTTTTGGTCAGTAAAATTAACAATGAATTTTAACATTTTAAGTTACTGTAAGACAGTCATTTCAATCATTTCCACCTCCTGAATAAATATAAATTCTAATTTCCAAATCACAAAAAGTTCTCTGTAAACTCTTATTAAAATAAGACTATCAGTAGAAATCTAATAGTCATGTAAAAAGTCTTACTTTGAAATTACATCTTCTGCAAAATAAAAGTTAAAAAAAATGCACTATGCAAATAAAATTCAGAAGAGCCAGAAGGAATCATTTAAGATATCCAATATAATTACTTTTGAATAATTAAAATGTCAAAGACATTTCCAAATTCAGTATTGTAAAGTTTTTAAAATGTATGCTCTTTAACCTACCAAAAACAAAACATTAACCATATAATTATTCTTCTGTCTAAAAAACTGTCTTTCACAAATGAAAGGCTGCACCAAAATTAAATATATGAAAAATTCAGATGTTAAATAATTTGTAGAATTTTAAAATAATTACACAAATGATTAATACCAATCAAATTGGCAGTGAAATGTTACTAAGTTATATTTCTCATGCACCCAACAGATTTTTTGCTCACTATCAATCAATCAACAAGCATTTATTAAGCGCCTACTATGTGTCAGACATTGTGCTAGGCGCTGGGGATACAAATAGCTAATTATAATCATTTATTTAAAAAGGGACTTCCCAGTATATCCTTCACTACATTACATTCTTTGTTGCTGGCAATCAAAGTCTGCTACCAACCAATTCCTTCCACTTCAATTTAATAATCTAGTTCATTAATACCAATGGTTAAGAGTACTGCCTCTTAAGTAGTCCTGCAAGCTCCTAAATTAGGCTCTTCAAGAGTTTCAAACATACATTCTGAATTAACACCTTTAAGCTACAGGCCTCCATAGGCCTTACACTTAGGAAATTTTATCAATTCGGTGACTTAAAAAAAATAAAAAGATCCCTTAAGACATTCAGAACACAACAAAAATCCTATGTTAAAATCTATTAGCTAAAAAGCATTACCTTAGAGCATTAGGAAAGTAAACACTATTTTTGTAAGCATTTACAACACTCATCCCTTCCAATCAGCTAGTTTGAGTTTCATGACAGTGTCAAACTTTCCAGTATAGAAACCTCAAATCTTTCAAAATAAAGTAAAATTTAAAAAATGAAACTTACTTTCCAAAAACTGGTACAATTATTAAGCAAAAAGTAAACTGCTGAGGAACTTTTAAACCTCTAGCAGATTATGGCCCACAGCACTTACCCTTGATTTTCCTTCCGAATCCTTAAAGAGCTCCACGTATGTAACCTCACCAACTACATAAGACATACAAAAGGAAAATACCAAGAAACAATGCATTTAAACACCAATATCTTGCTTTACTGTGCCCCTGTGCACAACTCTACAAAGAAGCACCTATTATTCACCAACAATCAAAACCAGACCAACATACCTCCTATCAATGACTATATAAAATTTAACTAATTTTCAGAAATATACAGCATCCACATTCTCTAAAAAAGCTAAACAACTATATTTAACCTAATTCATACTACAAATCATATTTTGGCCAGCATGATATAGTTGGTGAACAAATGCAAAGATATACAGATAGTCCCTTAACCTGTCAAATTAAAAACATCAACATTAGCACTTTTCAAATAACTTTTGTCATCCTACACACAACAGCTGTTTTAAGGTGACTTTCTACCTGAATGTCTTCAATCATGTTTGCCTTCAGTAAACTAAATTTACAAGTCATATTTCACAGCAAGCCACACACTTTCTAAATGAATTCAATGAATAAAACCAGTCAAATAGTTGTCACCTTACAACAGATACACCAGTGCAAAGTCTTTATTTATTAAAAGGGAGCAGCCTCAAAGCCAAGTGCATACTTTGCATAACTTTTTGAAACTCAAATTATCAAAAGGTAAACAAAACTAGCTTTTGCAAGATCTAGCATTAGAATGATTCCCCCCCCAAACCATCCAAATACAATAAGTTTAGGGTTTTTAGGTTATTCTGATATCAAAACTGCAACAGCAGTAACGCAATTTTAATAAAGAACAGAAGAGACAGCATCATGGCAGTCATGACAATGCAAACGAAATTAATTCCACAGCCAGATTCCAGACTCCTCCAAGGAAATACAAAACAGCTTTTGGAAAAAAAAAAAAATCAGGCCTTACATTAGCTCACTAAGTGTATTACTTAACAAATATAATACACCCATATTTTTGCTTTTTTTCCTAGAAAAAACATCAACTATAGACAAACCTTGATTAATGAAATTCATGGTGGCATATGTATGCATATACACATATATACATGTATATAATTTACCTAAACATACATATACTGGCTCTCTAGTACTATACTAATATTGTAAAATATGGATGTTTAATTTACATATTCTACCTTGGAATTCAGATGCCTCAAGTGAAAAAGGAGGGAAAGATACTTTAGGTCCAAAGACATCAAACAAAAAAAATTGACAAAACTGAGTCTGAGGCTCCAGGGAATAAATAAAACATTTGTATTAACTACTTCTCCCCTCTCCCTTTTCTATATGAAATGGATTATCAAGAATGGGTTATTGCGGAAATAGTTACCTTTTTCTCTCATAAGATCTTTTATAGCTTGCCATTTCATGTCATATGGTATGTTGCTAATAAAAACTCTGTTACGGTTAGGACCTTTCTTTTCCCCAGTGCCCAAATTCTTGTCCTTTGAATAAGGATGAAATCTATTTGCCTTCTTATTTCCTGTAGACTTTTCTTTTAAGTCAGATCTCTCTTCTTTTACAGAGTCATCATTCTCCCTAAAGTTTAAAAAAAAAAAAAGAAAAAGAAAAATTTAGCTGTGCTTTTAAAGTAACAATCTACATCAAAAAAAATATTTTTCAAATCTGACATTTCAAAAAATACTTCCCTGGCAAAGATTCTAGAGAAGATTCAGACTCCTAGCTCATGTTGCCCAAAGCACAGTAATTAGCCTAACTCCATTTCAAAATACAGTGCACAAGTGCTCACTTGGGAACTAGGCACAAACAAGCTACAAACATTTAAACTACCATAAAGTTCTACCTATTATTTTTCTTTTGTGATTTAATCAGTACAGGGAACTATCAAGGAAGATACTCCATCCACCAAAACAATTCAGAACCAAAACTATTAAGAGAATTGCCTGGGGCTTTAAGAAGTGCCCAGAACCACACAGCCTATATGTGACCATGGTACAACTTAAATACAGGTTTCCCAATGCCCAGATAAGTTATCTATGCTTAACCTAGTACTTAATAAATTCCAACACTCCTTTTATTAGACTGAAGAAAGAAATAAGATAAAGAAAAAAAGAATAAGTCATTCTATTAGTAAGCATTTATGATATTAAGTACTCTCTCCTTTGGAGAATTATCTTTTGGTAAGGGCAATAGGATTAATATTAAAGCTTTTCAAAATGAAATTTATTAATTAAATAAAAATAGCATTCTCATCTGTGTGCAGTTCATTCCATTCCCAGGAAATAATATGGATCACAGGAACTCTCCTCACACATACTACTTTTCTTTGAAAGCAACAACAACAAACTTTTCTAGGCTAACTTGTTTAATTAAAGTTTTTATTTACTGGTATTCTTAAAAGATCTTTTAACCTTCCCATGTCTTTAAGTTTTTAACTATAAACTAAGATAGCAACACTGTTATTTTTTTCTATTACCACAATCAAGCTATTAAAAAGTATGAAAGTGAAGAAGTATTTCATTAAGTTAATAAATTTTAGTTGAAGTTTACTGTAGCATGTCATGTGCCTGCTACTTTAAGCAAACCCAATGTAAGAAGATAAGGACTTTCTCTTTCCAAAATATTGTTTTAGAAAATAAGAAGACTTGATAACTAGGAAAACAATCTAGTACTTGCTAAGAAATAGAGGGGTGTTGAGTGGGACAGATTAGTTGTACAATACATAGTAATAAATAACCACAGTAATCTAATAATTTTATTAGTTTAATAAACCCAAAGATTTAAATTTCTGGGACAAAAACTCATTATTTGACAAAAATTGCTAAGAAAACTGGAAAGCAGGATGGTGGAAATTATATATAAACAAACATCTCACATCATATATACTCAAGATAAGGTAAAATGGGCACATGATTTACACATAAAAGGTGATATTGTAAGTAAATCAGGAGGGCATGACATGATTTACTTGTCCCATCTATGAATAAGGGAAGAATTTAAGGCAAAAACAAGATAAAGAGAGCATCACAAAATATAAAATGTATCACTTTGATTATGTAAAGTTAAAAAGGTTTTGCACAAACAAAACCAATGCAACCAAAATTAGTAAGAAAACAGAAAACTGGGAGGAAAAAAAATTTTTTAAGTATCATTGCTAAAGGTCTCATTTCTCAAATATATAGAGAAGTGAGTCAAATTTATAAGAATACAAGTCATTCCCCAATTGATAAATGGTCAAAGGATATTTACAGGCAGTTTTCAGACAAAGAAATCAAAGCTATCTTTATTTTTGACTAGAGAAATGCAAACTCCGAGGTACCATTTCATACCAATTAGATTGGCTAAAATTACAAAAAAAGGAAAATGATAAATGTTAACAGGGATGTGGGAAAACTGGGACATTAAACCACTACTGATGGAATTGTGAACTGATCCAACCATTCTGGATAACAATTTGGAACTATGCCTAAAGGGTTATAAAATTGTGCATACTTTTTGATCCAGCAATACCATTGCTAGGTCTGTATCTCCCAAACTAATTTTTAAAAGTAGGGAAAGGATCTATTTGTACTAAAATATTTATAAACATTTTTTTGTGGTAGCTATTAGAAATTGAGGGGGTGCCCATCAATTAGGGAATGGTTAAACAAGTTGTGGTATATTATTATAATGGAGTATCATTGTGTAATAAAAAATGACAGGCAGAATGATTTTCAGAAAACTTAGAAAGATGTCCATGAACTGATAAAAAGTGAAATGAGAAAAATCAGGAGCACATTATATATAGTAAAGGCAAAACTTTATGATGAAAAACCAAATATGATGGCTATTCTTAGCAATACAATAACAAAGACGCATGATGAAAAATGATATACATCTCCAGACAAAGAATTGATGTTGCTTAAATACAGACTAAAGCATACTATTTTTCATTTTCTTTCTTTTTCCTTCTCTTTCTTCGTTTTGTTCTTTCTAGTCTTCTTGAACAAGGCAGCTAATATGGAAATGTTTTACATGAATGCCCATGTATAACCTATAATCATCTCAGGGAGGGGAGGAAAAGGAAGAGAACAGAATTTGGAACTCAAAACTTAAAAAAAAAAAAAAAAAGACTGTTAAAATAGTTTTTAAATGTAACTGGGGGGAGTGATATTTTTTTTTAAAAAAAGAAAATTTCCAGACTCCTTGGAGTATTTGATAAAAATTCCATTTCCTAACAGTTTTTTCAGTAACATTTTTAGCCTTGAGAAAAAAAAAATACACAAAATAATGATGAATTAAAGCACATCTGTGTTAGAAAAGGAACTAGACAAATAATTTCAAATTCTATTTTAGGCCTTTGGAAATTTTTATAACTCAATGGTAATTATGTACCACTATATCATAAGATCATAGTTCTAGGGATAAAAGGAACCTCAGAAGTTCTAGTTCAACTGTTTCCCTCATTCTGATTATGAAGAAACTGAGATCTAGAAAGATTAAAAACTTGTCCAAAATCACATATTGGTAGTGTGAATTATCAGTAGTAGAATTTAAATCTAGCACTCTTTCTATTGTGCTATGTTCCTTTGGTATATAAACAGTAGGTTAAAATAAGTGGAATTTAACAAACCATTACAGCCTGACTGCTGAGTAAATTGATTTTCAGGTCAGTAAAAATCTACTCTGTTCAGAGCAGGCTCCAAAAAAGACATAACAAAAATGGCTTTTCTAAAAGTTTATAATCTAATGGAGGGAAAGAGTAAAGAAAAGACACAATACAAATACTTCTAAACTTTTAATCCATACTATCATAAGTACATACAAAATGCTATGTAAGATTTTGAGAGAGAGTTGGTTTGTTGGGAAGGAAGGAAATTGGAGAAGTTTCATGGAGGTGACAAATTTGAGTTGGGCTTTAAAAAATAATAGGTAAGCAGCAAATTGGCAAAGGGAGATCTGAAGAGGTCCAATCATTTTAGGAAGTAATCTGGAATTATTCAAAGAAAATGGCCATACTTTTACACCTAGAGATTCTACTACTATGCATACAACTTAAAGAGGTCAATAATAAAGACTCTACATACACCAAAATATTTATAATAGCACTTTTCATAGCAGCAAAGAATTGTAAACAAAGTAGATGCCTATCTATTGGGGAAATTGACAAAAATGATATATTAATTTAAAAATATTAATATGCTGTAAGAATCAAGGGATATGATAAATACTGACAAGCACAGGAAGACTTAGCTGAAACTATTCAAAGTGAAGCAAGCAAAATGCCAGGAAAACAATATTTACAACAACTACAATAATGTTAAATGAAAAGAAAACAAAAACAAATCCTGCAAAATTATAACCAACTTGGTCCCAAGAAAAGATATGTGAAAACATTTTGCCTTTCTCATTACAAATTACTAATGGGTTTGAAACAAAGTCTACAATGTCAAATAATTTCAAGATGTTGACTAATTTTAGTATTTTCAACCTCTTTTTTTAAAATTCTATACTATAAAGTATATTTCCCTAGAAGGGAGAAAGGGAAGAGGAAGGGAAACATTGGGAAATCCAAGTAATGTAAAAACCAAAATATCAAAAAAAAAATTTTTAAATAGTTAAGTCAACAGGCAGGGACAGAAGAAAATAATTTCAGGAACATGGAACATGGGATGAGTTACAACTATGAACAACACAAAAGTGAGAAATAAAAGATCCAGTTTTACCACAATTTTCAAATCTGCCTCTCTACAACTAGCACAACATGAAGGGGTTTTCCTCCTTACTGTCTGACTCCTGGAGGGGGCACCAGTCCCAACCAAATGACAATTGTAAGCAGCTGCAGTTTAAACCAACTGGTGTGCTCAAATCAGCTACCATTTCGTTGGCTCATTCAAATATGTCAACAGTAACACAACTCTGACCAACTTGGCCCTCCCCCCACCCTCATCTTTCCAAACATTTCTGTAATTCTTGAGATCTTTCTTCATATATTTTAGTCTCTTGTTGATCCCAAATTCCTTTCAAAATAGGAATATAAAAGAAATATTACCCCATGATTTAAATAAGAAACTGAAGACTAAAAAATGCTAATGCGATTTGCCATACTAGTTGCTATTTTAAATAAGTTGCTACTTTTCTAAGTTGTACTTTCCTTCTAGGCTAGTCATTTTTGAGATCTCTAAAAATTGTTTTTCAAGGGGATCACTAAACAATTGATATCTCTATGTAAAGCACTTTTCCTGATAGAAAAGATGTAAGAGCCTGAAATAATCCAATTTTTTACATAGCAATACATTTAGAACATCCTTTTAAAATTAGTCTTGTAAAAAAAAAAAGCATGAGTGAGTTTCTCAATTTTCCTCCAACATAAGCAATAGTTTAAAAAGACTTAAAATGCTTACTTGCAACATGAAAGCTAAATTTAACATTTTTAACCTATTAATGAATATTCTGTTAATGAAAAACCTCAGAATTACCTAAAGAATCTAAAGTTCATTTTATTTTCCCCCAAAATATTTTTAGTATTTAATGTCAAAGAAAGTCTATGATAGTTTTAGGACACAAAAACAGTCAAATCCAGTTCCATTTCCTCAAACAAAATATGCTGGTACTTGCTACTTCACTAGTAATTCCCCTATTTTAATTTTTTAAAATTACATTCTTAATCTTCATAACCTCAAAAAAGTTACTTGATCATAAACCAAATTAATAAAAGCTATTAATGGCATGATATACAGATGTTAAAAAAAAAAAAAAAACAGAACAGGTAGCACATACCTTAGGATTAAGCAGGTTTAATCATAGGAACAAAACATGGGCAACTTCTATTTTGACACTTTCCAAAAGATTACTAACCAAGTCTAATGAGTATTGATGAAGAAACTCACAAAGTGACTATTTCTATGTTTCATTCACTTATTCAATTTAATAAAATTCAAAAACCATTTGAGGAGCAGGCACCAACAAACTTGAACAAATCAGAAAAGATTTCCTAAAGGAGGTATAACTCCTGAGTTGAGCTTAAGAAAGCTAAGGATTCTGAGATGAAGATGAAGATTTTATGGCATATTAAAGAAGTATGTGGATAAAAAAAAATTACATTTCATTACTTGTATAGCTATACCGATAGCAAGAAGATAAATTCTACTAGTGAATTTCACAACATTGACCCTCACCCTCATAGCTTTCATAGAAATCTGTGATGTCTCACTATTTAGCATGTATATACACAGTAAAAACAATTTTGACAAATAACCTACATATTCACAAAGATACATTCAATATTTCAAGAAATAATGTTTCCCCTCTACCATATGGGACCTAGTTTGTCTATACTTGAAAGATTAGCTCTATTATAGTTTCACTTTCAAACAACATATATAAACCTCAGAGATGAGCCAAAAATGAGCAACTTTATCATCTACAGCAAATTGTCAGTTAACACTAAGAAAAGCAATATTCAAAAATGATGATAGCCAAGTAGTTCACACTATTTTTATCAAGATATAATCTCTCCCAAAGATTATTATAAGTAAAAATAATGTGCCTAGTCATCAAGTTTCTGTAGAATCCAGACTAGATTACCAAGTTTGTCTGACAGTTTTAGGAGTCAGATCTTAAATATGGTCTGTAATATTTATATATAAAATAAGTGCCTTAGAAAAAAGTTGTGCCATTCCAGTGTAATTCTAAGTAGTGTAAAAAGAACTGTTCATCTCACAATCATTTCTTAAATCATTCGATCTTCAAATTTAAAGAGAAAATAGATGATTCCCCTCATTCTACCTGAACTTGTAGAAACAATAAGGGTGAAAACATTTAGACCCTACTGGACATAAGCACAATTTACCAAATCAATAAAGGCCCTAAATGCAATTGGTTGCAATAGGTAAGATATTATTTTATACAATTTAAGGCTTCATCCTCTTGTCCAAACCATCATGAGGATGTTAAACAACATATATAAACTTGGAAGACTCACCTATACTTCCAAGTTAACAGTTCTATTTCCTACCCACTTTGGAACGACAAGGCCCTCAGACTATACAATGTGATAAGCACAGTGGAAATAATAAAAATCAATGACTTTCATTTCTCATGAAAATTATACCTAAAGTTTCTTATACCTGTATTTGCCCTTTATCCAAAATGTGACCCCTACTTTTTCTAAATCCAATCAAAGGCAAGCTAAAATTAAATACCAGGCTAGAGAGAAGCATCCTAACCTCCTCCTTTACTCTGGTCACCCCAACAAATCTTGGATTCCAAAGTCTGTGGTGCCTAGCAAAGGGTAAAGAATGAAAATAATTTCCCCTAATTAATTGTGAAAATTAGCAAAATTCCCCCCTTCCCTGTTTAGTTTAAAAGAACAATTAAATTTTCCTTTTTATCTACATATTTACTTACCTTCCTCAAGATGTCTGAGAGACTTAAAAAGATGTTTTCATATATTAATGCATCTTCAATTTTACTTAAAAAGGCTATGAAATGCCAAATACAATTTTAAGGTCTTTTGACAAGATCATCCTTTTTACATGCACAGAAAAGGACAATGGTAACTCACAAAACTCCCAGAAACCTAGAAATTGTTTAGAATTCCTATCCACCAAATTTTTCATGGCCACCTTACAAATGGGGCAATCCTTACAATAGTCTGTTGACTTTTGGGGGGGACAGGGGAGAAGGAAAAGAGGGAAACTAAAGCTGAAAATTAGTGTGGCATTTGGAAGTTAGAGGAATGAGAGCAAAGTACCTGTGTGACCTTTGGCAAATAACTTCCACTCTCAATTTTCTAACTTGAAAACATTAGGACTAAATGATCCCTCAAAGATTCTTCTAGCTCTAAATCTATGATTCAAAAAATTCCTTTAATTTTACCATAGGAGAGACTTACCTTCTCACAATAACCCTGAATTCTGAAATATTTCCCTTCCCATCCAAGATTAACAACACAGTACTAAACTTCCGTTCTGTAAAGGTCAATTCAAAAAGTAAGTTCCCAATTAAGGAAATTATCACATCATGTGCAACTGTCCTGAGATTTCCTAATTCAAAATTAATTAAAAGGTTATATGTACATATGTAAATGTAAATGTATGTGTGTATATATGTATACATATATATATATATACATATATATATATATATATTTACGGGATGTGTCTCAAAAGTCTTAAAACCACACTAAGACATTTGGGACACCTTGCATATTTTTTAATCCTTTTAAAATATCTCAATTTGAGAGCTGTCAGGTGATGTCATCGCTGGATCATCTGTGGTGATGAACTAACATTGAACTACTGTTCTTTAAAAAAGGGGACCACTTTTCCTGCAAGTCCTATCGGATTCTGAAATCAGCTGCTCCTGGACACAGTCTCTTGCTCTGGACAGGAGGGGCAAGATGAAGAGACCAGGACCTCTGGCCCTGGGATGGATGATGATGATGATGATGATGATGGTAGTAGTAGTGATGATGATGATGATGATGATGACGACGACGATGGCAATAAATCGGAATAACGCAGCCCGCCCCCCCATATGGGCAAACCAGCACAGGGTTCACAACCCGGCCCTTTTCCCTCCTCCCTTCCCCGGAGCACTCCGACCCGACCCGTCGTCACCCGGCGCCGCCCCCCTCAGTGGGGAGGCCTCGAGAAGGGGTCGGACCCGGCTGCGAGGGCGTATTGTTCTCCCAGCGGGAAAGGCCTAACGGGCTTCTTCAGAGCCTCAGGTTCGCGTAGTCCGACTGCCTTTCTCTGCCCCGCGGCACCCCCCGCAGGGCAGCCCAGGGAAAGGGGGTGGCCTGCAGCATCCCGGCCCCTTCCTCCCATTTTGACCCCCCTCCCCTACCCCCGAGGAAAAGACAATACATTTTAACGCCATTGGAGTTGCCTCCGTGTGGCGGCTGCTGCTTCTCCAGCTCCTGCTGTGGCTGTAGCTGTTCCTGACCCGACTCCTCCGGCTGCTCCGGGGGCGACAGCTGCTGACGCGGCGTGTCGTCGCTGGCGGACCCGGGCACCTCGGGCTTGTCAGTCTCTGCCATTCCGCCGCCCGCCGCTGCCTCCGCCACCTGCGCTGAGGGGGTCTCCGAGCGCGACAATGGCGGCGGCAGGGGAAGCGGTAACGGATCCCGATTTGAAAAGGCCCCGAGCGCTCGGCTGCCCGGATCTCGCGAGAACGGGTCGGGACTGGTCCGGGAGGGGATGGGGGAGATGATGGGGCGAGATGGGTGCGAGGTTGGGGGAGGGTTTGAGAAGGGGGGCCCTGGTGAGGCGCCGCCAGGGGTCAGCCAGGTGCACCGAGCCAAGGCCCTGCCTCAACCCCGTCGCACCAGCAGGGCGGAGCCAGAGCACCCTGACTGCCCTCTTTCCCTTAGGAGGGGGTAAATCAGCTGTCCCCTAGCACCCTGACCATCAGCTGCACTTCTGTAGTTGGGAAACACAGCGTGGGATACTCAAGCGCAGGGACAGAGCTCATTCCTGGTGCTCATTCATCACCTGCCTGAGAGGTGCTAGTAGGGGTGAACCTCGAAGACCTCGCTTGGGCTCCAGGCTCCCCTAAGACATCCCTGGAAGGGGATATAAATCACTCTATGGCTTGTGATGCCGGCACCTTGTAGATATTCAATAAATACTTATTGACGGAATGATTCCCACTCACCCTGTGAATAATGGATTCAGGTTTCTAGGAGACAAGAGATGCTGTCACTGCTGAGGTCTCCTGATGTTTAAGATTTCAGCCCATAATAATAAGGTTATATTTTAAAGTTTTGTGGGCTGTTAATCAGTGCGGGGAGGAAGGAGGAGAGTCTATTCTTTTCATAAAAAGTGTTAAAAATTCACTTTGGATACTGCTAATAAGTATTTTTCAGCTTTTGATTATATGTTTATTGCATACTAATGAAAATCTTATTGGAAGCCTTTGAGGACAATCAAGTAAATTTAATTATGGAATTTTAAAATATCGTTAAATTTTTTTTTCTCCTTAAAGATAGAAGAGAAATCCATCAGACTCAAGCAGTTCCTAAATCACACATTCTTAAGTACTATAATGGCACTTCACACTGATATGGTCTACTTAAACTGAAGGTTGCAAAGCTCTTCACAAAAGTTTAATTTCACATATAGAGAAGTGGACATCCAGAGATTTGTTATTTATAGAATCTCACCCAGAAAGTTGTTGATTATGCTGTTGTCATAGAATTATAGATTTAGAGCTGGAAGAGACAGTCAAGTTCAGAGTCTCCTGCCCTTTCATTAGACAAGTGAAGAAACCCAGGTCTAGAAGGAGGAAGTTACCTGCCCATGTTCACACAGATAGTGGGAGAGCTGAGGAATCCAAATTCTGAGTCCAAATCCAGTCCCCTCTCCATTTGTACCACACAGAGGCTAAGATTCCACTTCCTTGTCCTCTCTTCTGATCTCTGGGAAGGGTCAACAGGGACAAAGCAAATTCAGATAGCTCATAAAGCCATAGATTTAGCAGTGAAAGGGGCCTCAAAGGGCATCTACTCCTGGAGATGTGAAACTCCAAATCCAAAACAAATTAAAATGTAACTGAAAAATGTTTAACAAAATAAAATAGAAATGCAAAAAAAAAAAAAAATAGCAAATGTTAACTTGTAGCTCTCTTAGTAAATATGTTGCCACAGGGATCTGTTTCAATTTGAATTTGACACCATTGATCTAATCCAACCCCTTCATTTTACAGAAGAGAAAACTGAATCTGGATAAAATGAGCAACTTGTCCAGAATCATGAATGGGGAATAGGGAGGATGATTTGAACCCAGGTTCTCTGATTCCAGGAACAGTGCTCTTTCCACTATATCCCAAACTCTCATTTCCCCTTTCTCTTCCCATCCCCATTTTGTAATATTAGTTACTGTACTCAGGATAGACAGCTGGCCTCAGAGGGATTCCTGGTAGATTCAAGTCCTACCTCTTGTCACATAGGTGCTATGTGACCCTATAAAAGTCATTTAATGCTGCCTTAGCAACTGTTTAAGATTATAAATTTCAGGGGCAGCTAGGTGGTGCAGTGGATAGAGCACCAGCCCTGAAGTCAGGAGGACCCGAGTTCAAATCTGGTCTCAGACATTTAACACTTCCTAGCTGTGTGACTCTGGGCAAGTCACTTAACCCCAATTGCCTCAGCAAAAAGAAAAAAAAAAAAAGATTATAAATTTCAGAGGAGGTGTAATCTGCATAGGTAGAAAAAGTTCCTCACTGAATGCTCCCTACATCAGCAAAATCACATCCCCAGGAAAATAACTGATATATTATCCAAGATATATTATCCAAACCTGTTCCTGAAGTATAATATTTATTAGGATATAAGTGATCATTCTTCAGATAAAGTCATAGAATCAAATCCACTTATAATCATATATTTTTATGTACACTACTACTGGGTAGATTCTGTACTTCACAAGATAGAACAGAGGAAAACTTGGGTCCTTCTTCACATATTAGCTAGTATAAGATCCTAGGCTAGGCACTTGATCTCCATCTCCATTCCCTCATCTATAAAATGGAGATGAAAAAGTACTTATCTCTGGGAAAATACATACATACACACTATACTATGTATGTACATATAAACATAAGTACAGATATATGTATATATATACATAAATATATTTATACTGTTTTGTCAACTTTAAAGTTCTACATAAATGTTAACTTATTATTGTACACAGACTGTCCTTAATGATTTCTCTTGAGTGAGACAAACCAAGCAGGATCAAATAGCATTCAGTCTTTTTTCCCCAAGTCACCTCTTCACCTGTCAGCATAATATTGCACACATATTTCATGGTTTGCTGGATTTATGAATATTGATACTTCTTTTTCCCTTCAAGGTCTTCTCACCCAATCAGATTTTAGTCTGTTTTGTTTTTACTTTTCCCCATAAAACTTTGAAAGATGACCTATAATGTAATGAAGGCCTTCTTTTAGTATTTCTGTGGATATCAATGTGCCACTCATGGTAAATAACCTTCTATTCTCTTTCATTCTCCATTTGTGATCAGACTGCATACTTTTCTGATCACAGATGTCATTATCATTGAGACCATCTCTCCCTTTCAAGGTGTGATTACTGGCAACAGGATGAGGTCATACTTACCATTCTTCTTTCTTTTTTTTTTTTTCTTTTTCTTTTTCTTTTTTTTTTTTTGAGAGAGGTCCAAATCTTTTTATTTCATAGGTGCAGGGAATTCTTAAGATTGGAACTCTCTTCACAGATGCAGCCTGGACACTCATATGTAAATCAGAGGTAGGACTTGAAGTCTTTCTGACACCAAGACCAGCCCCCTATCCATTATACTAAAGTACCTTTATTTGTTATTTTAATCTTTTTGATATCTTAGTCCAGGACTTTCAGCCATATTGTCTCATCAGGACATAATTAGCTTTTTTTTTCTGGGCATATGGTAGGTGCTTTAAAAAACAAAGTAATTGACAACTTTAGCCCCACAGTTGTCCCATTTGCAATTCTATACCAAATTCTCATTGCACCATAATTTGATTTTCTAATCTTCCTCATCCATTATTATATTTAGTTTCAGCTACCTTGAAAAAATGACCACATAAAGTCCCCCCCCCCCCCCGACTTTTTGCTTTTTCTCCCATCAGGTATCTCTAAGCCAAATCTTCTCTTGCCTATCAAACTGTCAAAATGAGAATTTGAAAAAAAAAAATCTAGCTTCTCCCTACCCACTTTTCTTCCTTACTTGCTATAATCAGTGAATATGACTAATACACCTAGAAGTTAAGAGTAAAACCTGTATCAGACCATGGGATTTAAAGTTGGACGGGATTTTATATAGTCCAATCTCCCTATTTCAATTGATAAGTGATTCATGGTAACAATATCCTTTAAAAGAGTATGAAAATGACAAAAAAGAGAAATATAGTGAAAGTGCACACAATGATTATTTCAGAATTAATTGAAAACTTTGTTTAAATCTTTGTCTATATGAGGAGCCATTGAATTTTTTTTACTTATAAGAATTTGATAGAAGATTCAAAAGGAATTGAATAATTTTCAGTAGTTTTAAGTGGTCATCATTTAATATCTATTAACACTGAAAGTTGTTCTTGATACTATTTGAAACTAATTTCTTGCTGAGAAGCTGACTATAAGGAAGAACTAAAAGGACTGACTGTTAGTGGGTGTAGTTTAATTTTCATTAGAAAGCAAATGATTAGTTTATGCTGATATGATCTTATTGCTTTTGACATATTGGACAGAAATTAATATCATCCAGTCTTCTTGGTTATATGTTCTCTCTCTTTCTCTCTCTCTCTCTTTCCCTCTCTCTTTCTCTTTGAACTGCTGTGCCCTTTCTGATGATAATTCCCTACTTTCTCTTACAGATAAATCTTTGTTTTTGCACATCATCTGATTTTCATCTGACAGACTAATTTTAGGGACCCTTTTTTTTGCCAGAGTATATCTTCCAAAAATATATTTAGAGAAACAATCTCCACTTATACTACAGTGAAGCTCGGAGTCAAGACAATTATTATCTGAATAATTCAGGCAGAAATTGAACTTTTGCTTCAATTACCCAAATAATTTCAGTGGAAAAAATCCCAGTATTTTGCCTGAATCATCTAAATAATTGCTTCATTTTGTTATTGCTCTGTCTTTCTAGGTTTACTACCATTGCTTTTTTTTTTTTTAACATTTAATTTTAGAGAAATATTGGGAGTTCATTTCCTGCAAGCTTGAACTCTTTTGTAAAAATTATGAAATTATTCCTTGTTTGATTTCTAGATATTTGATCTAGCACCCTAATGCTATTTAAACTCCATGAAAGCAAGGACCTAGACTTTATATGGTGTAGCTAGGTTGTACAAAGTGCTGGAGTCAAGAAGATGAATCATCCTGAGTTCAAACCTGGTCTCAGCTGCTTACTAGCTGTGTGACTCTCAATAAGTCACTTAGCCCTGTTTGCCTCCTAGAAAAGGAAAGGTCAATCCACTTCAGTATCTTTGCTATGAAAACCCCAAATGGGGTCATGTACAGTTGAACACAACTGAACAACAAAACATATCTTCTCCAACAGTCATTATAGTTCCTTGTCCACAAAAACATCTTAATATTTATTGAACTTAATTGAATCACATCTCCACACCCACACCAAAAATTACAATAGAATTTTTGATCAAAAGGAAAACCATATTCCAATATTATCTTTCTCAATCCTAAACATCATTTGTTTCTTAATTCTTCATCCCTTTAGTATTTTTAAAATTCTAGGCAGCTAGATGGCACAATGGATATAGCACAGACTCTGAAGTCAGGAAAACCTGAGTTCAAATTTGGTCTCAGACACTTAACACTTCCTAGATGTGTAACCCTAGGTAAATCACTTAATCTGAATTGCTTTACCAACTCTCCCCTCCACCCCTCCCCCCAAAAAAACTCAAAATAAATTTTTTAAATTAAAATGAAATTCTAAATATCCATACAAATATCATGGTGATGTTCTTGACTCAATTAGACAGCTATGAAAAAAGGAATGACAACAACTGATGTTTATATAGCATTTGGGAGACATAATATCATGGAAAGAGTATTTGGAATAGAGAGACATAGGCTAAAATCCTAGTCCTATCATTTGTAATGTGAATGACCCTGGGCAAGTCACTTAATTTTCCATTTTACAGAAAAGGGATTTAGATTAGTTAAACTCTAATGTCCATTTAAACTCCACTTCTATAACCTTATAATCCCTCCATTTTAAAGATATTTGGTGTTAGTGCATGTGTGGATTTTAAAAATAAATTGCCTTTGTTGTTTTTAATTTCAGATGGACTGTCTTTGGATAAATAACTTGTAGATATGATTCTATCAAAAGATACTTAATATAAAACTATATTAAAACCCTATATTAACTGTTCTCATTTGGTTTTCCCCCTCAATCTTTGAATACCATTTTCCATGCATTTCATTTGTATTTTTTATTTATAATTATATTATATTATAATAATTATAATATAATTATATAAAATATAATTTTATATTATAGTTATTTAATACATGTATTGTGCCTAGTGCCCTTTCAGAATCTAAGATCTATGAGAGAAGAAACCATGTCTAATTTATTTATTTATCTCCCATAATCTTATATATGGGTCTTTATCTAGTGGACACTTAATAAATATTTATTTAATTGTAATGGGTTGATTTCTTCAGGAAATGTTTTCAATTCAAACAAACAACTTTTTTTTGAGGGAAGCATTCTTCCATTCCAATTGTACCATACTGAAAGTGAATCTGCTACTGGAGTGATTATAGTCAATTGTACACAGGTGTAGATAAAAAGACTGATGTGCTAAAACAAACAGATAGATGAATTTTTTAAAATCCCAACCTGCATTTCTTTTGTATTTTTTTACATCTCCAATACAGACATTATTTGCTAAAATGCTCCTCTGCTTAAAGTGTGTTAAAATCTTTCTGCAATAAGAATCACTCTTCTTACCAGGCTGGTTTGTTTTTGGCTATAACTCCCAAACAGTCTATAGTTACAACAAATTGTTTCACATTGTATTTCCATATATCTTTGAATTGTTTCATTTATCAAGTAGGCCAGTGACATAATGAGATGACTAATGGGTAGCTCCCATATATCCTTAGTTTCCTCTCAGTGTCAAGAAGTCCCTCAGCACATTTGCTAGACACTCTGGGATGAAGTTGTAGGAGGACATGGGCAAGAGTTACACAGGATAGGTAAGCATGAATAGGTGGTGATCTATACCATCTTTATCAGGTTCAAATGGTGTTAAAGAATCTTAATTTTATGATAATGGTAAATGGATCAAAACTTCAACTTTGATGTTCAACCAACGATATTGTCAGATATCTTGGTGAGATGGCAAGATAAGGTCTATATTTTGTTAATGAAGCTACTCCAATGGAACTATAATAATAATTAGGATTTTTTAACACCATTTGAACATATTATATGCATCTGTGCTTAGTGTGCTTGGAAACCAGTATTAACTACCCAGAAATACAAAATATTTTCAACTCAGTAAGCTGCAAGAACCATTAAAAAGTCTTGGAGTCCTCCAGAAATAATTATGAAACATCAAAAATAAGATCAGTTAATTTGGGATTTTTTTGGTGAACATGTCCAACAAAAATGACCTACAACAAATTTTATTTTAAATTTATTCCTTAAAATCTTCAGATTTTCAAATAATCTTTCAGAAAAGAGCAACTAGTAAATCTCGGTTTCATTTTTAAGAGACTTCAAAGTTAGAGGAAGAAAATTGTCTTCTTCAAATTGTTCCCATTCTTCTGGCTAATTCTCCCAAGTGGCTTAATTATTAAACTTTAGCTTTTGATTTTGTGTTAATATGGAAGAAGTCCAAATTTAATTGACTAGCTTACTTTTTAGAATCCATTTATGTATTTATTCCTATGTTGATTTGTTTCCTATAGAAGCTTTTAATGACAATTACCATATATTATAGTATGGCTATTGTTCATACATATTGTTTAGATGAAGCCTAAGAAGTCTTACCAAATTCATTAGATAGAATTGTAAATACAACAATGTGCTCAGTTTGCACTATAAAACAGAACACTTTTAGCTTTTATGAGCTGTAATAATTGGTATGAGGTGGTCCAATTAAAGCCAGTTAAATGGATCTTCTTTTAAATTAAACAGTTTTGTTTGTTTTTTATTTTGCTTTTTAAAAAGTTTATCACAAACATGAAGTTTTATTTTCAATTTTACTGTACCAATAATAGTCCATAAAAGGATTATCATCTGTCTCAAACTCTCACTATTTCCAATTTATTTTTGGGCCCACCCATTTTGATATTTTCTTCAACATTGACACAATCCTTCTTGGCCATCTTCTAATCAAATCCAATCACTCTATTACTCTCCTCTCTAATCCTATTTCAGCACATTTAGCACTGACTCATCTCCAGGTTCTTAGGAGAGAGCAGAGAAGAAGATAATTTGGAAGAAGAGCACTGAGGGCAGAAAATGAAAAACTAGTGATAAAGGATTAGAAGATTTTGAGTAAATCAAAATCTGCTAGCTGAACAGGACTATTGACCATAAAATGAAGGGAAAAGGCTTAACCTGTCAAAAAATGAGGACATTAAAAACAGATGGGCAATGTTTTTATTTATAGTGTTGAGAGCAATTTCTTTAATACAAAAGGACCTTTGAATACAATAAGTCTAAATATATAATATATCTAGAACAAATCTGAACTTTATTTGCTCCAACCTCTTCATGAGTAGTGTTTGTTTAAGGTCACATAGTTATTAAGAATTGGAAGTGGGATTTGAATCTAATTCCTTTGATTTTCAAAACATTGTTTCTTTACTATGCTTGCCTGTCTAAACTATGCAACAGAAATCATGGATTATACCTAAAGTAAATACTCCAAAAATCAGTTGTATTTAATTTTGAATGTATTTTTGTTCTTATATTAAAAAAAAACCCTAGAAGAATTTCTGGTATCCTAAGGATTCACATTTTTTAAAAAATGTATTTATAATGGGAGCAGATAGATGGTATAGTGAATAGAGCACTGGCCCTGAAGTCAGGAAGACCTTAGTTCAAATCTTCCCCCTGACACTTGATACTTAGTAGCTGTATGATCCTAGGCAAGTCACTTAACCCCAATTGCCTCCCTTATATACACACACATATTCTAATAATGAAAAGACAAAACTTAGAAGAAAATGCAAAGCTCACCAGTTTCTCTTAGAGCAGAGGTGTCATACATGTGGCCCATGGGCTATAAGTGGCATATTTCTAATCCCCAAAAGATTAAAATATAATTAAAATAAATAAAAATATAATGAAACATAGATAATGTTAATTGTGGTTTCTAAGTCAACATTCAGGCCACAGGAATCTTTATGTATAGTTTGATAAACACCACTCTCTTAAAGGAGGCAATGATATTCCAAAGATTTTCCCAAAATGATATTCCAAAGGAAAGAATTTATCCTAAAATGTAATTGCAGGAGGTGAAGCTAATAACTGAAAGTTAGAAGCAAGACAATCGGAATAGGAGTATTAGCAGGAAATTTAAATCAAGATCTGTCCCTAGGTGAAATACTGGGATTAATATCAAGGAATAAATCTGTTTTTTGGTTTGTTTTTTTTGTTTTTTGTTTTTTTGAAAACATTGTTACTTAAGGGCCTATTCACTGTTCTATGATTACTAAAAATATTGCTCCTAAACTCTGGAAATGTCTTTAAAAGTTATCTATCTACCCAGGGTATTAACTTGATAGATTTGCTTTTTGTTTTATCAAGTGTTAATTTGATAGATTTTGCTTTGGTGAAAGTGAAAGAAGCAGAAAGGGAAGGGGAAAAGTGGCATATTGAATAAATAGGTGCACAATTTAAAAACTAAAGCTTTTCAGCTAACAACATTTTAACATTTAAGAATAAAAAGTCAGTCCATCTAATTTCATGATGAATTATTTTCTCCATTTTTAGCATCAAGTCATATTCTAATTCTATCATATTTCATCACCATGCTTTTTTCTCCCAGCATAGAGAATGATATGAGATAACTCAGGGATAGAAAATCTCAAAGTTCTAGGAATAGTTCAGTGTGGTTAAATGAAACATCAAGAGGTGAGAACAATATGAAGCAAAGTTGAGAAGGTAGAATGGTTTTGGATGTTAGGTTAAGGAAAGGGAACTTTATTGGTTAAGCAATAATGAGCCAATGAAATTTGATTGAAAAGAGGTGATATTATCAGTTCTATACATAAGAAATATTCATCTGTGATTAGAAGAAAATACAAAGCAAATTCTTGCTATTGATGGAATGGAAGGTGAGAGAATAAATAGGATCATAGATTTAGTGTTGAAAGGGACATTTATTTACAAATTCAGAAAATGAGGCCCACAGAAGTGAAATGAGAAGGTCTGAGGAAATTATTGCCATAGGTCAAGTATCTATTAATAAGTAAACGTGTTAGAAATGTAAATAGAGAAGAGAAGATGCTTCAAGAATATCTAAAATTGGAACCTATTTCCCTTCATCTAATTTTCAAAGTGAGAAGGAGAAAAATGAAGAATACATCAGGAGTCATAGAAAGTGAGAAAGGGACTAAGTAAGAGGAAGCAATATTGAAGGTATCAGGGAAGAATATGAAAATTCAAATTTTTGCTTTGTGTAATAGGATGGATTTTCTATTCTTGCATCATGGGTAGTTATTTTCAGCTGAAAATAAGGGTGTAAATAATTTATTAAGATTGTTTAATTGATAAATCATATGAACAGATACTATCATTCTATTTCTCATACATAATGATTATTGTTTTTAAAATATTGACATATAGCTACTTGATTATTAACATTTAAGAGGCAGATGGCATGGTAAATAGAATGTAGGCCCTGCAGTTGTGAAGACCTAAATTTACCATTTCAAACTTTTACCAATAGTATAACCTTAAACAAAACACTTAATCTCTATTGCTTCAATTTCTTCATCTATAAATGTTTAGGAGTAGCATCCACAACCCGGTGTTTTAGTGAATATAAAGCAAGATATTTGTAAAGAATTTTGCAAACTTTAAGTACCATGTAAATGCTAGTTATTATTATTATTAAATTATGGGTCTGGAAATTTACTATATATGTCTTTTCTGAGGACCAACCCAAATTAAATCCAGAACAATTCATTTCCAACTACTTTGGCTGCAAGTGATAATTTATTTTGATCACTCCAATTTTTAAGATGTTTATTAAGTTACAAAAGGGCAAGAATTCATCTCAATAGAAAGACCACCTGCATTAACAAGCATTCTTTAACATGTGAAGTGAAAAGAATGCTAAATTTGAAATCTGAGGACCTGGGTTAAAATCACAGCACAGATACTTCTTGATTTGAGCCAAGTCATTTTAACCTCTTTGGGCCTTTCTTTACCTATAAAATAAGGACTTGTTAACAACTAAGATCTCTTTCAGTGCACAATATATGCTTTTAGAATCTTAACTACATAGAATTTCTGGTGGTAATTATAGAAGCAGAGATGGTAGCAATGTTGCTATAGTCTTGGCCCACTATTAAAGAAGAATGGTCCAATGATACCAGCGCAGTCAGTGGTTAAGCCAAGTTGCTGGCATTTGTGAAGCTCCTATATTTATTATGGCACTTGTTAACACATTCTTGTAAACCTGTATGCCTGTTGAAAACACTTTATCAGCTAAATAATGCCAATCATATATTATTTATCAGTGTGTTATGCATTAGAATGTCTTTCCACTGTTAGAACTAGCCACTTCTTTATATATAGTATTTACCTGCCACACACATTCTTTGTGCCCCAGTAAAACCTAACATGGTATCAGACACATCATGGATGTTCCATGAGTACTTTAAAAAATAAGTTTTCAGATAATATTATATTAGGTTTGTATGATGCTTTCTATAGTTCAAAGTATTTCCATATCCATGATTCCATTTAACATCAATCTTACACAGAAGTTATAAAAATTAATTTTGTTTATGAAAGTTAATAAGATTAGGTGACTATATATGCCAAATATAAAATTTGGCTTCAAAATTTTCTAATTTTTTATTTATTTGATGTTAACCTAAAAGGTAAATTCTTTGATCTGATAATATTCTTATTAAAGTTATAATGTTTGAATTAACTCTCCATACTTCACCTGGTTATTGGCAAAACAAATTTGAAGGGACTGTGACAAATTGTTTTGAGATCTACTTTGTCAAAGATTTTAACCAAAAGGAAGATCTCTACAAGTGACCTGAACCAGAGAAGCAAATCCACTAGAAGCCACTCTGAGGCCTCCTTCATACCAATGTGCCTAGGAGGAGAGATCTTCAGGGGATCAGAGGACTCATCACTTTCAGAAACCAGATAACTGTGTAAGATGAGATGTCACAATCTTAAGATATGATGAACTGATGAAATGGGCAGTAAAAATGGTTACTAAAAATAAGATTGAGCCATGAGCCTCTGTAAGGCCTACTTGCCAAAGGGGACTCCCCTCAATGGCTCTTGTCAATATATCAGTCAATCTCCCTTTTCCCATCATGCTGTTAACTCCAGTTTTTGTGTAGCCTCCTCTAATTTTGTGTAGCCCATAGAGAATCACTCTCTATAATTTAGATTATGCAATCCATAGAAAGATTAGGATCTTTCTTTGGGTCAAAGTGGGGAATGACAAAAATGATTTAGTTAGACTCCTATTTTGTTCCAATCATTATTAATCATTTAAGTGTGATTCTATAGGAGTAATTATTGTTAGCAATTAGTTGTAATATACTGATCTAGTAATATGCATTTAGTCTGTCTAGTCAACTAATAAGAGTGTAGGAATTATACATATTAATACATATTTTATATATCTTACACATGGGAATAATTAGATAAGGTTAGATAGATTCTTATATTAGATCCCAAATTTTAAACCACTGGTAATAAAGTTTACTTGCCTAACCATAATAAAGCCAATGACCAAACTCAGTGTGGTTGGGACATCTTAACATGATATGTAAAAGCCCCCAACTTATTTTTGTACCTTCAGACCACCTTGTCTTGCTTAGCATGAAGAGGGAATCATCTTATGATTTAGTCATTTAGTCAATGGAGAAAATACTTCCTTGTCCATCCTGTGATCATCCATGCTGATGCATCATTTCTGACCCTGCTGGAGGGTCCAAATCAAGTTCTATCATCCAATGAAAGTCTGTTGCCTCTTTTGTGGGTTTGGGTATCAAGCCATATAAAAATTAATTGGGTATCAAGCCAAATAAAAATCAAGCCATATAAAAAAAATCAAGCCAATAAAAATCCCAGGTTGTGAGGAAGAGCTGGTCGCATTCATTGCCTGGATCTTTTTAATAAGTAGTTAATGACTGAGAGCTCTGCCTCAATGGTTTTTCTTACAGATTGGATAATTTTTTACTAATCTTGGATCATATAGGCCAAATGTACACATTATGGCTCAGCATCCCACATGACATACCTGAATTTATTATTTTACTTTGTCATTGAAAAAACTACGCAAAGTGGAAACCATCCCTCCCCTATATCGCACCCTGCATACCAAAATAATTCTATTTTCAACTTTTGGAAAAATATTGTGTTCTTCTGTCAAGAATAGAAAGATTCAAAATGTCCATCAATAACATCTTACAATATGTGAGATAGAGAATGGCTGATGTTTTCGAAGATACCATCACCAAGATTATTATATTTAATAGCCAAATCCAGAAGCCTGACTATAAGAACTATCATAGCATTTCAGAATTCTCCATCACTGGCTTGATGTTGGGTAGATTTATAGAATCAATATCTGTTTAAACCTGTGCTTTCCAAATCACAAACAATTGGAATATAGAAATGTGTCAACAGAACTGTCATAGAAATGTTCTAGTTCTGAATTTGAGATAAATCAGTCATTATTCATTCATGTTATAATATGGTCAGTGGAGAATTTCTACAAATCATATTTCCAACAGAGAGTGGCCTGACCAAAAGCTAGAGTCATAACAGTTTTGTAATAGTTCTGCCATTATTCACTCAGAAATATCCTTTTTTTGCAGTATGCCAGATTTCTTTTTAATTGAGAAGCAGATGTCAAGACTTCTATAGTATGTTCAGGTAACCTCATAAAAAGACTTGATGTTCTGAATTCTAATAGACATTATGAAACTTTGGTTCTCTGAAGGATTTGACTAGGATCAGCAAATTTCCATGTGATGATATTAAATTATAATATAGTTGTATTAAGTATGTTACTTATGTTCTATTCTTCACCTCTAATGGTGTGGATCATAGTTGTGTAATATAACCATATTTTTGTCAACTTATGCTACAAAGCCATGTTTGAAAAATCTATCAAGGAAACTAGGTTTCTATCTTCTAGTTCAACATGTTATATAATGCTTTCATGGTAGTCCTATGGCAGTTTTTATATTGCTTGTAAGTTTTTCAGTTATGTCTGAGTCTTTGTGACCCCATTTGGATTGTCTTAACAAAAATACTAAAGTGACTTGCCACTTCCTTCTCCAGTTCTTTTTACATATGAGGAAACTAAAGGAAACAGGGTTAAGTGATTTGCTCAGAGTCACACAGTTAGTGATTGACTGAAGTCAGATTGGAATTCAGAAAAATGAGTCTTCCTAATTCCAGGTCCAGTGCTTGATACAGTGTGCTACCTAGCTGCTTAATTATAAGTTCTATATATTTCTAATATTAATTAAAATGAACCTCTATGATGTTGAACATTTCAGGGCCTCCTAAATGAGGTCCATAACCTCTCAAATTTCAGCCTAGCTTCCCACATGAAAAATTAAGTACAATATGGAAAACAGAGTTTTTGCTTATTATTTTCACAGACATGTATATGTATGTATATATATATATTTATATATATAGCTATATTCATAACTATGCCTATATGTCAAATAAAAATTTTACACAATTTACCTAGATTTTAACAAAGCATTGGATAAAGTATCTCAAACTATTCTTATGAAAAAGATAGACATATATGAGATTAGATAATATAGTTAGATGAATTTGGAACTGGTTGAATGATCTTACTGAATGAATTATCATTAATAGGTCAATGTCACCCTGGCAAGAAGACTCCAGTAGCCTTCCCCAGAGATCTATACTCAGCCCTGTGCTATTTAACATTTTTATCAAAGACTTGGCTAAAAGCATAGATAACACAGTTACTATACTTACAAATGACATAAACCTTGGAAGGATAATTAACACATATGATGAAAGAGCCACAACAGTGAGCTGAATCTAAAACAATGGAGATAATTGTAACCTTACATTAGGGTTCAAAAAATCAGTTTTATAAATCCAAAATGAAGGAGATATGTTTAGACAGCAACATGTTTGAAAAAGGTTAAGCTTAATGTAAGTCCATAGTATTATATAGCAGCTGAAAAGGCCAATGCAATCTTGGGTACATTAAGGAGCACTGAATTTGACAGAGTAAAGGGACATCAGAGGTCATTTGGTCTAACTCATAAATAAAAAAGAATATCATTTAGTCTCTATTTGAAGACCTCCACAAGACACATAACTTCCAATACATGGAAACAATAATTGCCCTACTTTACTCAGTCTTAAGTTAAACTCCAGCTGAAAAAGTGTATTTACCAGAGTATCCAGAAGGCAACAATAAAGATGCTGAGACCTTGGATTCACTTCATATAAGGACAGACTAAAAGAATTAGGAGAGTTTAGATTTAAGAGGTTATGATAGCTGTCCCCTAAAGACAACAACTCTATAAAGACAAACATATTTAAACCTCTAAGAACTCTGATCAATACAATGACCAACCAAGATTCTAGAAGATTAGTGATGGAAAAAGCATGCTATTCATCTCCTGATGGAGAAATGATGGACTCAGACTACAGAATGAAACATCAGTTTTTTGGAGATGTTCAGTGCTAGAATTTATTTTGCTTGCCAATGCATATTTGCTAATAACTGTTTTGGTTTTGTTTTTCAATGGTGTCTGGGGAAGAAGAGAAAATAAATTTTTGTTCATTGAAAACAATACAACTTAATTTTTTGAAAATCCAGTATCCCTAATAAGTAGAGTTCAAAGAATGACTTGGAATCAGGAGAGATCTGTCTTTGGATCCTAGTGCTAATACTTATTAACTGTGGCTCTGGACAAGTCATTTAAAAAAAATCTCTGAGCTTTCTTATCTCAAAAAAGATAATAGTACTTGCATTAATCTACCTCAAATCTAAGGGTGGCAAAAGAAGTATTTTGTAAACCTTAAAATGCTAAATAAATGTGGGTTGTTATTAGCATAGTGCTTTTTTCCATTATAAGCCACTTTATAGATTTGGCAAAGCCACAGCAACAATTAGCTTGAAAAAAAAGGCCAAGGTCATGAACCTTACCCTAAGAAAAGCTATATTCAATTAGAGCTTTCTTTTGGCATAGTGTCAAAAGCTGATACTGGGAGCACTTTTTCAAATGAAGCAAGTATAGACTAATAAAAGAAAAAAAATCCTGTACCACCTTTCAAAAGCAAGTTTCTGTGTATGGCATATCTAATCAATACACAGGTAAATAGTCTCTAGAATGGCAGTGTTATCCAAAGGAGTAAAATTTGTACTATCCATTAATATAACAATAAGATTCCTAAATAGTTTCATCATTTTAAGCTGAAGTATTACTTCAGTACATGAAAAATCTGTAATTTCATCAAAGTGGCTATTCTCTCCAATGGTACAGATCACTCCATTCATGTCTCCTCATTCCACCCATTCTGTGACTCCCACCGTTACCTGATCATAACTCCTCTGCATAGGAGTTCACCCAGTATCTTTGAATTCTCTTGACATTGGATGGTATCAGGAAGCACAAAGACTATCCATCAGTTGCTCCACACTTACTATGGCCAGCCTGTCTTTTTCTATAGAGAGATATCTTTTACACATCTGTTTAATTCCCTTATTTATATTATAGCCTACTCATATTCACTATGTGTTTTTGTTGCTTTTTGAGTATTTCTTAACTTTAGTTTTCCAGAGATTGTAGTATTCAATGACTCAAAACACCACCAAAAGAATATTCATGTTAAAAAAATAAGCTCTTTTCAAGGTAAAGTTTGAGGTCATTAAGAGAACAGTGAAAATTTCCAAAGGCAATAGGCCCCACTCTTCTCATTCAGTTCTGTTCCAGACATATGTCCATGAAGTCATAACTAATATCAAAAAATAAGACAAGAACACCAACTATGTAGGAGACAAACACCAACTAATGACAATCAGCTTGTCGGAGATAATAGAACCAGTATATACTTAATAGTTAATAGACTCAGTTTATGGGCTGTACTGGCTAAGTTTGTCTTTAAAAAAAAAGAATGACAAACAACAGATAAAAAGCTATAGTACAAAATAAAATAGTATGGACAGGTTGAAAATTTATAAAAAGGGCAAACATTATGTATGGGCATACATAATCACCTGGTATAACCTTACCTTTTATCTTAAAGTCTTAAAAGCCCATCTTAATTGCTCAATTCTTTTAGTAATAATGGGAATTTTATGATCATATCTATTAAGCTATAAACAGAAACAGATGATTATATTGCCATTTTATGCATAATTATTAAACTTTGAAGCATGGAAAATACAATAAAGCTACATGAACATGTATTCCTAACTACTGAACATTAGTTAATAGATCAGAAGAAGAAAAACAATATTTTGACATATTTTGCAGATGTTTGTAACTTACAAACTTATATATTCAAAATATACAGGAAGCCTTGAAACTGACTTTGAAGAAACTCTCAACCCCAAGTATGTTCAAGCATATTAGAGGAAAAGAAAAATTAGCATTTTTTAATGTGCAAGGTATTTTATGATAGGCAATATGATGCAGTGGATACAGAGTCAACTTTTGAGTTGGTAAGACCTGGGTTCAAGTTCTGTTTCTGAGATCTCCTTACTGTATTAACATAGACAAGTCACATAACCTCTCATTGCTTTAGAAAATTTTCTAAGATTACAAATTAAAGAGAAAAGAATCCATCTTTATTGATAGAAAGAGATTCTTTAATGAGAATTCTCTGTGCAAGTTAAATAGGTCCAGTCTGTATATTCCAAAATAGGATCTGCATCTTTTCTTAAGAAAAAATTTCCCTATATTATATACTGAGAGATAACCTCACAAAAGCCTGAACTTTAGAATGCTCTCTAAAGATTCTGTGGCTTAGTAAGAAAAGCACAGGGGAATAGTCCAATTAAATCTGTTAGGTAATAGACTTTTAAATGTCAGAAATGAAGATTTGGAAGTCAATATAAACATTTCCTGGAAATAATATTGGAGGCAAAATAGGAACAGTTGAAAGATTGCTGGATTTGGAATTAAAAGATCTAGATTCAAATTTTGGCTTTGCTGATGAGTGCCCATGACTTTAGGCAACCCCTTTACCTACCTGGACCTCAGTTTCCTCACCTGTAAAAAAGGAAAAAGGAGGATTGGACTAGATCATCTCTGAGGTCCCTTTCAGCTTTGAGCCCATGATTCTATGCATGTCCTTTAGTTAAATCCTTCAGCTTAATACTGTCCTTCATTACAAAATTGCCCTCTACTTAAATGCTGTGCAAACAGCTTCAGCACCACCAACAGCGCCCAGTCCTACTCAGCTGGGAGGGATTTTTTTTTTTTTTTAATGAACATGCGTTTTTCTTTATCCTTTTCCTTCTTTCTTTTTCTCTCTTCTTTCTTTTCCTTTCCTTTCTCTTTCCTTCCCTCCTTCCTTTCCTTTCTTTTCTCCTTCCCTTTTTCCTTCCTTTCTTCTTGCTATCATCCTTCCTCGCTTTTTTGTCCTTAGTGGAAATTGAGAGAAGGTCAAAATGACGCATTCTATTCTCGGCTAAATCTCTTCTTTGGTTGATATTGCTCAGGAGGGACTAGCACAACTTGGACTAGAAGATACTGCCTCAGCACACATAATAATACCAGGGACATAGCAGGAAATCTAGAGGGGATTTTAGCCATAAATTCGTTAGACCCCTGCTGCTTTAGGAAGTCAGTGTGGTGATGAACCCTAATTGATAACCTGAGGTGTTGGATATAAATGTAAATGAGCTCTTCCCCTCCCCCCCCCCCAGATCTGGAGAATTGTTAAAAGACACATAAGCCTGTTGCTAATATAGCCCAGACTTCCTTTCCCTTTTTAGTTCCCACCCCTTTCTTCCCTCCTATACATAGCCAGACACAGACACAGACATACGCATACCCACACACAAATACGTACACACACCCACACAGAGAAAAATACGCACACGTACAGATATATACATTTCCACATGAATAGACACAGAGAAGAACTCTTACCCACTCCCACACACATATACACATACACACAGAGATAAGTACATACACACGTAGGCCAGGGAAGAGTCCACGCAGGTACATAGGACAAGCGTTTTGCATTGTTCCTGAAACAGCATCTAATACAGAGAAACCTGCAAACACTTTAGTCAACTCGCTGGATTTCATCTCCATGGCAACAAACATGGAAGGTGAGACATAGCTGCCTGAGAAGTAACTTTCTCCCCACCCCCTGCATGAATAGACAGGGAGGGCATGGGTCTACCTCCATGTCCTCAAGAGCTTACTTTTCTGAAGCAAACAGGTCTGCAACCCAGGGAATCCAGATTCTTGGGGAAGAAGCCCTAATGCTGCTGCTGTTGCTGCTGCTGCTGTTGCTGCTGCTGAGTGTGTGGTGTGCTGTGTGTTTGTGTGTGTGTGTGTGTGTGTGTGTGTGTGCAGCCAGCTTGCTGATGCTTCTCACGTAATGTTTTGTAGGAAGTTTCCATGTTTTTTCAGCTTAATCTTTGAAAGAAAGAGAGAGAGACAGAAAAAGAGAGGGAGCTAAAGACAAACAGGGCCGAATGATAATGAAGGTCTGGGTTTCTGTCCACAAGCTATGTTGAGAATTTCCAAGTTTTCCACCACCTTGGAAAAAATGGGTGTGAGAGCTCTATAGAGACCACCCTCCAGACTCTCTCAAGAGGGAACTTTGAGGACTTAGTTTGGGGACTTTTACTGAGTGGATCATAACAAATCTTGAGATTTTAGATTTCTGGGAAGCCCGAAACTTTTATACCACATCAAGATGAAGACATCTGGGTTTGTACTTTCAGATTTTCCTTTGATTCTGACATACTCGTACCTTATAATTGATAAATAAGCCCTGTGTAAAGGTGGCTTGAGTATAGATTTGCCTCTCTTTGCATTTGGTGTGGCAGAGGTGTTTATTGTGAGTTTGAGTTAATGCTTATGTCTCCTTTATGAAATGATGCAATGTCTGTTCTCTCATTTTCAGGGTAAGAGTGTATCTCTCATTCAAAATATCAAATTACAATCACAAAAATCTGATTCTATCTTAATTTCATTGATTTCAGTGGCAATGCATGAAATCTATTTATAGGTAACTAGGAAGTAAAACTTGTTGATTAATGTAATTTCTTATTTAAAAATAATATGTATGTGATTTTCAATACTAATCTCAGATATTTTGTGTTATTGATGATGCCGATGAAAGAATAAATTGTATCAATTTATGAATACTGAATTAAAATGTAACATAATAAGTTTATTTCCATCAGAAATAACTACGATCTACAAAATACCTGTGTATGAAAACCAAAATATTACCTATAAAGGTGATTCTATCTTTGTTGGGGAGTTTTCTACTATAACTATGCCTGAAAGATGCATTGAAAACAGCAAGCTTAATAAATAATTACTGAATGATGATGATACATGTTACTCATCTAGAATACACAATTTATTTTTCTATTTAGTGCTTCAATTTAAAAAAAAAACAATTTTTACTAACTACTTAGCAATTACGTGAAATTAAGGGTCCCTGATAACCATTGGGCCACTGGGGCCCAATCCTGTGACTCATCAAAACTCTCAAATTCCATTGAATGACAATTATACTTGTTGCCAGGGGGAACAATTATTTTTAGTCTGATCAATTTAATCAATTAATGTTACAATATATATATGTACATTTTTAATACATATGTAGGCATATATTTCTGAGAATATGGGTTGACATGGAACTTTACTCTTTACTGATATGGCAAAATACCATAATTAAAGCATATTTTAAAAAAAGTTTTTCAATATGAATTTTAAAGATGATAAATAAAAACAATTGCTAATAAACAAAACTCATCATTTTATTTATTTGGATAACAGCATAGCTTACAAATGTTTTATACTACCCTCCCCTTTCCCTCCAACTTATATTTTATTTGATTCTCTTTAAATATAAATTTTTGTTTTATTTTAGTCTTTAAACATATCTTTGGTGTCAGTGGTTTTTTGTATCATGAACTCCTTTGACCCCATAAGTCTCTAGTGAAATCTATGCACTCCTCAATAATATTTTTTAATGAATAAAATAAAATATGTGGGATTACAAAAGAAACCAATTATATTGAAATAGATTTATATATGTGTATTTCTATATGTATTTAGAGCCCTCAGCTTAGAAAAATTGACTAATGTTATTGTTTTGTATACTTATAAACTCTTCTGAAGATCATTGTCCTCAGAAGATTGATATCCTCAGTTACTATGAATTCATGATGTTTGCAATCTCTCTAGCCCAGTGGGTACAATTGAAAAGCCCTTTCATTTAGGCCTTATATGCAGAATTCTGGAATTTTTCTTTCTCATTTCAACCAATCATTTAAAAAGCTAGAAATGTCCTTCATTAAAAGTTCACAGATGACTTTTTAGACTTTCTACTGGTTTTCAGGAACTTTATCTATTATGATTCATTTCAATTTGTCTTAATGTGAATGAGTTCATTAGAGTTTGCTTTTCAGCACTAGTGGGACCAATATGAAAATATTCAGCAGAAAATTCTCAAAAAAAAGTCTAAATGTTGCCCTTTGGGGGCTGCCTTTTCACAGATCAAGTGAAATGGAAAAAAAAAATGAAGATTTTTTTTTGGTCTGATATACTAGGCCTAAAATAATCCCTAAAAAGAAATTGAATATGTTGGTTATATTTTCTTTGCTAGTATAAATAAGGACTATGGTAACAATTATAATTTTTTGCAAACACCTTAGGCCATGGTGTTTTTTGTTGTCTTCTGTCATTTTTTTTTAAACATGACAGAGTTCAGTTTTTTTTTCTCTTTAAGAAAATTTTTTATTAAAGAAAAAATCTTTTCCCTTCTCTCCCCTCCCCCCCATTTTTTTTTTGGTTGTTTGAAAATGAAAATTTTATACTGGCAGAAACCTCAGAGAAATGAGCTCCATTTGAATCTTTAGCAAATGCAAATTTCATTAAGTATATATTTGTGAAAAGCTTTAAGTTGAGGACTTCAACTTAGGAATCTACTAAGGAAAATGCAAATTTTAAATAAGATAAGGCCCTTACTTTTATATAGTTTACACTCTAGAATAGGGAGATAAAGTTACAGATATAACAATACATAATAAATACATCAGGGAAGTATGTGACAAAACTTTATGGGGGATTCAAAGGGAAAGGAAATTGCCAACGAGGGGAATAAAGGAAGTATTAAAAAAAAAAAGAAAAGAAAAAAGAAAAGAAGTGGTGTTTTATTTCAACCAACCAATAAGTATTTATCTTGCTCAGGTATATAGCAACATGAGCTTGTATTAGGGTACTTGTAATGGAAATAGAGAAAAGAATATGGTGTAATAAATGCTGCAGAGGTAAGGTCAAAAGGACTTGATAATTTGTTAAATATAAGAGACAGATATAAGATTCAAAAATAATGTGACAATTGTAACATGTTATATATTAGCATTATATTATAATGTTATAACATAATATAGATTATAGTATTATAATTATAATAGATTATATTTATGTATTATATTATAGCATAATAGTATGGCTTCCTCTATACAGGTTAGGTCTCCAGGTGAATGGTTACCCCATTATTCCATGCTTCTAAAATGATAGCTCACAAATCCCTATTATTGAATTTACCTTTAAAAGTTGACCTGAGGACACAATTAGCTCAGAGAAAAGGTACTGAATGAGAAGGCATTAAGAGAACAGTAACTATAATGAATTGCCTCCTTAATCTTGAGGTATAATCACCCACAAAGATATACAATATCCATGGGGAAAGGGAGAACACTAATAAGGAGGCTTACATTTAGGAAACTTTATATGGTAAAGGTAACTCACAGCTCTGATATTGCAGTTGCAATATCCCTTCTCTTTTTACATTTTCCTCTCTTGGGTATGGCATCTCAGTTGGGCACTTTAATCCACTGGTACTCTGGTAAATTTACTATTTTCAGAGTATCTCCTATTGGACAAGTAACTAACTCCCCATTCTTGTCATTGCTAATGGCATTAAACATTGCAAATTAGGGTTTAATTTTTTGTATGTGGGTTGTTGATTGTTTACAATCTGGAGCCTAGATTGTAGACTTTTGAAAGTGATAAAGAAAATGTTAGTAACTCAGATTAAACTTAAAAATGTGTTGGTTCACATAGTTGTGTACTTCCCCCACAGAGAGTCCATTGTTAAAATTTACCATTCATAATTCTGATTTCTATATCCAGATTTCTTCTTAACTGCCAGTGTATACTCCTGTGAGCTGTCTCCTGCTTCCTTAAAGAATCTTGCGTCTTATTTTTAAAAATATAATAGTTATTTTATTTTTGCCTCAGATACATGACACAAAATTTTTTAGCATTCATTTTTATGTCTGGCATTTTAAAGACTACTTTGGGAGTGGACAATCTTTCAGCCAGCCAATGGTTACCTGCCTTATAATTCCATCAAGTTTGTTTGAACAATATTTTCATGCCTCATGAACTATAATACTTCTTTATACTTTCTTTATGACTAACACCTTATTGTTTCTGTTTCCTTACTTTATTTTCTGTCATTTCATTTCATCAAATGAATTAAGGGAAAATAAGGTTATCAAGAATCCTTTGATCAATTTACCCTCTATTGTCACCTCCTCACACCCTCTGCAATAATTAACATATATAGTACTTGAAGACTTTTAAAATGTTTTTTACATTCATTCTCATTTACATATCTGGAATAAACCTATCTTTCAGGTACTATAGATGTTATTATTTTCATTTTAAGGATTAAGAGTTTTAATCCCAGAGATTGCATTTCCAGTGCTCTTGGCACTAAATATCACAATGGATGACAGAGAGAATGATTTTTCCAGAGACAGAAATAATTGTCAGCAAAAAGAGCAGATTTAAGATAGAGTTTTGTTTGAGTTATTTTAAGTTTGAAATATAAGTAAAAAATATAGGTAAATATGTCCTTTGGGTAATTGGATATACTGCTCTGAAGCTCCTAAGCAAGGTTCAGATTAAAGACATATTTAGGAGTTATCTGCACAGAGGGGAGTAACTAAACCTGAGAGTACAAATGGAATTGCCAACAAACTATTGAGCCTTAAAAAACAGCCACCTTAAGGAATTCAGAAGCGTGAGAAGCCAGCAAAGGAAGCCATCTGTAAGGAAGATAGGAGAAGAAGGGAAGAGGGGCAGCTAGGTGATACAGTGGATAGAGCACCAGCTCTGAAATCAGGAAGACCTGAGTTCAAATCTGACCTCAGACACTTAACATTTCCTAGCTGTTCGACCTTGGGAAATCACTTAACTCCAATTGCCTCAGCAAAAAATAAAATCAAGGGAAGAGACAATATATTTAGGAAGAAGGGGTGTTCCACTGTATCAAATATTGCAAAGAAGTTGAAGATGAGGACTAAAACATAAAAAGTAATGGGAACTGGTAAATAGACTCTTGATAGAACTTGTTAACTAGAACTAGATTAGAGAATGTAATTTCAATAAAGAAATGGGTGTTAAGGGGCAGCTAGGTGGCACAGTGGATAGAGCACCAGCCCTGAAGTCAGGAGGACCTGAGTTCAAATCTGGTCTCAGACACTTAGCATTTCCTAGCTGTGTGATCCTAGGCAAGTCACTTAACCCCAATTGCCTCAGCAAAAAAAAAAAAAAAAAAAAAAGAAAAGAAAAGAAAAGAAAAAAAAGAAAAAAGAAAAATGGGTGTTAGAGATCAAAATGCTAAAAAAGAATGTATGGTAAAGAAATGGAGACATTAGATGCAAATAACTTTTCAGAAGGAAGGAAGGCTAGAAAAGTCAAGAAGTATATGTTTTCTGGCAAATGAGGAGTCAGTGGAAAAGCATAGAAAGAGCATAAATGAGAGAGAGAGAGGTACTGTCATGTGATAAAGTGATCAGGGCACCTAAAGTTAAGAAAACCTAAGTGCAAACCTACCTTCAGATACTCAGTAGCCTGAATGAACCCAGGCATGTCACTCAACCTCTGTCTACCTGTTTCCTTTGTCTGCAAAATGAGTACAATAATATCACCTAACTCCCAAGATGGAGTGAGGATAAAATGAGATCATATTTGTAGAGAACTCTACAAATCTTAAATTTCTGTAAAGATTCTAGACCTAGAGGAAGAAACAGAATGAGTTGAAAACAGATACAGAGATGATCTTTATTCAGAAGCAAGGGATAACCCATCTTTGGGAAGGAAGAGAGAATGAGTGAATGATGATTCAACTCAATTCAAGAAATTCAGTTCAGTGCAATAAAATCAGGTTTCAAGCCCTGACTTTGAGGCAAGCCACTTAAACTGGCCTTGTCCCTTGGAGAATATCTATCAATTGCTGTTCACGTGACTGATCTAAACTGGTTGAAGTTTACACAGTGGGACTAATATCAAGTCTGGTTCACCCTCTAAAATGAATAAATAAACAACTATCAATCTTCTGCAATCTGTTTGTTGGCAATCCATCTACTCCTTAACTTCTTGAAATCTTGATACTCTTCTTTCTACTTCCTGAAATCACTAATCATCACTTAATTGCTAAATTTGATGACTTTTCTCCCTCCCATTTTTTTTTGATGTTCCATGGTATTTGATCATCCCTTCTATGCAATCAACAAAACAATAAATCAAGCTCTGATTTGTAGCATTTGCCAATTTCCAAGGTGTAAATGCTCACACTAAAAATTTAACAATCACAGACTGATTCAAAAGTACCTTTTCAATTTTTTTCTACTTTACTCCAGTCAAATAAGTCAATTCCACTATCTTATGGTCTTATGAATGCAGTACTTTTCTCTGCAAATCACAATACACAATATGACTTTTGTCTATCTCTGTCATATATCTTCATGCAAGTTTACCCCAATAGAATCATTCCTTTAAATTTTGAATTTTATGTGCAGAACTTACACTGTCTACTTCATATCCCAGCTCAATACATGACTCTTTTACCTCATTTTCTTTTTTTTAATTAAGGTTTTTTGTTTTCAAAACATATACATGGATATATTTCAACACTGACCCTTGCAAAACCTTGTATTCCAATCTTTCCCTTCCTTCCTCCCATCCCCTTTCCTAGATGGCAAGTAATCCAATATGTGTTAAACATGGTAAAAATATATGTTAAATCCAATATATGCGTACATATTTATACAATTGTCCTGCTGCACAAGAAAAATCAGATCAAAAAGGAAAAAAAATGAGAAATAAAATAAAATGTAAGCAAACAACAACCAAAAGAGTGAAAATGCTATGTTGTGATCCACACTCAGTTCCCACAGTCTTCTCTCTGGGTGTATGACTCTCTTTATCACAAGATCATTGGAACTGGCCTGAATCATCTCATTGTTGAAAAGAACTGTGTCCATCATCATATAATCTTGTTGCTGTGTACAATGATCTCCTGGTTCTGTTCATTTCACTCAGCATCAGTTCATGCAAGTCTCTCCAGGCCCCTCTGAAATCATCCTGCTGGTCATTTCTTATAGAACAATAATATTCCATGACATTCATATGCCATAATTTGTTCAGCCATTCTCCAATTGATGGGCATCCACTCAGTTTCCAGTTTCTTGCCACTACAAGAAGGGCTGCCACAAACATTTTTGTACATATGGGTCCTTTTCTTTTTTATGATCTCTATTATACAGTTTTTCAAATGCAATCCAATCTGCTTTCTTACCCCCAATTAATTTTGGATCTAATTCATTGACCACCTACAATATCCATAAAATGAGGACCATTTCCTAATAAAATGAGAGCAGGAGACTGTCCATGGAACTATGTATTTTCATACAGATAAAAAGCTTTCTTTGTCCAGTTTGTTTTTCTTATGTGGATTATTAGGATAATATCATTTGTGTGTGTTTGTGAATCTTGTTTAAGAAGTTCTATCATAGTTCTGGGCTTGATGTTATCAGTTCAATGTCATCAGCAAACAGAATCATCTAGAAGACCTCACAATCAATAGGGAATATTTCTTTCACTGGACTCTGATGTTGACATCTTTTATGACAGTGACAGATGACCTTTGGTGAGTTTGCATCTACCATTCCTTGCTTGATAATGATAATCAGGGGACTGAATAAACTTATCTCTGCTGCATCTATTAAGGAGTCTTATTTGTTCTTAACATATGTAAGAGGGTTTGGGACTTGCATGTGTTTACCCACATCTTTTAACATGGAAAAACCTTGCTTCTCTGAGTTCTCATATCAAAAGAATGGGAATAGCCTCCTTTGATTGACTTCTTAATCCAGAATGGCCAGGCTAAAATGATCTCTTTCTGTCCTAGGTGGTCTTTCCTTTTGTGTCTAGAGGGTGAATATCACAGTTCACCCACAATCCAAGTATCATGAACTAAACTGGTGAGACAAAAATGTGCATGGGTAATATCTTGTTAGAGGAAGAAGCTTTAAAGCTGCATTTTGCTTATTTGAATCAAATGCTTTATTATAATCAAGAAATCATTAAGATGGTACAACTTTATTTTCTGAACCTTTCAGTTCATTATGTGGCTCTGAAGATGAAAAATACAATTTGTTAAAGCCAATTAATGCCTGCTATTTCTGTTCTGTTAAAGTATAGCTAGTTCATTTTTTGACCATAACAACTGCTCCACTTCTCCCTGAGAGGATTTGTTCTTGTCTATAGGACTTTGGTCTTTTTTGTTTTTTTTTTAATTAAAAAACTATGTTTGCCAACATTTTTTTTGCCATGGTCCCTTGGCTATAACTAGTAAAACGGAGGGTAAAAATTGCTTTATCATATGAACTTATATGTAATCTATAACTGTATGATCTTGGACAGTCAATTAAACTTTCAAGATCTTATTTCCTTTTTCTGTAAAATGAAGTTGTACTCTCAGATTTAATGTTTTTCAGTTTCCCCTACTGCAAAATGGGAGTGATAACAGCACCTGACTCTCAGGGTAGTTGTGAGGATCAAATTAGATAATATTTGCAAAACAAAACAAAACAAGACAGCACAGTACCTGGCATGTAGTGAATACATATAAATTCTTATTCACTCTTTTCCCCAGTAGCTACCACCAGAAGCAGAGAGAAGTTAAGTGTTTGCATGAGCAGTAGAATCATGTAGATATACTCTACAGAGCTACCCTTCCCCCTTCTGACAAGCCCATGTCTACTTCAGAGGCCATCTACAAACAGGTGCTGACAGAAGGAGTATGTAGAGAAGGTGATGGAGGTCAAAGAACAAAGTACAAAAGATTGGGACTTAGGAGAGAGGGTTTTTAAACTAGCTTTACTGCCAAGTAGATGTGCAATTTTGGACAAATCATTTAACTTCCCTGGCCTTGGTTTCCTCACATGAAAATGAAAGATTTGATGAGATGACCTTTAAGATCCTTTTTCCACCCATGGTTTTAAAGTTGTATGACTTTAGGGCACTCATAGAGAACAGAGAGTAATTCTCTGTCAATCATAAGCATCAAGGAGATGAATCAGACTTATAATATCCTGAGAGGAAGGATGTTAGCAGTTTTAACCATTTCATAATTGCCACAAATATCACAAAATATTTCACCTAGTTGATGATAAAAAATGAATGATAAATAGAATAATAGAATCTTAGAGTTAGAAGAGATCTTGGAAGTCATGCTTCTAGCCCCAATTCCCTAATGAGAAGTTCCTTCTACAACATTCCTGACAGATTCCGGATAAAACCTTTTATATTTTTGGAATGGTTTTTCTTTCTTATATTGAATTCCAGTCAGTTTCTTGATAATTTCTATCCATAAGTCTTAGTTCATAGAACCACAGATTTTTGAGTTGGATGACACCTCCAGAGGGTATCTAGTCAATTGTTACGTGCACAAGAATTTCTTCTACAATATATATTTATCCAGCTTTTACTTGAAGATCTTCAGGAAAGGGGAACTTACCAGCTCTGAAATTAACCTCATTCTATTTTGCTGTACTAGTAGTAAACTAGATCTACAACATTTCTCTGATCAATCCACTCAGTAAACATGCCAGAAAAGACAATGAAGTTAGGCTGGCATGAACTTGATAAAACTATTCTGGCTCTTTGCAATCATTTCTTCTTTTTTAGGTGTTAACGATCTCTTTGATAATCCATTCTAGAATTTTGACAGGAATTGAAGTCAAAGTCACTAATCTATAGTTACAGACTTTACCTTTTCTGCCTCCCTTCTCTCCCCCCTCCCCCCGTAGTCATCAGGACAAGTTCAGCCTTTTCCAGGACTTCAGAGACTGTTCATGATTTTTCAAAGATCCTTGAAATTGGGTTAGCAGTCAAAGTGCTTTGCAAACATTAAAGTGCTTCACAAATATTAATTAGCAGCTTTATTGTCCCTTGATATAATTCATCTTGTCTGGGCTGGTACCTTAACCTCATCTAGGGTAGCTAAATTCTGTCTTATTATCTCCCTATTTATCTTGTTATGACACTTATTAGAATTATTTTTTCAATTATTTCCATTCTAAAGATAATTGTTCCTGCCATAGAAAATGTAAGTAAAGTAAGATTTCAATGGCTCTGACATTTCTCCTATTGTCTATTATCATCTATCTCATCTACTTGAGCAGCAGGCCTATTCCTTTTTATATTCCTTGAATATAATTTTTAAAACTCTTACTGTTTTTATCTTCAATCACTAATCTCAACTCATTCTTAGTTACTTTTGACACTGTTCTTACATGACCATTTTAAAATTCATCCTCTGTTACTTGCTTTTGCTTTACGCCATCTTCTGAACATTTTTTTAATCTAAGATGATTGATGAGTTTCCATTGGGCTCTGCATTAATCTTTTAAGACAACTCCCCTTTTCTTTCTTATGGGAATTATTTCTCTTTATATCTTCTGTTATTCATTCTTGAGAGCTTCCCAACTTTACTGGGCTAATTTCTCTTGAAGTAGCAGTCCATAGTTTATATCTATTATTTTTCTGAAGTTTTTGTTATTCTGTTCTCTCAAAATCCATGGGCAGATGTCAGTCCATACCCAATCTTCCTTTCTTCTTTCACAGTTTCTAAGATATGATTCCTATATTTTTTGTTTTGTTTTGTTTTTTATTAAAGCTTTTTATTTTCAAAACATATGCATGGATAATTCTTCAACACTGACCCTCACAAAACCTTGTGTTCAAATTTTCTCATTTCCCCCACCCTCTCCCCTAGATGGCAAGTTGATTCCCATATTTTACCAGAAAATCCAGTTATTACTTGTTATTGAAGTAAAAGTTCTTCTCAATTATTTTATCTTTTGAAGGATGGAGTGATAATTAAGGCAAATTAAAAAATTATTACCTAGAGAGGGCAACTAGGTGGTACAGTGAATAGAATGTTGGACCTGAAGATACTCTGAGTTCATGTCTGGGATACTTACTAGCTGTATGATCCCAGGCAAATCACTTAACCTTCTTTATCTGTAAAATGATTTGGAAAAGAAAATGGCAAACCACTCCAGTATTTTTGCCAAGAAAACCCCAATTTGGGTTATGAAGAGCTAGATGTGACTGAACCAAAAATAAATCAGATATTTGGATATTTGAAATTCTCCATAATTAATATATCATGCTATCCTTTCTTCAATTGATTCTTGATTTAAATAAATATCTTACTGTCCACAGTTACACAGGATAAGTTTATTTCTACTTCTAAAACTTACACTTCCAAATATTTAAAAACAACTCTCATGTGTTTTGTTATTCTGCTTTCTAAGCCAAACATCCCAAGTTCTTTCATTTTTTTCCTCTAACGATGGAATTTCCAAATCCCTCACCATCCTGGTTACTCACTTCTGGATATACTCTAGTTTGTCAATCTCACTCTTAAAATGTGGTACTTAGAAATGAACATATTCTAAATATGGTCTAAGTCAAGAAATAGTGCAAATATCACTTCCTATGAGTTAGATGTTATATTTCAATTAAAGTAGATTAAAATTATGCTGTCTTAAAAAAAAGCTTATTATCAGGTAATTTTTTTTTTCTCCAAATGAACTAAGGCTTATATATAGGCTGTTAAAATTTATGTTGTTAGTTTAGGCTTATTGTTCTAAGCTTATCAAGATAGTTTTGATCTTGATTGTGTTAGTGTTGGTATTAGTTTCTCTTTGAAAATAATGCCTTTATATCTTCATCAATATGATTAATAAAAATGTTGGTCAACTCAGACCCAAAGCCAGAGTCTTGCGGTACTCCACCAGAAATAGTTGATAGATATTCATTAACTAACACTCTTCTCTTAAAACTGTTCCATCAACCCATGTAATAGTGCTGTTATTTAATTCATATTTCACCTCTCCTGGATATTAAAAAAAACTTGGTTAAGTATTTTTGTTCAAATCAATATATGCCATATGACATTTCACTGATTTAGCAAACTATCAAAAAAGAAAATTTTGTTTTATTAAAAAACCAAGTAGGTTAACTTGGCATAATGGAGTCTGAGAGTCCTAGAACTTAGATACATGGCATTTAGGGCCATGTTTACTCTTGGTATTCAATATGTTTCTTCCTAAATTCTAACAAATTATTCTTTCAAGAATAAGCCCTAGAATTTAGCCAGAGATCGATATTAAAGTTATAAAGCTAACAGCTTCTAAGATTTGTATTTTTTTGCTTTTTGAATATTGAAATATCAAAATATTATTCACCTATTACTATTTTGAGGCCATCATCAAATTTTCCATGACTTTACTCTGATGTTATTTTTGCAAGTATTTCAACTATTTGAGATGTATTTCATTTGGACTTGAGATAATAGAGGAATAATCCATGGTGATGTAGGATAAGCTGGTAAATTGGGTGGATCAAAAAAGGGAGGCAGAATTTCAGGAAGAGATGGCAGGAGTTTTAGGAACTAAAAGAGGGTGCTTTAAGCCCAACCAAGTTCAGTAAGTGCATCGTCAGAAAAGCTGATCAGGTACCAGAACACTGAAGATATTGCAAGCCAGTCAGTCAGTCGGTCAATCATCAAGCATTAAGCACCTTCTGTTCTAGGCACTGTGCTAATATCTGGGGATATAAAGAAAGTGAAAACAAAACAAAATCACTCTTGCTCTCAAGAAACTCACAGTCTAAGGAAGCATAATGTGCAACGAACTACTTACAAACAGAATGTAACCAAGAGAAATCAGACCATCAAGGAGGATCAGAAAAGGCTCCTCTAGAAAATTAGATTTTAGTTGGGGCTCAGAATAGGACAGGGAAGCAAGGACATAGAGATATGGAGCCAGAGCATTCAGGTAAGAGGAGGGGGTAGCCAGTGAAAATGTCCAGAGTCAGGAAATGGCATATAACATTCTAGGATCGCATTAAAAGCCATCTTTGATGTTTTCAGAATTTTTTCCCCCAGTCTAAGCTTACTTAAGTTTTAAGCAGTACAGCCACTAATGATCTCTGAAAATTATATAATGTGTTACATAGATTATCTTATTTGAATTTCCTAAAAAATGCTGTGGGATAGATACTGTTCATGACCCCCAGTTTACAGATGAGAAAACTTGGTCTACAAAGATTAGGTGACTTGCCTGTAGTTACATAGCTAGGATGTAGTTGTCAGAGCTGGGATTTGAACTTGTGTTTCCCTGACTGCATACCTAGAACTCTAAGCTGTTAGGCCAAGTTGCCTCACCATTCTTTTTTATTTATTTATTTTTATTTTTTGGTGAGACAATTGGAGTTAAGTGACCTGCCTGAGCTCACACAGCTAATCTGAGGTCAAATTTGAACTGACTCTAGGGCTGGTTGGTGCTTTATCCATAGGGCCATCTATTTATTTTTTTTGTACTTGACCTCGGTTGTATTCCCTTCTTTTCATTCTTGTAAAACACTAATGAAATAGCCATCTACCTACTCACTCAAGTTGAGTACAAATATACTCCAGGCTAGTAGAAAAAATATTGATTTAACAGTATAGTGCCACAAAAAAATAACAAGCTCATTAAAAATCTGGGTGGACTGGTATGCTTTTTGATATTTATTTTTGAGGCTGGTTCTTATTCTAAGGTATAAATGAGTTTTCATGTTACTCTTATTTGAGCTGATTTTATTTCCCCTATTTGCTGATTATTAAGACTATTTGGCTTTTTTAAAACCAAAATTTCTTTCATCATAAATTACATACTTGAAAGTTCAGTTTACTTTCCTTCCAAGGTACTGAGTAACTACTATAATTTGTAGCTTCCTGAGGAGTTCAAGAGAAAACCACTCTACTTGGTTATAATACAGGCAAATTTGGGGTTGAAATATAAATGAGCTTGCATTCTTATTCAGGGAAGAAATTGTTTTAGTTTAATAAAAGGTCTATGGTCCATATTCTGTTGTCACCAAATAACTTGACTATTTCTGTGGTGTTGATTTTGTCTAAGGGAACACTGCAGTCTAGTGGATTAAGTATGGGAATAGCAGCAAGCAGATTTCACTATCCCCTCTAACACAATGTAATCTAGGTAATTTGCTCAACTTTCTGCGGTTGTGTCAGCATGAAGCCAAAACAATTGTTCTTTTTAGCAAATTCAACCAAACAAGTCCAGTTAAGATGTTCATCAAGATAGCAACAGAGTTTATAGAAAGTATAAAAATATTTTCTCTGTTTCTGTTTCTTTTTGTATGTCTCTCTCTGTCTCTGTCTCTGTTTCTTCTTCTCCTCTCTAATTTCATTAGCTTCCATGGGTTCTCTAGAAGATAACTCTCAGATATATCTATCTATCTCTAATCTCTTTCCTGAACCCCATTCCTGTATTACCAAAATGTCTGTTGGACATTTAGAACTCAATGCCCCATCAGCATCTCAAACTCAACATGTCCCAAACAGAACTCATTGTCTTTTCCCCAAAACATTCCTTGCCCAACTTTTTTTGCCAAGGGTACAACTATCCTTTCAGTCACCCCAGATTCACAGTTTCAGTCATCCTTGATTCCTCACTTTCCATAGCCAATCAGTTCCCAAATTAATTATACTTCCACATCTTTCTTATTTTTTTTTCTTTTTTCTGAGGCAATTGAGGTTAAGTGACTTGCCCAGGGGTCACACAGCTAGAGAATGTTAAGTGTCTGAGATCAGATTTGAACCCAGGTCCTCCTGACTTCGGGGCTGGTGCTCTATCCACTGCGCCACCTAGCTGCCCTCTTTGCCCTCTTTCTTATCTTTTCTCTTCTCTCTGCATCCCCAGCCAACACTCCAGTTCAGGTTAATTAATCTAGCTGCCTCACATGGCTACTCTTCTGTCAGTTAATCAGCAAGTATCATATACATGCTAAGTGCCAGAAATTGTGCTAAATGCTGGGAATAAAAAGAAAGGCAAATACACAGCCTGGGCTGTTAGGAAGGTCACATTCAAATGGAGGATCCCACACACATCTGCCAAGTGACGTTTCTAAAGTGTAGGTCTGACCATTGTCATTCCAATGCTCTGAAAAATATACTCAACTCCACTGAATCCATATTATCTCTAAGATAAAATACAAACTCTTTTGTTTAACATTTCAAACCCTTTACAACCTGGCTCCAACCTGCCTTCCCAGGCTTAACATACATTATTTCATTTCACATACTCTATGGTCCAGACAAACTGACCTTTTTCTTCTTCACATGGCTTTCCATTTTCTGACTCCATGTCATTGTGCTGACTCTCCCCTTAGACCTAGAACACATTACTTCTTCATTTCCACCACTTAAAATCCCTAATTTTCTTCTAAGCTCAGTTGTCATGCTATCTCCTATGTGAAGCCTTCCCAGATCCCCCAACAGGCAGGGCCTCTTCTCCCAAATTAATTTAGATTCTGTATTTACTTATTTTATACATAATTATACAAATGTACATATGAAATCTCTCACTTTAGAATGTGAGCTCCTTGAGGGCAGACTTTCACTTTTTAAGCTTTTAGCAAGTCTAGTACAGAGTAGACTAACTTGTAGTTACTTAATTATTAATTAAGGCAAAATGTTCATTTAACACATTGGGTATTTTACTCAACCTAATGTCAAATAACTAGTTTAACCAATTTTATTATTTTTTCCTATTTAATTAATTAGCTGTTTTAGCTTTAAATAGTGGTAGCTCCAGGGGCAATAAACAAATGAACAAATGAATGAATGTATAAGTAAAGAAATAAAACACATGAATAAATAAACTAACTAAACCTTGATTAAATTAACCACTTGGACAAAATTCAATCAAAATGACTGAACAGTTACTATATATCATATCATACTACAGTTTTGTGTAGATAGTTATATCATATTATATTTCATTATAGTATGTTATAGTCTATTCTATTATGTCATTAGATAAAATAAATGTCTAATTCTAATATGAGAATATATTTGATAAGATTTCTGATCAATGTCAGTCTTTGTATATAAAGGCTTTTTATATTTTATGCTAAAAATGTTTAAAGATGGGAAGCCTTCTTCTTTTTCTTTCTTTTTTTTGTTTCCTATTTTAATGACTACACCAGAGTATATGATTGTAACTAAACTGAATATTTTTCTTGTATGTAGGCCAAGACATGATCCAAGCAGGAATCCTGAAAAATTCCAACAATGTGGCAGCAAATGATGAGTAGTATCCACCATAGCAACGGCCCAGTCAGCATGAGTGTCAACAAAGTTTCAGCTTTCTCATTGACATTGGAACAAAAAACAGGCTTTGCATTTGTGGGGATTCTGTGCATTTTTTTGGGCCTTCTTATTATCAGATGCTTTAAAATTCTGCTGGATCCCTATAGTAGTATGCCTTCTTCTACTTGGGAAGATGAAGTGGAAGAATTTGATAAAGGAACCTTTGAATATGCACTTGCATGAACACTCTGCCTTCATTTTCATGTTTATTCAAGTTCAATAGAAAACAAAACAAAATAATTACCTGTGGCTCATATTGTAACCATTGCTGATAAAATGAAGGGAGGTTTGTGACATCTATATGGTTAAATAAATGTCTAAGGTTAACTCAATGGTGCATTCTCTCGGTCATTAAGATTTTTTATGTTGAAAATCCACATTCTTCTAGGTGAGAGATGAAAAGAGAGAATGGTAGAATCATTAAACATGTGAGTAGGAAGGCTATCTTATTTTGTTACATAGCTTTTATTTTGTGAGCCTCAGATTTTTTTCCTAGTTGATCTCTAAAGTCCCTTTTGGTGCTACAATCCACCTACCCCAATATATACCTAAAGCATAAATTCCTTTTTTTTTAAATTAAAGCTTTTCAGTTTTCAAAACATATGCATGGATAATTCTTCAACATTAACCCTTGCAAAACCTTGTGCTCCAATTTTCCCCCTTCCCCCAATCCCTCCTTTAGATGGCAAGCATTCCCAATATATGTTAAACATGGTAAAAATATATTAAATCCAATATATGCATACATATTTATACAAATTATCTTGCTGCATAAGAAAAATCAAATCAAACTGGAAAAAATGAGAAAGAAAATAAAATGCAAGAAAATAGCAACAAAAAGACTGGAAATGCTATGTTGTGAGTCACATCCATCAGAATTGATCATTATATAATCTTCTTATTGACTTATACGATGATCTCTTGGTTCTGCTCGTTTCACTCAGCATCAGTTCATGTAAGTCTCTCCAGACCTCTCTGAAATCATCCTGCTGATCGTTTCTTATAGAACAATAATTTTCCATAACACTCATATACCATAATTTACTCAGCCACTCTCCAATTGATGGGCATCCATTAAGTTTCCAGTTTCTTGCCACTACAAAAAGGGCTGCCACAAACATTCTTGCACATGTGGGTCCCTTTCTTTCCTTTAAGATCTCTTCGGGATATAAGTCCAGTAGAAACACTAAAAAGCATTAATTTCATCAACAATATCTCAAACAAGTGATCAATCATCACTTACTTGAAGATTCTTGTACCAGAGGACCCAATCTACTCGACCATTCCACTTACAAAACATTAATAGTTAAATAATTTTTTCTTGTGCTGAACTGAAATATGTCTTCTTGATCATAAGATCATAAAGATGGAAAAGACCTTAGAGGTCATCTAATCCAACCTCATTTTACAGATGGGGAAACTGAGGGTCAGGGAATTTGACTTGTCAAAGACCAAACAGAATATCTAATCCTTCTTTCAAACATTTGAAAATATGAATCCTAGACTCCCCAAATCTTCTCTTCTTCAAGTTAAATATCCTTAGTTATTTCAGTTAATGAGGAGACAGGTGGTACAGTAGATAAAGCACTAGACCTGGAATCAGGAGGACTCGTCTTCCTGGATTCAAATCCAACCTCAGACACTTACTAACTGTGTGACCCTGGACAAGCCACTTAACTGTTTGCCTTGGTTTCCTTATCTATAAAAATATGAAAAATTTTCCTTCTGGAGAAGGAAACAGAAAATCATTCCAGTATCTCTGTCAAGAAAACCTCAAATGGGGTCACAAGGAATTGGATATAATTGAAATGACACAATAATAACAACAAAATTAATTAATAGCTGATGGCATTTTGCCATTAATGATCTACTTTAAAGATAAATCCAGATTCTGAGGTACACAAAGAAATTTTTAAAAATAATTTTAATTGAATCACAGTCTATAAAGTACTTTAAAGATATTTTAGTTAAATATAATTTACAATAAAAAAATTTGAGACCCAAAGAGAATAAGAGATTTTCTGTAACAGCCCATCAGTAGTAGGATCAGGACTGGAACCTTATTTTCTTGACACTCATTATAATGAATCTTCTTCTGAACCAAGTTGACTCTCTCACTAAAACTTTATGTTATAATGGATTTATGCATTAAAGCTATGAAAAACTGGGATCTCTGAGCAAAATGCAATAACCCTGGTTAATGTTTAAAGGAAACATAAACATAAAATATTGTGTTAGAATAAACATCCTTATTAAAACCTTTACTTACAAATTATACATTGATTAAATTATAAATTAATAGGTCCTTGGAAACATAGCAAATTATTCACCCAATGCACAAACATCTGGCTCCACTGAATTATATTATTGTTCCTTCTGAGAGTTGTTGGTAATCTCCAAAGCTGTAGGATGAAGTTCAGGTAGAAAGTAGTCACTGGATCATAGTCTCATAAGAACATAGATTTAGAACTGGAAAATACTTTAGCCCATCTTTCCCAATCCTCCTCATCTAATACATGAGAAAACTGAGGCAGAGAGAAATTAAATAATTTGCCCAAGACTGCTGAGGCATAAATAGATATGTGCTAAACATTCCTGGATTCAGATAACCCAGGAAAGTTAAGTTCTCCCCAGGTATTCAGAATGAAGTGTCCTAAAATATAGCCAATGCAGGTTGGGAGAGGGACACAGGGCAGACAAAATAAAAGGGATTCTAAAACCTAAAAGAACACAGAGAGGCAATTCGGTACCCAAAATAAGCTTTATCTAACTTGAAATTTTATTTCTTACTTGTCTTTCATAACAACATGGTGTAGCAGAAAGCATGCTGTATTTGAACTCATGAGACATCTCTGACTAGTTGTGTAGCCACAGCAAGACACTTAACCTTTCCAAGGTTAATCCTTGGACTTTCTGAGTCCATTAAAATGGGAATAATAATAATATTTTCTCCTTCATAGCATCATACCATACTATTATAGTAATTACTTCATTTTATGACTAGGGGCAATCTAACAGCCTCTAAGGTCCATATAATTTTCTCTGCAGTTTTAGAGTTAATTTTAGATGAAAAATTGTATCATCACAACTGCTCTGAGCCCAAAGTTAGGCAAATTCCTAACATTTGCATAGAAGTTTGGCTCTCTGTTTTAATTTACATTTAGATCCACCTCTAATTATAACTAACCCCTGACTTCTTTGAGGCAAGATTTAAGTTATTTAAATATTAAGATAATAAAGAAATAGATTATTCATAGGCCCTCATAGGGGAAATAGGAAAAAGAGCAGCTCTTTTTCTTTATCTTCAGTAGGTGGGTACAATCAATAGTCCCCTTGAATCTTTTGAACTGATATGCCTGAAGGGCAAATGGCCCTCCTCAATATTTCATCTCTACTGCTGTTCAATTTTATTTTCTTTTTCTCCTTTTTCTGGTTATTCCCGGGATGCTGGTTCTTTCTGATTCATTTCTTGTGCCTCTACGCACTCTCTCTCTCTCCATTTACAGACCATCAGACTCTCAATGACAGGGTTGTTGTAAAGACCAAATAAGTTAAAAATGCCTTTGAAACTCTAAAATATTTTATAAACATGAGCTATTATTCTTTCCAGTAATCAGACAGAAACCAATTTTTTCATTCAAAAAGGGACATAAGAAAGAAGGAGCCACCTTATTCACTCTGCTACTCTAGCCTGGAAATGGGTAGTAGATGGTTCAAACTCAATTTACTAAACTTAGCACATGAATCTTCCACTCAATGAAGGATCCAATATTCTTCTTCTTTCAGACATAATGCATAATTCTATTTTAAAAAAAAAACTTTTCTCACTATAGAGAAGTCTTATAGAGAGTCTTTTATAAATAGATTTGTATGTATGTATGTATGTATCTATGTATCTATGTATGTATGTGAGTAATATTACATATCTCTTAGATCAACCGCTTTTCTCCATTTCCATCCCGCTATCTCTATAATTCAAACCCAATTCTGCTGATGCTAAATCCAAACTTATTTCTACCATGCTATCCAAGATCACAGGTATTCCTTCAGATAATCAAAAAACAAGCTGAAATCTGATCATTTCATTTTCTTTCTTTCTTTTTTTCTTTTCTTTTTTTTTTTTTACTACTAACTCTTCCAGATTTTTGTCGCCAATGTCAAGATGAAATCAACTCTCTGATTGAAGAGGGTGGAGAGGGAACATCAGAAACTTCTCTCTGATCCTTCCACATATAAGGAGGATTCTCTAGGAATTCACCTCATTTCTATTTTGTTGAAAATCTCACCTCCTCAAATAATTGCTTCTTCCTATCCTGCACTCAGGCTGTAGAAATTCATAATCCCACTCTTCCTTTCCCCCAGGTAACCTTCTCTTCCCCACTTACTTCATTTTCAGTTTCTTTCTATATATCATCCCATCTAATAGTAACATTATAAAAAAAAGTAACATTATAAATAAAACATTATAAAAATATATATAAAGTTTATGTAAATATAAACATTATAAATAAAAGTAACATATAAAGGCACATTTACTATGTGCCAGGTACTTTGCTAAAGACTTTACACTTATCTCATTTGATCCTCATAATAGCCATATTAGGTAAGACCTATTATTACCCCTATTTTACAAATGGTCAAGGTGGAGGAAGCACTATCTAAAATTTTCAAAATGGCATTAAGAAAACATTTTTAAAAATTTTAAAACAAGAAATAATTAGTTAAAAAAAACTATAAAGCAACAAGCCAACTCTCATAGGATGCCCCCCTCAATCATTTTTCCCCTTGAAATATATGGAAAAGAAGAATATAACTGAGAAGCTCTTTTTCTCAGTGGGCCCCTTCCTGATTAGGAAGATAGCAAAAATTGGGTTACAGATTTTTGATTTTATTTAGCTTTCTATAGCTTGGGGATAGGGAGCAATTTGAGGGGCTAATTCCAAATCAATAAGGGTGGTGATTGTTTCCCAGGCCAAAGTGATATCCAGATCTATTGGAGGTGGGGGGTTTTTGTGTAGGAGGGTGGGGAAGGGTTTGAGATTCAGGGTTTTTCCAACCCAGGCCCACCCCCCCTCAAAGATCAGGGGGACACAGAGTCCTGTTACATCAGAGTAACCAGCATGGAAGTCAGAGGAGATGGTATTAGCTAGGCCCTTTGCCACTCCTCTTGAGTGATTGCTGCTGTTTGGATTCTTCTGATTCACCTTGGAGACAGTGTCTGGAAAATTGCACAATTTTTGCTTCCTGAAGTACTGACTGTATTTATTTTCCTTTTGAGAGCCAGTCTATCTGCATTGAATGTGTTTACACCCTCAGAAAACTTTCTCTGAATTTTCTCCCTAAGACCATGTTTCTGCCTCAGTCAAACCCCCCCCCCCATGCCATTCAGGGGCTGGGCACCATGCACAATCTAGGAGGTATTCCGCCCAAGTGTCCTAGCTCTGCCTGGGAGAGCTCCCATGCAGAAACCTTGCCCCCCACTAAGCCTTAAATTAAAGCAGATGGGACCCAGCCCTCCTAATGACACAAGTTCAGATGGGGGGAAGGATCTGAGGGAGGTTTACTACTAACTAGAATTTACCTCTCATTTGAGTGATTTCCAGGAAGTTTGGAAGGTTGGAGAGATTCCAAAGCCCCATAAGAGTTAGATCTGGATTGTAAGAGTTGTAAAGACACTCCATTTCTAATAGCTCCAAGAATAGATCTCCCCAAAATTGGGCTTGTCCTTCCAAGGGGAGTAGGTAGCCTTCCCCATGGGACAGAAATCAATAGCCATTTCTTCTGATTGCAACGTGTTCCTATCACAATAGCATGGACTCTGGGGGCAGAGGACCAAATTCTTCTTACTACCTATGAGCACCTACTATCTTGGGCAGGTTGTGTAATTTCTCTGGGACTAAGTTTTCTCCTGTCCAATGAAGGAGCTGGAATGAGCAGATTGCTACTGAAGATTTGTGTTCAGATCCCAGTTCCAAAGTCTGTGACCTTGGAGAAGTTATTTAGCTTGCTGGGACCTCAAACAAAAAGACTGGGTTTAATAGCACTGAGGTTCCCTTTAGCTCTAGTTTTGTGATCCTCCTCTGTCCCTCCCCCAATTTCTCTCCCCGACACACACACATTTTTTTTTAATCAGCTACCTTGAAAGAACTAAACTATGTTTACCTTTCAAGGTCAGCATAGTATAATTTCCAGCCTTCCCCCAAGCTTTCTTACCTGTTTCTGTTTGTTGATGCCTGGCATTCTTTTAGTGGAGACAGTCTCTTCTTCCATAATTGTAGATGAAAAGTTTATAATTAAAATGCCTTGATTTTAACACATTGAACAAAAACCATTCATTCTAAAAATATAAAAGAATAGTATGGAACATTGGAAAAGTCACTGAACTAGGGAGTCAGTAGACCTGGTTTTACCTTGCCTTTACCTTTCCTGGATTCATTCCTGGTTTTATCACTGACTAATTCTATGAAAGTGGCTTCCCCATTGTAGGTTTCATTTTCTTCAATTATGAAATGAGAAAATTAGATCAAATGATCTTGCTGTTCCTTTCCAACCTACAGCAGTACTATTGGGAGGAAAATCCTGGACTTGGAACCAAAGAACCATGGATTCAACCTCAGGCTCTGCCATATACTAATCATGTGGTCAGGAGCGGATCACTGAAACTTCATGAACCTCAGTTTCCCTACCAACAAAATGGGGTAATACATATTACCTACCTCACAGAATTGGTATGTGAAAAATACTTTGTAAGTCTCAAAATATTATAGAATTGTAATCTTCATTCATTAATCAATCAACAAACTTTGAGTCTTTCCTATTTTAATGGTGTAGCAAGGTGTTGCATTGGAGTTGGTTAGTTTGATAGTAAAACTGTCTACTTTGTCTTAATTGGCCTGATCTTTATGTAATGGAGCTCTTGTCCAACTGTTCCCTTCAACTACATCGAGGGGGTATAATTTGCCCTTAATCAATGTCTTTATTAGTCAAGATCAGATCGTTGGTAACTCTACCAGAAGACAACAACATAGGGCATAAATTTGCTTGCACTGTATGTCACTGAGATAAGCATCTGCTGTTAATTATTCATCAAATCTCCTACCTTTTAAATAAATTTCCCTCAAGAGGAAACCCCTGATCAGTTTTTGTACTGATTTGAAAAGTTTATAAAATATGTTAATGCTTAAGATTTTCACTCATTTAGCTTAGAAGCCCTCATTCAGGGAGGGGGAAAATAATTTCTTCTGTTCTGACAGGGATTGGTTTCCAAGCAAGAAAGGTGTATCATCCATCTGTTTCCTTCTCTTTCATTCTCTGTTAGCTACTGCCCTCTTCTCTCTAACTTCCCCTTACAAAAAATCAAGCACTTAATCCAGAGCAGTTAAATTCTAAGATTTTAGATAGTAAACATTAATGTTAATTAAACATAAAGAAAACACCGTTAAAGAACAGAACTAAATGTTCACATGTGCTTTTTCTCTTCCCTGTGGCATAAGCATGAGAGTTCAATACAATCACATTGATCTCTTGACTTAGCCCCAGACCATCTGACTATTATAAGAGGGGATTCAGCTACTTTTATGGTTTGCTTACAAAGCATCCTACTTCATCACCATCTCCACTCACCCACAGATCAAGCCAAAATCCAAAGCTCTTTTCAACTGCAACTGGCCATCTTGTCACACTGATAACCAGTTTAAAAAATGGTACACCATCTGTGCCTCAGAATATCCTCTCTGGTGATAGCTATTCTTCTAGGTGAGGGGAAACAATATTATCTTTATGAAACTGTATCTCCCAGAAATTTGCACAGTGAGGTGCCTAAGATTTCTTTTTTCTTGCAGAAAATTGCCTTCCTCCCAATCTCTTCAGCAACGAGGAGAGAAGATTCAAGAGAAGGACACACAATACTTTAATCAAGGAAAGGGGAATATATAAAAGATGGAATAGTCATGAATTTCATTATGGAAGTTATTCTACCTCGTTTCACTGATACTTATGAGATTACACATTTACCTGCTCATATTAAGTTTCCAGGTTTATTTCATAAATGCTCATACTCTGTACTATAGTGTTTCAACATCTGAAAATAATAGATTGTTTCTTCCCTGCTAAAATGATGCCATTTGGATACTATATATTAACAAAGTGTTGAGATTGAAAAGGGGGACCCCAAAAGTCCCAGACTGGTGTTACAAGGGGTCTCAAAAGAATTTGCAGGCTTGAACCCATCTCCTAGTCTAGAGGCAAAGTTTATTAAAAGCAATGTGATGTCATTACTGGGCAGACTGAATTCTAAGCAAATTCAGTAAAGAAACAGTACCAAGGAGATATACTTATGGAGCTTTCAATCATAGATAAATCAATACTATAGTTCAAGGGTAGGGCTAGGAAGTCTTCTTCAAATGAATTAAGGGTGGTCTTCAGATAGATTGGCAGATTCCAAAGCCAGAAGACCAAGGATTCATTAAAACAGAGCCCAAGGTCAAGGGACCCCAAAAATCACATTACATCAAAAGCAGGGAGAGAAAAGTAGATGAGTCCTGGGAATGGGAAGGAAACAGGTATCCTTGGGAGGCTGGGAGATTGCACACATACACACACACACGTGTACTGTATGTAGTTATAGACAAGAATATAGTGCCAGGATACTTGTTTCACCCTTTATGCTTACCTGTGGAGCCAGTATATTTAAGTGAGAGAAGTAAAGCAATCATAACACATATTTGAGATTATTCCTTGACCTTTTGCTGCTAAAGAAAGAGCAAATAAAGTGAGAGGAGGGACAGAAAAAGACTCAGACAGAGGAGGTAACATGATTCTAGTTATTCTCCCAACCATCTCTATGATTGCTCTGAACCTCAGTTTCCTCATCTATAAAATGAGGGGGATGGGCTAAATCCCATAAATTCTATTACTCAAATGGACAGTCTAAAGTATTTTGAATAAGTCTTAATCAGCTGGTGTGGGTTCACCTTCAGGCTTCCATCTGACAGAATAGGATGCATTAGTTTTGGTGACACAAATTTGACAAAATGTTTTGTGGAATGAAGCAAATTGATTTTTTAGATTCACCAGTGGGAAATATATGTCCTGTTGTACTGTTGTTTGAAAAACTTTTTGCCCATGTTTCTTATAAACCCAGCTTCCATACATTTAGAGAAGAGCCAATAGCCACTGTGAGCCAAAGAAAAATACTTGAAAACATGATTCTTTAGTTACAAAGTGTAGACACCATCTCTGGAAGCCTATATTTTAGTGTGCATGCTTAAAAAAGGGAGGTCACTATGTAATCACTCATCTGAAGTAACCTCACTCAAGAAGAAGATGGAACACCATTCATGTACCTCCAAACAACTGAAGCATCCCTGGTTGTTTTGTTGGGGTGTTGTGGTTACACAACCTGCTTCCTGTTATGAATTAAAGGCATTTTCATTTACTTTCTTTCAGCAGGAATTAATGGTTTACTACTAGTAGTCACTGGTTGACAGTATTTAAGGTCCTTTGGAGCTAATGAATGGGAGGGGCTGTTGATCTTATTCCCAGCCAATCCCTACATGGTCCTCCCTGAAAAGTAAGATTCTAAACAATAAAAAGCAGTCTAGGATGATGAGTGAAAACAAAGTGTTCTTCTATGCCCCAGGGATGTGGAGACAGTTTACTCTTCCCTTAAAGACTGGCCCTGTGTGGTAAGTTTACTTCTCTCTTACACAATGAATTAGCATTAGATCTTTGTGTTGGACTTGTTCAACTAAGATGGAAGGAATTTCAGAAGCCACCTACCCAGAATTCTTTTTAGAATAATGGAAAAACCTTAGAATTGTTTGGAGAGCTTCTAAAGGTGGGCAACTGCTTTGTAAACCTTAAACACTAGATATGTTTGCTTTTACATATTTATTCTTCTAGGAATGAATTACCTGAGAGTCAAAGTATATTTATGAAATAAATATACATAGGAGAAAGGTTGATTTTTTTTATCATTTTGAAAATAATGATCTCATCTTCCTAGAAGTTTCTTTGAAAACTAAAATGTAGGCTATTACAAAATAACATTGTTCTGAAAAAGAATCTAATGAAATATTGTTCTCATTCTTTGGAACTATGAAAATTATTACGTACTTTCATCTCCAAGTCAAATCTCTGCCTTATAATGAAGATTGATAATATTCCATTAAAAACAATTCTGTAGAGTATAGTTATTCTACATAGATATAACATAATCATTTTATTAATTTCTGATGATATATTTCCTCCCCAAACACCCATATCTTTAATAAAGGCTCCACACAGCATTTACAAAACAAACAAAAAAGATATTTCAAGTCTGGTACAAGATCTAGGGATCTGCAAAAACTCATGACATACTAAGAATGTTTTAAAATCTTAATTTATATTTTTAAAGAATTTTTAAAAGCTTAATCAATTGCTAATTGAATGCATTACCAAAATATAACTGGAACAATTTTAATTACTTGGAAACATCCATTTTTAATTATAATCTTCTAAGAAGACAAATCTTTAAGAAGATTTTGATTTTAATGTTTTTCTCATTTTCTGGTATCATTTTTCTTCCAACTGTACTTTAAGAATGATTATTTTTGAAGTATTAATGATTTACTATTATCAAAGTTTTTTTTAAAGTACTGTAATGAACTATTAATATACCCAGCTATTTGAGTTAAATGTTTTCTGGCCTCAACCTAATGCTCCCAGCACAAGTCAAACATCTAATGACTCCAGTGGAAATTCTGTCTGCCAAAGAAAGTCTCCAGTTGTTTATTATGTGATTTAATTACCCAGGTGATTAGATTCCATAGAAAGGCAGATTTGAATAAAGAGAATGAATTTTAAATCCTGAATCCTAGGGTTCCTGGGATATTGTACTTAGAAAGAAAACTAAATTAACTTAGTTAACCCCTATTCATTTCTGAAACTTGAAACAAATCTATTTTATGTTTTTGGTTATAGAACTGAGAAGAAAGACTTTCTGAAGGCTGTTAGAAGAGAATACTTTTAGGAACCAGGCTTCTTCTAGACTGAAAGCCAAGCGTTACCTCATTAGTTTTTTTTTTTTTATTTTGAGAAGGTAAAGGAACAGATTTTTTGACAACCATAAAAGGGACAGCTTAGAGAAATCCAGTGCAGAAGATGTCAATGAACAACTCTTCCAATGTATTCCTGGAGGCGACTCCCAGTCATCCAAATCGTTTTCAAGTTAACGTAATTAATGAGAGCCATGAAAGCAGCACAGCTGCTGATGGCAATCATGACCCTCCACATTATGAAGAGACATCCTTTGTGGATGAAGCCCAGAACAGATTGAGGATCAGCTTTAGGCCTGGGAATCAGGAGCTGTATGACAATTTTCTCCAAAATGGAGAAACTGCTAAAACAGATGCGAGTTTTCATGCCTATGATTCTCATACCAACACATACTACCTGCAAACCTTTGGCCACAACACCCTGGATGCGGTTCCCAAGATTGATTACTATCGTAACACTGGCAGCATCAGTGGGGCCAAAATGAATAGACCTAGCTTATATGAGATACATGAACAACTTGCCAAGGTAAGTTTCAGGAAAGGTATGTCAACATTCCCCGTCTCTCTTCCATACACTTAAAATTGTACTTGCTCCTGTCTCTGGAATATCCTGGCTTTGAATTTAATCTCTGCATCTTGCTATCAATCTGGTCTTGGGTAAAACATTTAGCACCTCTGATCTTCAGAATTCTAGTTTTTAAAATGAAGCGGTTAGACTAGCTAATCTATGATTCTTTCCAAATCAAAAACTTAATCTACCATCCTATGATGCTGATGAAAAATGTCTAGGTAAAATGTCCTCTCTGTATCCTGCTTTGAAAGATGTGTTCAGTACATGCTACAGAAAAAACTACAAACTAGAGAATTCATTCATTTGCATTTATAATATTATAGACCATTGGTGCTTGAAGGCATTTTACAGATCAGCTAGGTCAAACCCATTATTTTATGGATAAGAAAACAAGAGGTATTAGTAAGTTTAAGTGACTTGTCCAAGGTCATCCAGATAATTAATGGCAAGTCAAGATCTAGAACTAAATTCTTCTCATTTTCAGTCTTTTTTTTCTTTTCCTTACCCAAAGTAAAATAGAATAAGAGAACTTTAAAAACCAGAAGAAGCTTCAAAGGTCATTTAGTCCAATGTCCTCATTTCATAGATAAGGAAATGTACTCAAATAATGAAATACCATGTTCAAAGTCATACTGCTAAGATCATGAACTTAAAGCTTGAAGGGATCTTGAAGACCAACTAGAGATGGTCCATCCAAGTGACATGACAAACATCAAAGCTTTGAATTCAGAGCTTCCTGACTTCAAGACTATTGCTCTATCAGCAATAATTAGCAGGAATCCAAATCTCTTGAGTCCAGATCAAGAAATCTTTATTGATTACTTTTTTCCCCTAAGGTGCCTTATCTTGTTGACAACTATGACAGATTCAATTTTCATTTTCCCCTGATTTATGAATTAATCAGATGGGTAATCAGGACAACAGCACCTTTGTTTTAGGGTACTCAGATTTGGAGGGGATTGACAGCACATGTAGTCTTTCAGACATTTAGAAACAACTGAACTTAACCATCTAAGTATCAAGAATGATTAGTTAAAATAGGAAGCTATCTGAGATTTTTCCTTTCCCTTGTCATCGGATGAAATTCTATCAGCCCCGATCCTGGTCTAATGTCCTGGGATTTCTGTCAACCCCCAAAATAGGTATCTTGGAGTTTCTTCATCCTTGGTGTCCAACTAAAATTGTCCTTAAGTTTATGTGAAAGTACATTTCTTAACGTGCCTGACTAACTGTGTCACTTGTCCTAGGTATAAAAATTTCTAGCATATTGTTGTTAACCTATGAGCAAATTAACTTTTCCTTTCCATTTTTCTTTCTCTATTTCTCTTTCTCTCTCTTTCCCTATACACACACTCACATACACACATACACACACACACACACAAAACAAATGCTGTGAAACATTTTTCATGTTATATAGTTTTATATACATTTATACAAACATACATGTATACATATGTGGTTTTGTGTGTTTTACAATGTTTGTGGTAACTAGTAGTGTTCTCCTTATGGATTTAATCCAAATAAATACTTTGGCTAGATTTAAAGAGAAGGGGAGATTAACATTTTATTGGTTTTCTATTTAAAGTACTATGGTTTGACATTCTGTTATTTTTCCAATATAAATAATATGCTCAAATCTATTAGAATCCAATGGTAGAGTTTTTCTAATCCAGGGATAAATTATCTACAGGTCAAATAAATTTCTTCTATTTCTTGTACTCAAATATCCTGGTGAACTTTTAAACTTTCTGCAGTTCTAGAATTTTATCTAGATTTCAATGAATAGCATTATTTATTGAAATGTTCATTTGATAAAGTACTATTTCAGAATGTCTTCCTTCATTTAGATACTTCACTCCCTGGATGGTGCCCAGAGCCTTCATGCTACCCTGATTCTCCTAATTTCAATTTTCACTAGGAATTAATTTCCTAAATAAACTCATTTTGATCCAGATCTTTCTTAATCAGAACCCACCAATCCTAACTAACTCTTAGGTACCTGATGGGTGACTGACAGGCTTATTTTTTTTTAAATTAACTATGAGTTAATGCATTATCACTTAAATAACAATTAGATTTTAACCAATTTCCTAACCCCCCCAAAATAAGAGAAATTCAGGCACAAGGAAGAGATTTTTGCAAAGGAATGCTTTAGAGAGCATTTCAAATCCATCATGGAAGTAGCTGCTACCTGCACTGGTGGTAGCCCTTACTTCCAGGAAGACAAAGAGGAGTCAAGATAAGAAGGAATACAGAAAGAGCTGTGAAAGGTTTGCAGAGAAATTTGCAGCCACTCAGAAGCAGACTGCCACCCTCCTTTTAAATGAAGCTGGAACCAAATTCCACTTTATTCCATCCCACCTCAAGGTCTGCTTTTTTTTCCCCCTTAGTCTTTTATATCCTCCTCTGTCACTGAAATGTCCCATTCATTTTGACCAAAAAAGAAAATCAATAAAGCTGCAATGCTCTAAAAATGAAAATGGCCAGGAAAAAAAACATCTCACCTTGTTGATCATTGTGCTATCCTAGAGGTTGCATGTAGTAGTGGCAAGTCTTTAGGAAGCAAGTCTTTGAACTATTGTTAAATAAATCTTCCCCTCCTCTCCATCAGTTCAACTCTGAAAGAACCAGAGTTTAGATTTCCATGTGAATGACAGGAAAAGAAGAGGGATGCATCTGTCTGACTGATCTAGGACCCACATTGTTATTTCTTTTTAATACATTTCTAAAAAAAAAAAAAAAAACTGAGTGGCACTAAGTATTTAGCTTTGACTTATAGTAAATGACTGACTTTTCCTCCTGCATAAAGGAATAGCAAATTTAAGTGATTGGAAACTGGACTGGAGCTCAGTGTTCTGAATGTTAATGCTACATTTTGTAATATTCTCCAAGTTGTTGATAGAAGATTAGTTCTCAGTCCTCTTGATGGCTCATCATGATTAGAGCTACATCTCTCTATTTACATACCCACATTGGAAGCAGGGAATTATGGAATCCAAATGAAGTACAGTATTTAAAAGGACCACAGTTGCTGTCAAACCCATTTTAGGTATTGCTGGGAATCATCTCAGTGTTTCTTTTCATTTGGCTTGTGAATCATTACATAGCAACAGTCCTTGAATCTTTTTTTTTCAATTTAATTTCGCTTTTTTTTTTGTCAGAGTTGAAGACAGATAAGCTAATATTAGCAGTTTTTGTCCTACAACAAATTTTGCCCTACAAGAATATTTGGAGGCTTTCTAGTTCAACCCCTTTGTTTTATAGATGAAGAAACAGAGGTTTCAAGAGATTAAGTTTCTTTTCTTCTTCCTAGGGAAGAGAACAAAGTTGTGTTTTTTTTTTAAATCTTATTGATACTCTTCTATTTTTCTTGTCTCACTATAATTTCCTACTGATTTAACATCTTCCTCCTATAGAAACAAAAGAAACAAAATAAAATGAACATTGGTCATGTCTGAAAGCATATGCTTCATTTTGTATTTCCAGTTCACCACATTTTTATTAAGAGATGGAGTGATTTTTTTAAGGTTGCATGAGAAATAAGTAACAGAATTTGAGCCACAGAACTTGGTATTTAAATCCTGAAGTCACTTTATATGCTCAGTAAAATAAGTGTAATAACTTTATCAAAATTACAAAAGCTTTATACATAAATGCTAATTCATGGTCAAAGGCTTTGAAAGTAGAAAGCCATAGGAATGACAGGATCTAAATAAGACTTTGCTTTCAGTTGTTCTTATTATCATTAGCATTCAGATAGAGCCTAGAATTTTGATTTCATTTATATGGGGAGCTCCCAGATAAGAAAATTCACTCTACTAATGAAGTTTGGCATCTCTTCATTATTTATTGCTTGGAGCTATTGTTCAATCATTTTTCATTTCCATCTGACACTTGGTGATTCCATTTGGGATTTTCTTGGCAAAGATGCTGCAGTGGTTTGCCATTTCCTTCTCCAGTTCATTTTATAAATAAGGAAACTGAGGCAAGCAGTGTTAAGTGACTTACAGAGGATCACACAGCTAGTAAGTGTCTGAGGCTCTATTTGAACTCAGGAAGATGAATTTTCCCAACTCCAGCCCAGCTCTCTATCCTCTGTACCACCTAGATGCCCGTTGCCTGGATCACTGATCAGTGATTATTGTTACTGCTGTATCTGAAATTTTGACAAGGTTAGGACATAAATGAGATTATTCTAAGCGTCTTGGTCATTAAAGTCCTACTCAAAAACCACCAAGTAGTGCAGGAGTGACCTTGGGTTCCTGAAGGCTAGGCCAGCAGTTAGCCAATGGAAAGGTCCTTGTTAAGCATCTGACATTTCCCAGAAATGACCTAACTTAGTTTAGAAGATGCTCATCACTAGGTTGTCTCAGGGTGGTTGATTTTATTTTCCTTTTATACAGTAATTCTCAAAGACTAAATTTTAGAGAAATTAGCTCTCCACTAGCAGAGGAGTCCACATACTGACAAAAATCACATATCCTTGAAGTACAGATGAAATTTTAAGTCTCTGGCTTCAATGATCTCCTGTGGCTAAGAAGAGCAGCCAGTTTGTGGCCCTATGATTTTAATTTCATTAAAATTATCCTCTCTTTTGAAGTAGTGATGCATCAAAGGCCCATGCATGTGTGGAAATGGGAGTTCTGAAACCTCTCATGGTTAAAAGCAAAAACCAAGCAATTCAAAGTCTAATTGTCCATTTAGGGGCTTAAACTGGAGAGACTGTCTTCAGTGAGCCTTTTTTCCACCTGCCTTTTGAATTTCTAATGAAAATGGAACTTCTAATACCTATCTCTCATTGTTCATTCATTCATTCCTTCATTCAGCAAACATTCTCTGGGCTACTATTCCATGCAAGGCACTAAGTAATGCTACCAGTGACAATGGTTTTATTGGTTTTTTTTTTTAATGGTTTATTCAGTCATTTTCAAAAGCATCTGACTCTTCATGACCCCATTTGAGACTTTCTTAATAGTTCATTTCATAGATGAGGAAACTGAGGCAAACAGTTTTAAGTGACTTGTCCAAGGTCACATAGCCAGTAAATGTCTGAGGCTGGATTTGAACTCAGAAAGAGAAGTCCTCCTGACTCCAGGCCTGGACCTTAAACCACTATTCCACCTCACTGCCCTAAGGGACATTTATTAAAACATAATACCCTACTGCTAGGGCACATCATGAAATATTAGCAATAAAATGATCCCCATTCCACTTATCCTTTCAAAGGAAAATTATAATAAAACTAAGGATATGTTATAGTAATTTCTTAATATAACTTATTTTGTTTATATATCATAGGACTTTAGCAGGAGGTAACAAGGCATAGTATCAACAAGAGCCAACTGGGGCCTGAACTGCATTAAAATGAAATTGGGAAATATTTGACAAAATAAAATTATAATAACACAATAAAATAATACAATAAATAAAAATACAATAGAATATAGATGATGCTTATATGTGGTTTTCTAAGTCAAAATGCTGCTGTAGGGATTGTTATGTAATATTTAGTAGCCTAGTTTCTTTCTGAGTTTGACATCATTGGCTACAGTGAATAGAGGGGTAGATGTGAAAGCAACAAGACCTGGATTAGAATTCTTCCTCAGATTCACTTTAGATATATAACAATGAACAAGTTGCTTAATTGTTCTCTTCAATAAAATGGGGATAATAATAAAGCATCTACTTCATAAAGTTGTTGTGAGGATTAAATGAAATAGTATGTGTGAAGTACACTAAAGTGACATATAAATATTAGCTATTATTTTCATCTTGATCCCATCGATATAGGGAGCTACCTCTGAGGATATTTTCTTTAGGTTTGCAGATTGACAATTATTCTATAATACATGTTTTTTGGGGAGGGATTGGTCCTTGAAGCCAATAAAATGTTAAATGACTTGTTCTGAATCATAGCCCACATGAATCAGATATGGAACTTGAACACAGGTCTTCTTGATTCTAAAGACAGCTTTCCATTGCTGTCTTTTAAGCTAAAGCAAAGTATTTTAAATTATTATTTAATATTATTAGAAAATAATATTATAAGATATATATGTAAGTATATATGTAGAAAGCATTTAATATTTATATTTTAATATTTTAATTTTACATGATAAATATGTTTGTATAAATTTTTATACAGTGTGAAAATAAATCATATAAAATAAAATGTCATATTCAGAAAAACAAAATGCTATTCCAGTGAAGATTTTGAAAAAATAACTTCAAAAGTTGACTGATACAAATTAAAGCATTAATATTAAGGTATTCAACAGAACGCACAATGACATAAAAGGGACAGCTCTGAGGTTTCATGGATTGGTTGCATTTTCAGGCTCTTAGTTGTTTAGAGAATGAAAGTCATTTGCCACTAATAGCTTTAAGAATGAATTTCAGTAGGGAGTCCAGATAACCAGGTTAGAGGATTCAGTCATAGCTGACTAAAGTGGGGAAGACTCCACTTCCTTTCTTATCCTTTGACTGACACAATATTATTATCTATCCTATTAAATTAATTAATTAATTATCTATCCTATTAAATTATTTTTTGATTGCTATCAATCAGCATTTATTAAGCACTTACTGGCATATGATATAAAGTGAGTTGAGTTTGTGTAATCTACTCTATAATATTTTATAATCTAAGGCAAATTAGATTGATCTGAATGGACAAAATATATATAACCAAGCTGACAAGCACTGAACGAACACATAACTCGGGCCATTAAACATTTCAATTCTGTAGGAGCAAAGGGAGTAAGTACTTATGCTCCCACTTTGGAAAATATACTTTTTTCAAGTGCCCTAGAGTTCAAATCTAGACACGTGTTACTTTGGAAAAAGCAAATTCTAGAGTCCATTAAAATAAGAATTTACATCAATATTATAGATACTCCTAAATGCCAGGGAAGACTAGAAAGCACAACTAAAGTATATGATCTAGCCAAAATCTGAATTTAATTGGGCTATCCTTACAGAAAGCTGCACTAGTGGCAGCTGAAGCTTCCAAGTAATTTTTCAAGGTAGTCCCTAACCAAACTCACTGCAGTTATAGAGCCTTTGGAAAGAGAGGAAGGTAACATGGATCTCCTATTAGTAATCATTCAGTGCAGAGCAAAGTAGAAAGAGCAGGGAATTTCCACAAAGATGCATTAGAGTGTCATCAAATGTTAGACTTGGAAGAGAACTTAGAACTTGTTAAATTTAACCTTATTCTTATTTTACAAATGAGGACTCTAAGGCTTAAAGGGATTAAGCTCCCAAGGTCACATTGATAATTAGTGAAGAGCTAGTTCTAGAAACCAAATCTTTAGTCCAAAGTAATTTTAAAATCAATTTTTATCAGTCTAAATAAGACAATATTAACTTCAAGTGCAGAGGACTGAAGATGAAGCATGCTGCCTCCCCCCTACTGGAGAAGGGATGGTTTACAATACAGAATGAGACATACATTTTTAAACATGGGTAATATGGGAATTTGCATATTTGTTTCAAGAGTTTTTCTTTCCTTTTTCATCATTCAATTCAATAAAAATTTATTAAGTATGTACTATAGGGAATGATAACAAATGCTTGAAGAAATAAATAAAAATTCAAAAAAAGAAAAAACTTAGTAGACCCTGATAAAAAATAATAAGTTCTTATCAATTCAATTCCATATACATTTACTACTTGTCTGTTGAACTCAAGGCACTTAAGAGGCCTTTCTAACTTTAAGTGAGTCAAATTCATCTTTCTTAATCCTTTTTATTCTCTCTTATTGGACTTTACAAATGTTTTAATTATTGCAAGTGTAAATTTTGAATATAAAATTTGATAATTAAACTATTTAGTGACAGAATTGAATATCAACAAATCAAACAATTGCCTTAAATCAATCAACAATAATTTACTGTTTATTTATTATATGTTGAACATTGTGTCAGGGTCTGGGGACATCAATACAAATAATGAAACAAGACTTACATTGAGTTTATATTCAAATAATGGAGACAAGTGCTTATAAATACATAGATATATAGATATATATGTACATACACACACATACACAAGGTAATTAAATATAAAGTAGCAAGGAAGGGAGGGCACAAGATGCTGCTAAAGCTGCTGCTTAAAGCTGAAGAAGAGAGAGACTTTTAAGTCAGAATGTAAAAAGGGAAATGAATGCATTCTAGGAAAGCAGAAAGGCCAGAACAAAGGCCCCCAAACTGATGGAGTGTCATTTGTAAGTGACAGAGAAAAAACCATTTAACTGTATCATAGAATGCTAGAAGGCCAGAGATATCCAGTGAAACTAGAAAGATAGGTCTGGGCCAAGACTTTAAGGACTTAAAAAGCTTAACAGAGGAGTTTACATTTTATCTAAAGGCAAAAGGAAGCTATTAGAATTGATTGAATAGGATAGTCACATGGCCACATCTCCCCTTAAGGAAAATTACTCTGACAGCTGTGTGTTGGACAGACTGTAGTAGAGAGAAATTCAGATTCAATCACCATCTTTTATTCTATCAGGGCAATCTGTTAGATTTTTCTGCCTCAATGTCCTCATTTCTAAGTTTCAGATCATACTAGAACTCATCTCTCTCAAGGGTGTTATGAAAATTTACAGAAGTGATTGTCAAATCTCCAAAACTATTTTTCTTTCTTTTTGGACTGCATGATATCAAGATAAAAATTATATATGATAAATGGAAAATATCATCTTTTGGAACTTTACTGTTACCCTAATGATATTTAGCAAAATAGAAGGTTATTTCCCTTGGATCTAGCAATCACAGTATTCACTAAATAAAATCAAATAAGTATTTTACCTTCTTTTATTGATTCTTCATTATGATTACCCTCTCTTGGGAAATCATTTTGAACTGTGTGAAATACATGCTTAACTATTCAGAAAAGGTATAGAAAATCTTTTATACCAAACAATTTGGATTTTTTAAAACACATTTTATTTTATCTCCTGAGTGTCTTTAATGCACAGGTACAACTCTTGGTAAATAAATAATAGTTCCCTAAAGCTAAACAATTTAAGATGTATTTATGGAAGGTTCCGAGCCATCATTTATGGTAATAGAGTGTGAACAAACAAATTAATTCAAAGTACTAGGAAATAACTGGTTTTAAGTGGCAGTAACAAAACTTTTTTAGTTTTTGCCTTTGAGACTTGATCATCTGAATCTACACTGGTCCTGAATGTTTAGGCCTGCTGAACATCTTGCTAGATTTGGCTTCCTTATCCTATTTTAAAGGAAAATGGTCACAGTTTCTCTTTTGATTCTCACAGGATTTGAGAGAAACTTGGTATTGCTTTGCTCTCTGAGAAATATGGATAGAGACTGACAAAAATTACAAAAGAATAAACCTCTACTTTTTGTCACTGACACAGAACCAGTGCAATCAGGTGATAACAAACCAATTCCATGACCAATCTTCTCGCCATTAAAATAATGATAACCCTTTAGTTACTTCACTGCTCTAGGCTTTTCAAAGTTATTGTTGCTGTTGTTTTTAATATATAGCATCTCATTCAATTGCCTCAACAGTCATGGCAGGTAAGCAGTATTGTTTTCTCATTTGACACATGAGAAAATTAAAGCCAGAAAGTTAAGTATTTTGAGAAAGACCTTCATTGAGTTAATAGCAAAGTCAAAACTATAATGCGGGGCAGCTAGGTAGCACAGTGGTCAGAGCATTCTGAAGTCAGGAGGACCTGAGTTCAAAGCTGGTCTCAGACACTTAACACATCCTAGCTGTGTGACCCTGGGCACGTCACTTAACCCCAATTGCCTCAGCAAAAAAAAAGCAAACAACAACAACAACAACAACTATAATGAAAGGCTCCTAACTCCTAGTCCAGCGATCTTTTCACTGAATCAAAAGAATGAGAAAATTTAAAATAGATAACTTATTTCATTTTGTAAATGCTGATAGAATGATGTAATGAGTAAAATATATGTACTAAAGAAATCAGGGGTTTTTTTGTTTGTTTGTTTTGTTTTATGCTAAGGAATTAATTAGGAGTTGAATATACTTATCCAGTGGAGAAATGGCCCAGTTATTTACTCTGTTTGAAATAACTGAGAAAACTGATTATTTTATTAAGCTTTTTTGGTCTATGTTCATAATATGCCATTTGTATAATGTTCTAAAAATAAAATGAAAAATTTGTTAAGTGCAGGGAAGAATATTCACTGGGACAAAAATGCTCATTTGTAAGGAAACTTTATTTAAGTTATATATTCCTTTGACTTACTTGAATTTACTGTGGAGGGGGAAAATAGTTCACAATTGTGGAGATTCTTATCAATATCTTATATTAATAATATAATTATAATAATATAATTAATCAATATCACCAGCTGAGTTCATTTCAGGGCAGATCCCTTTCCTAGATTGAATCTCCAAGTACAGATTTTCAATTCTGAAAACTTGGATTCTGTTCACAATTCCACTATAAATAGATAAGTAACTTAAGCCCTGAGACACTATATCTATCCAGGGACAGGAAATGCCCTCTGCCTTAATGAACATAGTTAGTGAATACCTGTCAGGAACTTGATCAATGGAAGCATGAAAAACATAACACTTTTCCTTCTCCAAATAAATTAAAAGAATGACAATGTAAATTAAATGTTCCTACAATTCAACTCTTCAACACCATGGGGATCTTTCACAGTTACTGTTTAACAAATTCTTCAATTTTTTTTCATTTGTGGAACTCAAAGTTAAATATGGAACCTCAAAGCTTCCATTATAGGATCATAGATTTAGAGCATTTTACAGGTCAGGAAACAGGCCTCCTCTCCCCATAATTGGGGTATTTGTCCTTAGTGAAGTGAATTTATCCCCCCAAAGGATCTAATCCCTGAAATCTGCTAAGATCCCTTTAAAAGAAAACCAGAATTTTCAATGGCTCCTAAATTATTCCAAACAGTATTTATGCTTTAAACTATAAATTAAAAATGCACATGACCAAGCAGCCAAAAAAAGTCCCAAACACTTACCATACTGGGGCAAGTCCTTCTGCTTGCCTCGGTTTCTTCAGAGTAATTTTGAGGATCAAATGAAATAAATTTATAAACACACACACATACATACACACACACACACACACACACACACACGTATACCCCTTAGCATAGTACTTAGCACATACCAGGCACTATATAAATATAAAGCTATAACCATATGAAGCCAGAAAGGCAATAAGGCAAACTAGATACAGGAATGGGCTTAGATTCAGGAAGACCTGAATTCAAATTCTGTCTTTCACATATTGGCTGTGTTACCTTAAACCCTAGGCAGCCCTTCAATGCTTGAAAGATCTCTAAGAAACCAAGATGGTCTGAATGGAAGAGGGAGTTTCCACATAGCTCCAGAACTATATTCCTTCCCAAAATTATAAAGAGAACTTTCAAAAATCAATGCTAGTAAGTAAAAGAAGGAGTACGCACAAGGGAGATCCCAGGTAATCAATAAACTTAATTTCTTTTTTTATTTTTTTGGTAGGGAGAGGGGAAAAAGGCAAGTCTGCTATTTTTTTTTTTTTTTTATGTAGGCAACTCTTTTTACCAGTGCGGCTCCAAATACTTAATTATAGCTTTAATTCAGCATTCCTCCCACCCAACCAAATATTTTTATTAGTGTTGCCAAGTTACAAAATGAATTTTTTTTAAAAAAATTCACTTTCTCTCCCCTTCTCTACTTGCCTTTTAACAGAGGGGTCTAGGAGTACAGTAATAAAGAAAAACAGTAAAGGAAATAAGAAGCCAGGATAAAGACTAGATCAGCCCTTAAATACTAGATAATCGTGTAGACTTTGAGACCTTTAAATAATCATCTAAATATTCAAATACCAAATATTTACAACAATGCAAAGAGGGTGAGAGGAATAAAGTAACAGGCATTCAGAAGAAAAAGGAAAGAAAGCTTGAAAAAAGCACTGGACTAAGAGCCAGGAAACTTGTTTTCAAGTATCAGTTATAACATTAATTCATCAATCACTTGACTTCTGTAGATCAGTGTTATAAAACTCACATAGAAACAAGGTCATTATATCATACATATGGATCCCTGAGGACTGCATATTTCCTTAGAAAACATTATCTATATGACTAACTTCTTATTTTCTGCTACTTGGACAAATAAGAGCCCCAAGCTATGAGACAATCCCTCTCTGCTCAGCTAGTTTGCCCAGGAATCACGAGACTAAACAAACATGTGTAATATTATTGGTATGTCCAGTAACTCTCAGGCAAAAGTCTCAAGGTCAGATCTGAGACGTATTTACCATGAAACAGTATTAGCATCTTTCATTTGTATGATTTTTCAGGACACTTTTACATATGTTATTTCATTGTAGCCTCAGAGACCCCATGAATTAAGTAGGGCAGGTGTTATCCTCATTTTATATCTGAACAAAGCAAACCCCAGAGAAGTTAAATAGATTGCCAAAGGCAAGGAGACCAGGTGTCCTACATTTGCCTGCACACTTCTGGATTTCAAATTCCTGTCACTCCTGATATGCCCCCAAAATGTCCCTTAATGACCCTCTCTTGGTCATACTCCTTCCTTCTCTTTTTCTTCTTTTGTCTCTCTTTTCTTTCTCCTTAGACCACTTTGCCCCATCCTCTTAAAAACAGAATTCATTTATTTAATAAAGTTTAGCCCCATTTGTACTTTCCAGAAAAATTTCACAGTAGCACCTCTTAATGGACTTTTCCTACTTTGTTCTCATCCATTTTTCCTCACCAACGCAGGAAAGAAAGACACATAAAGCTATTACCCCAAGGGATAACTTCCTCCCCCCCTCAATATTCAGAGATGGCAGATTCATCAGGGTTAATCCCTGGGTCCTTTATTGACATATTTGAAATCATATCACTTTAGAGCAATATATACTTAATAAGGAAAAAGAGTGGTATAAGAGAAAGCTCACTGGATTAGCAGTCAGATAATCTAGGCTCTAATAATTAATCAAAATAATTACTAACATTTGCTTCACAAATATAAAATATTCTATTTGTCATTTAAAGTGCTTCACTAATTAGCCTCTACCTACCTTTCCAGTTTGATTTCTTCCCCTATGATCCATCTTACAGGGACTCACAACATGAACCTTAGTTTCCTTCATTCGGTGCCTTTTTCTTGGCTATTTCCATCCTTGTGATGCTCTTCCTCCTTATCTTTCATTCCAAATTATCCTGGCTTCCTTAAAGGATCCATATTCTAATTTCTGCAGAAAGAATTTTCTCATCCTGTTTCACTTTCTACCCTCAATCCTATCCACCACTTAGTCCATCTCTCTAGAAAAAATTTCTCAGGTATACAGGCTATTTCAAAAGTGTTAATGTAGTTTTAATCTAATGGCTTCAATAGCTCTTTACTTTTTTTTAAAGGATACCTCAAAACTATAGGGGAGAACTTGTAAAGGCAGATGACCTCCATTTATACTAAATATTTCTTGTTCTCTCTGCCATTAGAACATGAGCTTTTTAAGAATAGGGACTATGTTTTTGCTTTTCTTTGCATCCTTAGAATTTAACCTAGTGCCTGACATAGTAAATGCTTAATAAAATTGGCTGAATGACTGAATGTAGCTTCTCATTTCCTCCACAACTTTCTGAGGTAGCTGCAATCATTTTCATTTTAGAGATGAGGAAACAGGCTGAGAAATTATGTCCATATAGCACAGAATCACACAATTAGTAAGTAACTCAGCAGGATTTGAATTTGGGTCTAACTCCACTTACTAGCTATATGGTCTTGCAAAAATCACAAACTCGAGGCATCAGTTTTACCATTTCTAAAATAAGACTAATAATATCACTCCCATCTAAAGTCATAGGGTTGTTAGGAAAATGAAAAGATGAAATAAATGAAATCAGTGTGAAAATCATAAAAGAATTATAAAAATGTTAGTTGTTATTATTATTATTATTAAGTGGCAAAACTAGAACTAGGGGCTAGATTTTGTCACTTCCAAGCCCAAGATACATCACATGGCTTTTCTTTTATTCACTGACAAGTCTAAGATCAAGCACTTAGCTTCTCTATGTAGCAGATAATACATTATAAAAGTGGCTAGAACAAGAATTATTTTCTTTTCTCCTAAAGATATTTGTCAATTGGTATCATATGCTTTTCATCCTTTTGTATAGACAATTGTTCCTTGACTAAACAATATATTTTTGTCATGTGTAAAAATGTAGAATGTGGCTGTGACCTCGAGCTCCACTGACAGAGTTGCTAATGGAGATGGGATGACTGGTGAGGAACAAACTGAAAACAAAGAGGAAGACCCTAATGCAGGCACTGTGAAGTTTGGATGGGTGAAAGGTGTGCTGGTGAGAAAACTCTGTGTTCTATGAAAAGTCAGTGGGTTACTTTAATAAACCTTGTGTTACTATGACTTGGAAAAGACAATCCTCCCATTTTACCATAGTTGCTTTGGCTCTGTCTCCCTTCAACACTCTATTGATAAGAGATCTTTGTCCCTCTAATCCACAGGTGAGATGCATGCTGAACATCTGGGGAGTGATGCTTTTCATTCGCCTCTCCTGGATTGTAGGGGAAGCTGGAATCGGTAGGCATTTTTCCCCTTGAGCATAGTTTTCATCAGTGTCAATGATAAACCCAATTTGCAACATTTTTTTTTCACATTAATGCTGAATGTGAAATGAGAATTAGGGGAAATCATTTACACCAGGAGCGCCTTTTATGTCTTTGACAGTATTTGTCAGAAGAGGGAAAAAGTGAAAAATTAAACCCCTATCAAGTAGGAATTTTCCAAATTGCTAACCAAGTCAGGGCTCAGGTAAACATGCATATGGCCTTTAAGAGTTTTAAACTAGAATGAATACATACATGCACATACATATATGCACATACATACATATAAGTACAATTATGGCTATTCATGTATTTATATATATGCATATTTATGGACAAATATTGCAGATCAACTAAATAATTCTCAAATAACTACCCACATGTCTGTCTGTCTATCTATCTATCTATCTATCTATCTATCTATCTAGTTCTATGTTACTAATAGTTAGCATTTATATATTGTTCTAAGGTTTGTTAAACACTATTAAATTTTTTTTTATTTTCTCAACAAACCTAGGAGATAGGCATTATTCTTATTCCCACTTTACAGATGGGGAAACTGAGACAAACAGAGACCTACTGATTTGTCCAGAGTCACACATGTAGCATCTGAGGCTGGATTTGAACTCAGATCTTCCCAACTCCAGTTCTAGCACTCTATCCACTCCACTATCCATTGACTTTCCTTCATTGTGAAAAATACATACATGACTATGAAACAACATTTCAAAAAAAATAAAAATAAATCGAAGGCTAAGATTGGAGAAAAGAAGAGGAAGTCAGTGAAAAGCTGACTTCTTTGTCACAAAAAAGCTGATTTTTATGAAAAGGTTGAAATATAGGATTTTTTAAAAGAGAAATGCAGTTTCACTATTTTCAGGTACAGACAGTAATAGCAATCAAGGTAAACAAAAATTTTGTCAGATAAAGGTTCTAATACCAGATAATAAACATTCATAACTAGTACATTGTTTGGATACTTCCAATGAGAGTCTTGAAAAGTTTAGTTTGCATTCTTCAATTATTATCATGTGTACACTGCTGGGTGACTCACCTTCCCCCCTGCCCCCTTTTTAAGGATGTTAGACAGGTGACAGCTGGGTGGCCCATTGGATACAGGGAGCTTGGAATCAGAAAGACTTGAGTTCAAAACTGGTCTCAGACACTAGCTATGACCCTGGGCAAATCCCTTAACTCCACTTGCCTTAATTTCCTTATCTGTACAAATGAACTGGAGAAAGAAATGACAAACCATTCCTGTACTTTTGCCAAGAAAACCCCAAATAGAGTGAAGCAGAATTGGATACAACTGAATAACAAAAACTTTAGTTCCCAAATCCAGTGTCTGTGGAACACAAGATTGTTGCACTTCTATCTCTAAAATGTAGGATGGGTACCCTTTGTGAGAGGAGCTAATAATTATGTTTTCTAGGCATTTCAGCTTAAAACCTTCTCTGACCCTCTCCCTTCATCCAGCTATTTTCCAATTCAGGAAGTAGTTGGTCATTACTTATAGTAACTACCATTCCTCAACATACACACGCATTCAGAACCACCCAAAGACTTACCTAAAAGAGCAAGAGGTAAGTTCTTGTCCAGAAGTGGAGCCGGATCACACAGTTTTCCATGTTTCATGTTTGGCAAAAGCCCAGTTCCTGACAAAGGGCTGCTTGCCGGTTTTATGATGCATATCAAATAAACGTTTACTGCCAGAGGGCCCAAGATAAGTAGATGCTGTTCCATGGAAAATCTGCATCTTAATATTGCCAAGTTTTTTGCTCTAGGGTTTCATGGGAAATTAGTTTTTTAAGGGCAGTTTAGTAACTTACTGAGATCATCAAGAAACATTACTTTGTTTGGAGGTGTGAGAGTAGCCAAGGGCAAGAGTAATTCTTTTTAATGTAACTTATTTAACATCCATATGTTTAGGTAATCATCTGAACTTTAATCAGATCTTACATTACTCTCTGCAGTCATTTCCCTTTACATGTCTAGAGTAAAACTATGATTCTCTAAGAATAGTATTCATTGCTTAACTGTTTATTGCACAACTAGGTTCCGTGTTATTTTAGTGTGAACTTTTTACTTAAGTAGAAAGCAGACTTTGAGAAAAGGATAAAAATTTTACTTGAATAGGTGTCCAGTGGGCTTTTCCTTTGAACATCCTTAGTTTGGACATAAAAAATACTCAAAGAGAGTACTTTAGTGAGCAGTTAAAACTTATTATGGCATAAGCTACTGTGACTTTTTAGTAGTTATATCCCTGAACTGAAAGTTAAATGAGTTGATTAAATCATCCTCTGGGTCCCATTTGTATTCTCTTTATTGAGATAGACAAAAGGAAAGACAATTATTTTGATTCAGGGTCAGTCTTGGGCAGACCTGATATAATGTCCAGATACCTGGAAGGAGAAGTAGAAATGAAACCAGACAGTGTTAATGTTAGAAGTAGCATCTCTGTAGAAAAATCACACCGAAGTAGCCAAAGGCAATTCTTTTGATTCCTAAGAAAAATGATAGAATCTTTCGGTTGGAAATTTTACCTATTGCTTGTCCCTTTTCTGCCTAGAGGCCTTAGCTCAGGGCATGACAGGGCAGTAAACAAGTTTATCTCTGATGTGAGGCAATCACACCCGATTTTGCTTCTCCCCAAAGTCTGACAGAAGCTAGAATTGACAAAAGTAAAATAGTCAATCTCTGACTCTGAAAGTTCATCCAGCTTCCATCTTCATGTCCTCTCTCTATGCACTGCTGAAAGGCCATGGCCAGAGATTCTGCCTTTTCTCTTCATTGCCTATCAGTCAAATAATTTCTCAACAATAAAGTCTGGCGACCCTCTCTATTGCGCCTTCCCTGTATGTAAGCACATTATGCTACAAGTGGGTTTTGTCTGGAAGATGCTGGGAAATAGGTGAAATGGCTTTACTATCTAGCCATTCTGTCTCAATGAGTTGATCAAAGCTCCTCTCCTTTCTGCAAAACACCCAACTCAGGTATCCTCTGATAGATAAGCATTTTCATTTTTTATCACTTTTCACCCAGAAATAATTCTATTAAAGGGAAGAATTCTAAGAAAACAGTTTGGTACAGAGTATTATAATATCAAAATATTCTTATAATAAGAAATATCTATAATATTAAAAACATTTCTCCTTAATTATGTGGCAAAATGGATATAGTCTTGCACATAATAGATAATAAATATTTACCACATTGAATCTGGAATTTGTGTGCATCTGATATGCAAACAAATCATAATCTAGTCATGGCACATCAGCCCATACCTTTCTAGTCAATGACAAGAATCACATTCTCATTTTGACGATCTAGAGTTGCTGACTTTTCACAGGCATCCTGACATCACAGCATTGTATTTCTTGGTACACATCCCCATCAATATTACAAATAGGAAACTAAAGAGAGGGAAAATCCCATTACTACTGGGAACAGGAAACTAAAGAGAGGGAAAATCCATCACAACTGGGAATAGGGAACTAAAAGAGGGGGAAAATCCATCACTATTAGGAATAGGAAACTAAAGAGGGAGAAAATCCATCACTACTAGGATTAGGAAACTAAAGAGAGAGAAAATCCCATTACTACTAGGAATAGGAAACTAAGGAGGGGGAAAATCTATCACAACTGGGAATAGGGAATTAAAAAGGGGGGGAAATCCATCACTACTAGGAATAGGAAACTAAAGAGGGGGAAAATCCA
>JAJPUD010003076.1:0-40088 GCA_023553655.1 Myrmecobius fasciatus | reverse complement strand
CCATCACTACTAGGAATAGGAAACTAAAGAGGGGGAAAATCCATCACTACTAGGATTAGGAAACTAAAGAGGGGGAAAATCTATCACAACTGGGAATAGGGAACTAAAAGAGGGGGAAAATCCATCACTACTAGGAATAGGAAACTAAAGAGGGGGGAAATCCATCACAACTGGGAATAGGGAACTAAAGAGGGGGAAAATCCATCACAACTGGGAATAGGAAACTAAAGAGGGGGAAAATCCATCACAACTGGGAATAGTAAACTAAAGAGGGGGGGGAATCCATCACAACTCGGAATAAGGAACTAAAGAGGGGGAAAATACATCACAACTGGGAATAGGAAACTAAAGAGGGGGGAAATCCATCACTACTAGGATTAGGAAACTAAAGAGGGGGAAAATCCATCACTACTAGGATTAGGAAACTAAAGAGGGGGAAAATCCATCACTACTAGGAATAGGAAACTAAAGAGGGGAAAAATCCATCACTACTAGGAATAGGAAACTAAAGAGGGGGAAAATCCATCACTACTAGGAATAGGAAACTAAAGAAAAAACATGAGAATATTTATTTCCCCATCCAGGTTTTTAAACTTGTCCTAAGTTCAGTTCTCCCATGAGCACTAAAGACCTGTTGAAATTTATACAAATGATTTATGAATTGCTTCACCATTTAACAAGCTTTATTTTTCCTTTTTTAACTGAGGTCTTGGTGTGATTATCATCGGGCTAGCCGTGACAGTGACTGGTATCACTGGCTTATCTACCTCTGCAATTGCCACAAATGGATTTGTCAGAGGAGGTAATCAAAATTGTAGCATACATGCCCACTTGCAAAATAAAGGTAACATAAGCTCAAATAGATCGCCACTGACCTTTCTGGATATTTTCAAAGGTAATCCCAGTTGGTCATTTTTTTTTTCAGCCAAGATGGACACAGAGAAAATGGAAATGAAAACAACATTCATCAGTCCCACAACCTTCTTATTCAGGCTTTTATTTAGGCGAGAAGGCCAAACATGAAGTCTGGATTTTCTTTCCCAGGACATTTGCTTTAGTCAAATTTTCTTTTCAGTGCTGTACCACGAATTGTGTTCCCTTTTAGAAACTGTCCATCAGAATGAGAAGTTTCATGTCAGCCCCATCTGTTTCTTCAAGCATAGAGAACCCCCAATACAGCCCTCAGGTTCTGGCTTGGGCATGAAAGCTTAAATCAAAGGTTATAGGAATACAAGTTAAATATAACATCTTCTATCTTTCATTGCTGACAGGTCTTGGCGTTCTCATAATTCTTCTTTCCACCATGGTAACCTCTATTACTGGGTTGTCAACTTCTGCAATAGCAACTAACGGGTTTGTACGTGGAGGTAAAATCTCTAAGGTTTCTAATGCCCTCAGCACTCACCATGGGTAGGCAAAAACTTTTCTTTTACTATTCTTGGGGGTATGAGAACAAGAAAGTGGCCCAATGTCCTGGAGGAGGATTTCGCCAGTCATCTGGTTGGGACAACCAGACACAAGGTACCATGAGGTAATGTGTAAAGATCAAGCCAATTATATTGTTGGTTTTTTAAATAAACTTTCTAATGAACTGATTTCTTCAGTGCATTTCAGGTGGTGTTTCCTTGATCCTTGACATCCACATATTAATATTTAATTTTTCAGGTTAATATGCAAGTGTCTCCTTGGAGGACAATTCCCTTTTAAAGTTTAGTGCATTTCAGGTACTATAAGGCCCCAATGTGGTGAGAGCATTCAGCACATTTCAGGTTCTTCACAACAGGACATTATGGACATTTTCCTTTTTTAAGTGCTAATCAAATCAGTAAGTATTGGAGCCAAATGCCTTTTCTGGGGACTTTTCAGGTCTTGGAGTCATCATCATTGGTCTTAGCGTCGTGGTGACAACATTAACAGGTATCTCTATGTCTGCTATTTGCACAAATGGAGTAGTGAGAGGAGGTAAGCCAATTCATTCATATCATGGGATATATATTTTGGTAATGTAGAAATATCTAAAACTGTTTTGTTTTTTTAAACTTGAAAGTAATGTTAGTATTTCTATAGCAAATTACTAATACTTTAAAACCCTAAAAATTTAAATTTTCAGTCAATTTTCTCCTCATCCACTAACTATTCTCTAGAATTGTTTTCTGATCCATTTCCTGTGAATAATCAGATTGGGAAAATGGACTGAGGTGGCCATTAAGACCAAGGTGTCTTAATAATAAAAATAACTAGCATTTACATATATTGGATGCATTAGGCCATTCTATGGATTATTTCATGAAGCTCTTTCAACAGCTGCACACAATTGGTACTGCAGGTATTATTATTATTATTATTATTACCACCATTTTATAGATAAGAAAGCTGAGATTCAGAGAGAGAATGGTTATCAAAAAGGGGAGTCAAATTCAGGCCTGCTTGACCTCAAGTTTAAAAATAGCCACAAGGTTATCTTTTTTTTTTTTTTTTGCTGAGGCAATTGGAGTTAAGTGACATATCCAAGGTCACACAGCTAGGAAGTGTTAAGTGTCTGAGACCAGATTTGAACACTGGTCCTCCTAACATCAGGGCTGGTGCTCTATCCACTGCACCACCTAGCCATCCCACATAAGGGTATCTTTCATGGTCGAAAGGTCTATAGTTGGGCAATGAAGAAAAGCAAAAGATTCCCCAGAGCCGAAGACAAACATCCCTGGTCGTCTTTATTCAGCATCTTTGGGGTTCTTGCCTACATTTTCTATCCTGAGAACCTTTCCCCAATTTCTACCTATTGCCTCCAGTATTCACCCATCACTACATGATATCAATGGCAAAGAGGCATGGGAAACTAAATTCTAAAGCTTTCTGAGTAGGATTGATCTTAGTTATAATTACAAAGTAAGAAAAATTAGTCAAAATGTTCTTTCATCTTCTTTTCCATGACCTCCTTTCTCATCCAATATTCTTAATCTGTCCTCTAACTTAACTAGAGCTTGAGTCCTAATTGGCTTTTCCCTTACTTAATAAAGTGCTTGGCACATAGTAGGTCTATCAGCTGACTTCTCATTATACTTACCTTTTATGCATTTAAAATAATTAGGTGACATACTGTCTACAATTCCGGACTTGAAGTTAGGGATATTTGTGTTTAAATATGACCTCAGACTGTTATAAGTTGTTTGACTCTAGAGAAATCAATTAAAAAAAACTGTCCAAAAAAAAAAAAACCCATCTGCCTTAGTTTCCTCATCTGAAGAAAAATAGGGATAACAATAGCACCTATCTCTTCAAGTTGCTGTGAGAATAAAATGAGATAATATTTGTAAAATACTTTACAAACCTTAAAGAGCTATGTAAATTATACTTATATTTATTGTGATTCCTCAGTACCAAGGTGACTAAATAGCTATTTAGGTACACTAATCAATACTAAGGTGTTAATGAGAGACAATGGCTTAATGAGTAACCCTGTAGCTTAATACTTGTCACACAGTAAGGGCTTAATAAATGCTCCTTGATAGCACATTTACCTTTTAACTGAGACTTTTAAAACATTGATTCCTTTTGTTTTGACATCCCTTCATTTTTCACTCTATACCCCGGTCCTTCCCAATACAGAACTATCTTATTGCTTGTAATAAAGGATAATAAAAAGGAAAAAAGCATTTCAGCAAAATTAACTAGCATATCAATCAGAAGATCCAACAGATATGCAGTGTTCTATGTCTATAGTCATCTGCCCCTTCAAAGAAGGGAGGGTGATGCATTCTTGTTTCTCTTCTGAAAGCTACAGTTAGTTACTCTAATTACCTGGGATTCATTAACTTGTATTTTTGATTCCTTAACCTAAAAAAAATTTCTTCCAATAATGGGAATTTCAGATCAATAAAGGTGATATCTTGAGGAAGGGAGAGGCCTTTCAAAGACCTTTATTTTAACTCATTCTGTAACCTTTCCTCCCCCATATTTAATAATAATTGGCATTTATATAACACTTAAGATTTATAAAATATAAAAATGATCACATGCACCTAAATATGTAAGTATGTGTTCATATATGGGGGCAACTACATAGTAGAATTATAGAGGGCTGGGTTTGAAGCCAGGAAGATTCATCTTCACCTTCTAGTTCTATATCCATCCTGGGATAGATGAGTCCATTTCTTTGCCAAAGGCACACAACTAGTGTCTGATATGGAAACTGAACTCAAGTCCCCTTGTCTTCAAGTCCAACATTCAAGCCATTATTCTTTGCTGCTCTTCCAAGTGTGGTCTTTATTCTAGCTCATAATATGCAAGCTTTTTTTTTTAATGGAATGTTCATTGATTGGTACTTCATGGTCACTTAATCAGTCCTTTCCTCAGTTCCTTATGTACAAAGAGGCATCATTACTGTGTGGAATTACTAGTCCTATACAGTAAGGACATTAATAGCCATTAATTGCTTTCTATGCCTCAGGGGGCAGCTATTAATAAAATCATAGAATCATACAATCTCAAAATTGAAAATGACCTTAGAGCTCAGAGGATGTGTAATTCAACTCCGAGATGAGGCATGAATCTCCTGTACAAAATCCTTAAAAAGTAATCCCCTCCCCTTAAAGAGTTAATTCTTGCTTATTTACTTCCAGTAATAGAAAACTCTATTTCTAAGTTTCTTTACCCCTGCCTAATGCCAGCCTTCCTTACCATCCACATTCACAGACACATGTGTGTGCTGGCTAAATCCATATTTTTTTAGATTAAAGAAATTCAAGACCAGTGTTAAATAATGACTGAGAATGCACAGCATTTTGCTGGAAGTGTTTGCTTTATATAACAGATGTTTCTGAGATAATAAAAATTTTATTAGTTAAATTGTATTTTGGGAAGCTCCTACATGAAGGAATTCTATAGTAAATTATTTTGCAAGTCAAAGAATTATTTCATAGAATGACTATGATTTTGTAATTCACTTTTATGTGAATAAGATTTTTGCATATTGGTTGAGGTACTATAGTAGCCTATGCTAAGTGTTGCTAAATGGCATAGTGGATAGAGTGCCAGTCCTGGAGTTAGGAGGACCTGAGTTCAAATCTCACTTCAACATTTAATGTGTGACTCTGGGCAAGTTACTTAATCTCTGTTTGCCTTAGTTTCCTCAACTATAAAATAGTAATCATAATAATGTCTAAAATTAGGAAGATGAGTTTTCCTGAATTTCAACTCTAGCCACAAATACTTCCTGGCTGTGTGACCCTGCACATATCACTTAACCCTGTTTGCCTCAGTTTCCTCATCTGTAAAATGAGCTAGAGAAGGAAATAGCAAACCACTTCAGTGGTGTTCAAACTTTGCCAAGAAAATCCCAAGTGGGATCACAAAGAATCAAATGTGACTAACTGATTAAACAATGACACCTATGTTAGATTAAATCAGAGATAGACCTAGTCCTTCCTCCAATTTCCATCTAGGGATAAAGAGTATAATTGTGATTTTATTTGCATGTAGACTCCAAGATGAGGAAATCCCCTTTCCTAAGGTAGGTTAGTAACTCTGCAATTTGTAAACTCCTAGAATTGCCTACAAGACTTGGGCACTAAATGATTCATTCAGGTTAAAAAAAACAAAACAAAACTATATTTTCAAAGTAGTACTCAAAATCAAGAACTTCCTGGCTCTAAGATCAATTCTCTATCCATTGCACTACACTGCCTCTAGGCCCCTGTGATTACTAGGAAGTTACTACATTTTTATTGGAATATTTATAATTCCAAGTTCAATACAATTTGTCACCAAATGGACTCTTAGAGAAATCCACTTGTATAAATAATGTTCTCTTTCTATTATAGGTGGGGCCTACTATCTCATTTCAAGAAGCTTAGGGCCAGAATTTGGTGGCTCCATAGGCCTGATCTTTGCTTTTGCCAATGCAGTGGCTGTCGCCATGTATGTAGTTGGATTTGCTGAGACCGTGGTTGACCTTCTTGCGGTAAATTACAATTAGGAGTATTCTTTCCTTTGGGCTGGAGAATTAGGTTTTTTTAGTTTCTTTAGGGTACTAGATAATAAATATATACTTTGTACTGAGTAAGCATTTAACAAATGTTTGTTGAATTAAAATTAGAACAAATTCTACCTATGTAAAAACAAGGCAAAATTGGCTTAAACTATAGCATGAGAATTTCCAAACAATAGGGCGTATCAAGTAGAGCAAAGATTGCTAATTTGCAGTAAATGGTTACCTCTAGAAATTGTAAGAAAATTTGGAAAATAACTAGATTATCCTACAGATATATGCCAAAGAGTAAATCAAGTCACCAAGCATTTATTAAGCATCTACTATATGACAGGCATGTGTTAAGTGCAGAGGATCCCTGCTCCCTGCTCCCAAATTCACAATCTAATGGGGGATGGGAAGAAGATGACGTGCAAACAATTATGTACAACCAAGATAGAGGATAAATTTAGGAAAAGTACAAAAGAGAGGGGCTAGCATTAAGGAAAAATGGGACATCTTCATGAAGAAGGTGGGACTTGAAGGAAATCAAGGTAAAAAGTAATAGTGTTAGTGTAAAAAAAATTGTAGACTGGAGAAACAACAACTTTATGATTCTTTAAAAATGTTGCTATGCAACTAATAAAGTTTTCTTTACAAAAATGTATCTTATATTTTATTTTATTTCCTATATGTAAATGCATAACAAACTCTCGAATTTGTTTCCTTTCTTAATGAATGGGAAGGCTTACTGAAAGCTAAGGGAAACCCCTTCCTGAATTAAGAAAGTTCTCCGGATTAAATTCTCATCAGTCTGACACAGTGAAAGAATAAGTTTTCTTTGAGTCAAGGAAACATTTTAGTTGATGTCCTAATCTTCTATTGAGCATAGGGTCCTTGAGGGCACAAGTTGTTTTATTTTAATCCTCACATCTCCAGTAGGTAGCATAGTGCTTACCATAGTAGGTGGACATATAATAAATACTTGTGGAATGAAATTGAGTTGAAATAGTTATAAGACCAAAAAGATCCCTAGACTCTTGCCCTTGTGTAAAGGTTGGAGAACAATGTTCCTCTCTCTACCTCATAAAAATTATTCATTTTTCTCCCTGAATAGAGACTCTCCCCATCAATGGTTGGTTTTTCATATTTAAATGTTTTCCATGTATTTTTATTGCCCTTCTCTCCCCTCAAAGGATTATTATTACTTGACCAAGGCAAGATTAAAGCATGGATTATTGGATTTATTAGACCAAGTAATCATAGATTAGAGGTGGGAGGGATGTCAGAGATCATCTACTCTACTTCCTCATTTTACAAATGAGGAAACTGAGGACCAGGGAGGTTAAGTGACTAATTCATTTGTACAAAAACAGCTTTCTTTGAGAATAAAATGAATAGACAAGTGACATGTATATGTATATGTTTTACATATATATTATATGTACATATATATATCCCAACAGTTGGCATCTTTAATATATACATTTTCAGGCATATTACTTAGAAAGTCTTTTAAAAGATGTTTATTTTCTATTCTCTAAATTTAGCCATTTTCTCCCACTCTAGTATTCAAAAAAAAACCCTCCAACAAAGTAGCATTCTTTCTAAAATGAGCAGGATGCCCCTTTTATGGTGAATTTTCCTTATCTGGTGTTATGATAGCTTCTCCCAAAAAAAGTAAAGAAAATGGGGTCAAAATTCCAGCTCTTAACCTCATGTCCCAAGAACTTATAATCACAGAAAACAAGACCTATAAGTGTCTTTCTTTCAATTCCCTAAAATTGGTCAATCCATCATTTTCTTTAATTTTACGTAGTCTGCAGAAAGAGATGCATAGTATCTCTGCTTCCCTTTAATTGTATTAATAACACCTATCAGCAAGGAACTGTGTTCACAATAATGCCTATTATTCTTTCTTAGGAGAGCAACTCAATGATGGTGGATAAAACCAACGACATCAGAATAATAGGCTCCATTACAGTGGTGATTCTTTTAGGCATTTCGGTGGCTGGAATGGAATGGGAAGCGAAGGTAAATTTTTCAAAATGATGTATCAATAGCTGCCAGTCCACTTCTGAACAAATTACAGCAGACCAGGAGAGAAGCAAAGAGAACCATGTGTTCAAAGAGAATTGCACAGTTATTACTTGTCATGGCAACAAGGGCAATTTAAGGCTGGGTGGAACCTAAGACCCTCCAAAGTGCTGGGCGCAGGCAGAGTCAGAACATGACATCCATGGGCTACATGCCCTCTGTTTCCAGGGGGCACTTTCAGCACCTCACACAAAAGACCCTTCCTACCCCCTGCCCCCCAGAACCTGGGACCAATCTAGCCACTTGTGCTGCTCGCCATTCTTCCTATCCTGCCCCCACTCTCCCCTCCTGAGCTATTAGCTCTGAGTCTTGAGACCGGATCATATTCTTTATGAGCTCCAAGTTCCTCTAACACAGTGCCTTGCACACAGTCAATATTCAATACATGTTTGTTGAATAAATGAGTTATAATTGGTACAGCCAGTAAGAATTGACAAGGGAGATGAGAGGATGTGTGGATGACAGCAGATAATTGCCTCCCTGCTTCACACAGTGTGGGTGATAGCCATGGTGGAGAAATAATATGCCTTTCAGAAATGTAACCTGAGGATGCCACAGGTTCTGTACTAAATAGGAGCATTTCAGAATTCCTCTACCTCCACTCTGAATGATAATATCATCAGTACAGCGAGCTTCCAGTAGGGAACCTCCCTCCCTGAATACATGTTGACAATTCCTGCAATTACAGTTTTAGAAAATTCTCAACCCTAAATTATAGTATTTCAGAGTAAGAAGGGACCTCAGTGGCCAGCTAGGAATTTATTCTATACAGTCCCAGCCAGGAGATTAACTAACCTCTGCTTGAAGACCCCCACAGAAGAAAAAACTTAAAATTTCTCAAGACAAGAGATGATTTTCAGGGTTGGGAAGTTTTTCCTAATATCCAACCTAAATTTGCTTCTTACCGTTCCCGAATTCTTTCCCCTAATAAAACATGTCTAATCCTTCTTCAAGTGACAGTGTATCAAATATTGAAGATAAAATGGCTCTTACTTTCCTTTTGATTCTTCTTTTCTCTAAGTTAAAATGTTCAGTTCCTTCCATTGGTCCTCCAATGTCATGGACCCAAGGACCTTCACCATCTTTATTATTTTCCTCAAGATACTCTCTGGCATGGCATTTGTAAACCCTGCTATCAAGAACTGAACACAGTTCCCTAGATGAGGTCTAAAGAGTTCATTGTACAATGGGACTATTGCCTTCCTATTTGTGTAAGCTGTGCTCCTCTTTAAGTACCTCAAAATAGAGTTAGTCTTTTTGACTTACCATAATCATGCTGCTGACTCACATTGAGCTTGTAATCCACTAAAGCCCCCAAATTATTTCCAGAATAGTTACTCTAACTGTGCTTCCCTCCTCCTATTTTTATATAGTTGATCTTCTTGTACCTGGCTGCAAAATTTTAAATTTTCCCTAAGAAATTCTATCTTTTAAAAATTAAGTCCAATGCTTTAACCTGTCAAAATCCTTTTGAATTATAACTATATCTTCTATTGTGTTGACTATCCTTTCATGCTTTGTGACTTCTATAAATGTGACAAATCCACCATCTATGCCTTTGTTCAAATCATTGTTGAAAATTTAAACAGCACAGATCTCTGGATACTCCACTGGTAACTTTTTGCCAAGTTGACATTGAATAATTAAAAACTTCTCCATGAAAATCTGGCCATTCAACAATTTCTGTATCTATAAGATTATACTGTCATTTAATTCCTATCTCTCCACTTTCTCCATGAGAATAGTATGAGATCCTTTATCAAAAGCTTAGCTAAATTCTAGGTAAATTATATGCACACCATTCCCCTCATCTACTAATTTAATTATCCTGTCAAAAACATATACAAAGTTGTTCTGCCATGATGATGTCATGGTGGTTCTTTGTAATTATTGCATTTCTGACTACTAATAATGATAATAGTAACAGTTATGACTTACTTTTATTGATTTATTTTTAAAAGCCTTTTATTTTCAAAATATTCATAGATTATTTTCAATATTCACCCTTGTAAAACTTGTGTTCCAAAATTTTTTCTCCCTCCCTTCCCCCTACCTTTTCTTTTAGACAACAAGTAATCCAATATGTGTTAAACATGTACAATTCTTCTATACACATTTCCACAATTAATTATTATGCATGCACCAAAAAGGAAAAAATGAGAAAGAAAACAAAAAGCAAGCAAACAATAACAAAAAAGTAAAAATACCATGTTGCAATCCACCCTCAGCCTTACAGTCATCTCTCTGGGTGCAGATGGCTCTCTCTATAATCAGTCCATTGGAACTGGCCTGAATCATCTCATTGTTAAAAATAAAAGAAAGAGTTATAGCTATTATTTGGATAATACTTTAAAGTTTGAAATTTTGATTACATAAGTCTGGTCACAGCATTCTTCTGATAAAAAAAAATCTTCAGCGCTTCCCAATTGCTTCCAAAGTCAAGTATAAACTTGTTTTCCTTTCATTCAAGGTTCTCTGTAAACTGATTATCCTATCTTTTTAGTCTCATATTAGTTCATTTCCATAAATTCCAGGGAAATTGCTCTACCCTCTATTCCTTACATGTGTAATATATTCTCCCACCTCTGCTTCTACTCACATGATTGTATATATGTGGAACGCTATCCTTCACCCCCTTTACCTATTTCATTCCTAATATTCCTTGAAGCCCAATTCAAATGTCACATCCTTCATGAAATCTCCTTTGAATTCCCCTTTAAGATAATAATTTTTCCCTTCAATCTTCATGGAACATCTTATTACCTCTACAATGCATCTACCATTTTATTACTTCTATAATGCACCTACCACTAAGTCTTGCCCATTATGGTTGTCTATGTTTTTCTTATCTCTACTATACTGTAAGCTTCATGAGGGAAGGGGACTTTGTCTGATTTGAACCTTGTATCATAATGCTCTGCAAACACTTTTATGTTTGTTGAATGAATGAATGAGTTTAGGTGTATATATTTTAAAAGTTGATTCATTACTTGGTAGTTCTATAGCATATTCTTTGTACAAGACAGGATGAAAACAAATCCAGTTACATTCTAAAATAGATATGACAAAAGATCTGTCCTCCAAAAGATCTGCTTAAATGTAATGGTCTAATTAATTTTTTTTTTAAGGCTCAAGTGATACTTCTTGTTATCCTTCTCATTGCAATTGCAAATTTCTTCATTGGAACTGTCATTCCCTCCAACCATGAAAAGAAATCAAGGGGCTTTTTTAATTACCAAGGTGAGTGCTCTTAAAACTTTCTGATTTTGAATGTTCATTTCCCTTTTAGGAGCCCCCATCATCCTCATTTTCAGAACTGGGAATAAACATGAATGAAGGTCATGTACAGTAAGCAGACTGCAATCACTGTGAAACCATAGTATTTTAAGGTTTACAGAGCACTTTACAAATACTTTTTAATTTGGTCCTCACAACAACCAGGGAGGTAGATTCTATTATTATCCCCATTTGACAGATAAGGAAACTGAGGCATGGAAAATTAAATAATTCGCACACAACTACTAAGTGTTTGAAGCTGGATTCGGATCAATGATTTCATCACTCTATCCACTGTGCCACCTTGCTGTCATAATTTATCACACTATCCCCTAGAGACTCACAACCATATCAGGACACTAATCAGGTTTCCAAACATAAAGGAATCACAAAATCTCTAGCTTGGAGGAAACCCTGTAGAAAGTCATCTCAGTTCAACTTCCCATACCAGGTAGGAATCTTTTTATCAACATCTCTGAGCATCCTCCAGTTTTTCCTGAAAAGCTTCCTGAGATAGAGAGCCTATAAAGTGCAGGTACAGAAGCAATCTATGGTTTCTCTTTCCTAACTTCTAAATTTCTTTCATCAAATCCCTATTCACACATATCCATCCAGTCTTTCCCATCTTTTTAATCTTGCTTACTGTGCTTGCTGCATATGAATGATGGGCTAGAGGAAGGATAATGGGAGTTGGAGTCAGAGAATTTAGATCATAATCCTGGTCCTCCTTCTTCCTACCTAGGGAACCCTGGGCAAGTCTTCCTGTCTTTAAATGAATTTCTCATATGTAATTAGACAATTAGATTAGACAATGTCTCGGGTTCTTTCCAATCTAAGATCTCTTTTTCTATGATCTTGGTATTTATTCCCCTTTTTTCCCTACTTCATTTCCCCTTTGTCTCTGTTCCTCAATTATTTACAGTATGTGTGTGTATATATGTGTGCATAGGTATGTGTATACATGTATACCTATGGATGGATGGATATGTGTGCATGTTGAGAAACAAGAGTACTGGACTTAAAATACGGATACTTGCTCAAAAGACTATTACTAGGAACAAATGAAAGGGAAAATCCACTATATAAATAAAAGTTTTTATTTTCTGTTTTCATTTTTTTTAGCTTCTTGCACATAAATTTTCCTTTCCTTATGTTCAGTTATTCATCTTAGTAACTTCAGGAACTTTCTTTGATTTCCTTTCCTTTCCATTTTTATTTTTGCCTCTCCAGTTTCTTTTTTGTTTCTGTTTTTCAACTTCTCCCCCACCCCTTTTCTCCTCTTTCATTTTAATAATGAACTAAACTCTATCCATATTTAAGGTAATTTGTGTGTGTGTGTATGTGTGTGTATACTTACATATATATTATATATTTATATATATGTTAATTCTTATAATAAGATTGTATTGTTCTTGTAGACTTTCAAATAATTTTATCTTCAAAAATTCTATGAGGTTCCAGTATTATTATACCTGTTTTATGGATGAGGAAACCAAGGTACAGAAAAGATAAATACTTGCCCAATATAACAAAATTAGTTGAGATTTAAGCTTAGCTGTTCTGATTATAGAATTGTTATTTTCTACCCTACAATGGCAGACTCTTAATCTTCTTCACTGTAGGGGATAATATGATGTAAGGAAGCTTAAGGATCTTGGATCCTACCCAAAGGGAGATTAGTCACTGAAGTAACAAGATCTCATTAGAAAACAGTCTTTAGCCATAAGACAGTCTTCAGTCATAGACCTCAAGGACATCATTAGAGTAAGATTTTAGCACATTTCCAAATGTGTGTTATATCTCTGCATATGGAAATGTACATATGAATAGCAGCAGTGTAGTTTAGTGGCCAGAGAATTGGGCCCAGCTAGGTAGGGCCAAGTTTAAGGCCTGCCTCTGACACATTAAGTACCTCAGACAACCATGAAATATTATAAATGATAAGGCAGGTGCCATCTACTTAATTTAATTTTAATTATTTAATTTATTAAATTATTCTAATTATAGACATTTGCTTGCATTGGGTTGCCTTTCTCTGATTCTTTTTTTTTCTTGTAGATAGGATTTTTCTTGTATAACTTCTCAAGCATTTCAACATTATTAACATGTAGTGGACTTCCTGCCATCTAGGGGAGGGGAGGGGACTGGGGGTAAAATTTATAATGGAAAGCTTTGTAAAGATCAATGTTGGGGAACTACTCATATATATGTTATACAAATAAAAAGCTTTAATAAAAAAATTATTCTAATTATACTTAAATAATTGGGGAAATATTAATTGTTTGTGGGTGAGCAGGACCAATACAATAAAAACAAGAATTTTACCTAAACTAATTCATATATCCACTGCCAATTAATTTGCTAAAAATTATTTTGCTGAATTAAAAAAAAAAAACCCAGCAATTCATTTGAAAGAATAAAAAGTCATGAACATCGGGGCAGCTAGGTGGTGCAGTGGATACAGCACCAGCCCTGAAGTCAGGAGGACCTGAGTTCAAATCTGGTCTCAGACACTTCCTAGCTGTGTGACCCTGGGCAAGTCACTTAACCCCAGTTGCCTCAGCAAAAAAGCAAAAAAAGAAAAAAAGTCATGAACATCAAAGGAACAAATAAAAAATGTAAAGGAAGGAGATTTAGCAGTATTGGATCTTAAACTATATTATAAGACAGTAATTATCAAAATTGTCTAGTACTGGCTAAGAATTTATAACTGCTTACAAATGTAGTAATCTTATTTGACAAATGTAAACAAGTTTTGGGGATAATAATTCATTATTTGTATAAATAAAATTTGTATAATTCATTATTCATTATTTGTAAATATATATTTACATACATACTTATATGTGTGTATACATATAATTATATATGCATACATACACATGAATATATATAAATAATTGTATAATTCATTATTTGTAAAGTAAACATTATTGGAGAAAATTGGAAAACAAATCTCCATTGGTAGAAAGATTTTTCTCCTCAGGAGTTCCCTATACTTACAATATATACTTACATGGCTGCAATATGTAAACATACACACACACATACACAAACAAATCCAGAAGTAAAAACACAGGTAGAGTACATATTAAACATTTACTATGTTCTAGAAACTATGCAAATGTTCTAACCCTTCTGAAGAGGGAGTTTTACATGGTAGAAAGAGCCCTAGATTCAGTTTAGGTATCCTGAACTAGTTGTCTGAACTTAGGAAAGCCATGGTACTTATATGGGCCACATTCTTATCTGAAAAAAAAGAGTAAATTGGATAGTATCATCTTTAGGGACTCTTTCAGTTCTAAATTGTCTGAGCTTTCTTTTGTTCGTGGGGGACAAAAAAGGAAACTTGAACCCCAGTAAAATCTGATATTGTTAAACTGATAGAGGGGAAAAGAGTATTTTTTGAACACATAAAGTGAAAAAAAGTGGTATACTAAGTTACAGTCTCATGGAAAATATGATGTTCAATAAGAAATTGCCTGAGTCCATCAAGCTCATCCCATTTTAGATCTAAAAAGTATATTGATTTAGGCTTATAGACACAAAAGACTTTTAAAATTCTCTAATCAATGAGAAAAATTAAGTGATACATTTATCTGTCATCTGTGTTGCAGCATCTATCTTTGCTGAAAACTTCGGACCAAACTTCACAGAAGGAGAAGGTTTCTTCTCTGTCTTTGCCATATTTTTCCCAGCAGCTACTGGCATTCTTGCTGGAGCAAACATCTCTGGGGATTTAGAGGTAGGTTACCTTCTCTGTTTTGGAGCTCTAGGATTGTAGGAATAAAATGCCAGATAAAAATAACTGTGTAAAGTTATCTGGTTATTTTAAAATGATCTAGGTTTAATTGTTAATTTTCAATGCTAGTTCTAACTCCTTGAATTTAGTCCTCTGGTGGGTAAACTAAGGCATAGTGAAATTTTGATAAGTCTACATCAATTCATTTTTAAAGTTAAAAAAAAACTTGGTAAATTTTGTTTCAATTTTCTTTAAACTTTTGCACTAAACAACAAAGAAAAGAAAAAAAGTCTCCTTTTATTTGTAGAAATTATTTTAGTATGCTTAGAAAACTCCAGAGAATTAGCAAAGAATATAATTGAAAAACTATTATTTCAACAAGGTCACAAAATGAATCCATTAAAATTTTCATCATTTCTATACACTGCTAACAAAAACCAGGAAGAAACAATAAGAAAATAAATTCCATTCAGAATAATATCTGAAAGTTATCCTATTAACACATATGACATATAAATTATAAATAAGACATATATAAATTTATAAAAGTTCCTTTCTTTGTAGAAATAATGGTAAGCTTAATTGGAGAAAGATTCATTGTTCATGACAAAGCAAATGCCAAATAAAAATGATAATACTACATAAATTTATGTAGAAAAATATAAGTGAAGGACCATAGCATATCAAGTTTTCAAATTATATTTCAAATTACATATTTCAAAATATATGCTTATTAAAACACAGTGGAACCTACTAGATAAGGAAGAAACAAAAAAATCAAAACTAGCATCCCAATGTTTGGTAAATGCAAAGATATAAATTTTGACAAGAACTGCTAGAACAACTGGAAAACACTGGCAAAAATTCAGTTTAGACCAACAGCTTATACCATATACCAAAATAAATTCAAAATTAATGTGCAGCATGAATATGAAAGGTAATGTCATAAAAACATTAGAAAAGAATGAAAACATTTACTTTACACAACTAAGATTAAGAGAAAATTTTTTTAACTAAATAAAAGGTAGAAGAGATAATGATAATACATACATAATTTTTAATACATAAATTTGAAAACTTTTGCACAAGCATAATCAGTGGAAAGAGAACTAGAAGGAGCTCAATGAAAATAGTTTACTTCAAGTATCACTGATGAAAAGCCTAATATCCAAAATAGATAGGGATTTTAGAGAAATACATAACACCAAGAGCCATTTTCCAGTATTTAAGAGCTCAAAGGGAATAATAGAAATGTGGGAAGATGCACATAGCAACACACTATATGTAAAAATGTAAAGGGATCCAACAATTCTGGATGTCCATTTATAATTTAACAATAAAAATGTTTGAACTATCCATATTCTTTGACTCAGTGATTCTACCCCAAGGAAATAAAAAACAGAAATAAAACTCCAATAGAAAAAATATTCATAGTAGTATTTTTGGGGGTAGCAAAGAACTCTAAACAAAGTAGAGGTCCCTTAAATGTGGAATGGCTAAAAAATGACAATATGAATGATTAAATATTAATATGCAATAAAAATAACAAATACAAGGAATGAGAAAATGGAGAGTTAAATGAAATGGTTCAGAGTGAAATAAACAGAATAAAGGAGATGATATACACAATGTAAAGGAAAAATCATGCAATTTTAAATACTCAAAGAATTAATTTTAATTGAAAGACAAATAATGAAATACTCTTCCCCATTCATGGCATACACACAAGTGGTGGACAATTAGGACAGAATATTCTAACATTGTCTAATTTGTCAGGTGGGTTTTGCTTATATATATCTGTCATAAAGGAGAATTCAATTAGATGTGGGAAGTTTTCAGGGCTTGAAATCATAGTGGCATAGAGGCAGAAGGAATCAATAAAACATATATTAAAGAGTGATATTCTAGTATAAGCTTATTTATCTCCTCCTTCATCTTCCTGGCAACAATTCCTTATAGCAGTCCCAGATTTGAATTTTGAGATAATGGAGTTTTGAGTTTTTTCACTGAAATTCTTCAACACTATCACATTGTGCCATTAGAATGTAGAAGTGGAGTCCTTCACTTTTTTTGTCACAGACCCCTTTGATCTGAAGCCTATTAGAATAACTTTTAAGTGCATAAAATAAAATGTGATATTGCAAAGGAAATCTATTCTATTGAAATACAGCAATGAATTTTTTTTAAAAAAGATTTTTGTTTGTTTAAAAATCTCTGATCTTGGGGCAGCTAGGTGGCGCAGTGGTTAGAGCACCAGCCCTGAAGTCAGGAAGACCTGAGTTCAAATCTGGTCTCAGACACTTCCTAGCTGTGTGACTCTGGGCAAGTCACTTAACCCCAATTGCCTCAGCAAAAAAAAAAAAAAAAAAAATCTCTGATCTTGAGGCTGCTAACAATGTGCCCTAGGTCAATGATCCTTTATCTGAATGTATGTACCTCATGTCTGATGCAGAGCCTGACACAAGGCAACCAGTGCCTAAATAATGCTTGTTGATCGAATGCAGTGGCAGAACTATCCTGTAATACAAATCTTAATTCAGCAAAGAACAAATATTAGTAATAGCAATAGAAACAATAATTGCACCTACATAGCTCCTCACAGTTTTCAAAGACTTGTCTTTACATTAATTCAACTGGACCCCTAAAAGAACACTGTGGAGCAGCCCTTATTATCTTGAGGACCAAGAGGCGTACCATGAAGACATAGGCAGAATAGTATAATAATAAACTGAACTGTGGCTTTCTGGCAAGGGTGACCTTCACTAGGAAACCAGACAAATTCAAATTAATAAAGATGAGGAAAATGGGGCTCTGATTAAATGGTCTGCTGAAGGTCACACAGCTAAGAATAAAATGAGTTAGAATCTAAACTCAAGCCTTATGATGCAAAATCTAGTGAACTCTCCATATTCAAGGTACTGTTAATGATTGTAATTTTATAAAATAAAAATAATATGAAATAATAGGGATATCAACTATGAAAAGGACTGATGAGTTCCAGTTTATAATCATTATACTATGAAATTCCCTTAAAGCAGGTAATTGATGGCAGATGAGATTATTCTATGTCATACAAATTCAAAAACTATATTCTCTTTACTCCAATTCAATTCAAGGAATACTTATTGGAAACTTATTATAGGTAGGGCACTCTACTGGATACTCAAATCAAAGGTCCTCACCCCATAAAAAACAGTCCTTGTCATCAAAGAGTTTATACTCTTCTAGAGAATACAAAATAGGAGAAAAGGAAAATAGTGAAGAATTTGAAGAGAAAGAAACCATTAATGAGAGGGATGAGGAAAGACATCCCAAATGGGAGGTGACATCTGCAGTGAGCTGTAAAGGAAACTGAGGGTTTTAAAAAGCATTTCTGTCATGCCAGAAAGCCTATATAAATGCATTAAAGAAAGAGATGGAGGTTGAGTTCAGGGTACGGAAAGTAGGGGACCTTAGCTAAGATAATTGTTCTTTGGTCATTTTTCAGTGGTGTCCAATTCTTCATGACCCAATTTAGATTTTTCTTGGTAAAGATACAAGAATGGTTTCCTTCTCCAGTTTAATTTACAGATAAGGAAACTGAGGCAGACAGAGTTAAGTGATTTGCTAGTCAGTACCTGAGGTTAGATTTAAACTCAGGAAGATGTGTTCCTGATTTCAGGCTTGTCATCTTGCTGCCCTTAGCTAGAACATGGAGTACATTAAATAATTTAGGAAAAGTACTGGCGTCGGATTGTAAAGGCTTTAAAAGGCAGGATGAGAAATTTGATTTTGTTCTAATGGCCACTTTTGTTCTAGGGCAGCACTTGAAATTTTTTAACAAGAGAGTAACATGGTCAGAAAAATTATTTTAGCATCTGAATAGAGAATAAAAATATCCTCCATCCTCAGAGCTTGGTACTTTTGTCAGTGTTTTTTGTTTTTGTTGTTGTTTTGTTGTTGTTTTTCAGATTGTTTTGCAGATTTGCAAAAACAAAATAAACTCCAAATAATTTCATTTCCCTACTTTATATCACTCTCTTTTAATCCTCCCACCTTTTCCCCTTTTCAAGGACCCACAAGATGCTATTCCCAGAGGAACAATGCTGGCCATTCTGATCACCACTGTTGCCTACATAGGGGTTGCTATTTGTGTAGGTAAGAAATAACAATAATAGCTAAAATTCATATGATGCTTTGAGGTTTACAAAGAGTTTTACACACATTATCTTGATTGCTCTTCACAATAGCCAAATAAAGTAAATGTTATTATTACCACCATTATTACCGCCAATTGAGGAAAATAAGATTTAAAGAAATTAAGTAAACTGTCCCTTTCTGATGACCCAGTCAGTATCAGAGGTCAGATTTGAGACCTCCTGCCTCCAAATTCAGTGTTCTTTTTTATTATACCAGTTTATTCGCTAAACCTCAGATTATTCTCAATGGTTATTTGAGTCTCCTACATTTCTGTCATGCTTGGGCTGTGGAAGATAAAATTCTCAAAATTTGCAAATTATTGAAAGCTGCTAAATGTTTAAATTGTGAAGTGTCTTCTCGCTCCCATTATTATCATCCTGACATCTCAGGGGTTTGATTATAATTGTCATAGTTGGAGAAATAGATAGATAGATAGATAGGAAATACAGGCAGACAGAAAGGATAGTTATAGATAACTATTAGTACTGTTTCATGTTATTTTATATGTATTATATGTATTTATGTATGTAATATGCCTATATGTAGAACTATGGTTCCATATTTTCCTATATGTGTATGTGAATGGGTAGATATAGACATGGATAAGGGTATGTTTCTGCACACATGCATATACATATGTTTATCTAGTTGTCTATCTTATTATCATTATATACCACTTCAGATGCTGATCCCATTGCCACTAAGAGAGGCAGAGAGGGATTTAGGTTACTTCCATAGCTGTTATTCACTCTTGTCTGAAGTGTAGGAATAGAACCTATGTGAGGATATCTGGGAAAGGGTACAGTAACTGGAAAGAAAAAAAATGGAATTATAAGGAAGGTATAGAATTGGAGCTAATGGCTCATCCCAGCACTGCTTTCTTAAAAAGGAAATTTCACTATTTCCAATTGCTTAAGAATCAGAAATTAATCCAACCCCTATCAGCACAGAAAGCCATTTATTCACACAGAATTTTGTGATTCTTCTGCTGCACTAGCACCCATTGTCTTTATCCCATCACTCAATGGTAGTACTTAATGTGTGGGAAGCAGAAATCATATCTCAGAAACTGTGACTGAGAAAATCCATTGCTTACCTAGGAATATTCCTTGCTTAGGGGGAATGATTGTTGAGCACCAAAAAAAGAAAATCACCAAAAAGCTAAGGATGCCATGGAACCTTGACTCAGCAGTTCTCAGAAGAGATCTGAATTTTGTTCATTCTCTGCTTTTTTCAAGAGAATAGTAGAAGAGTTTATTTTCCTTAGGTTGACCTCAAGATTAAAAAGAGATGATGAAATAAATTGATTTGCAACCAAAGTCACAAAAAGAAACTTTTGCACCACAAACCCCATTCAGAGTAAGCAGAATGAATTCTGAATTCTGCCCTCATGTAGGTGGGAATGGAATGGGGAGAAAGAGACCCTAAGATACTAGGGAAATGTCATTACTGGGGAAGCTGCCTTGTGACAGAGGAAGGGGGAGATAATGGAAAAAATTAAGAGAAAAGCTCCCCAAGTTCCCCATTTGGTAGCCTCCTATTTTAACTATTTTTACTTATCAGGTATAAAACCTCTGCTTCTGGGCTACCAAATGACTGCAAATGTTCTCAAAACCTGCTAAATCCAACAACCTGGGGCAAAACCCCCATCATTTCACCCTAGTAGTGTCTGCTTGCAACCTTTCCTAAATAACTATTTTAGGGATGAGGAGGTTTGCTGAATATTCAGACATCTTCAAACAGCTAATGTTGCAATGGATGAGGCCTTAGGCCTAAAGTTAGGAACTCCTGAGTTACAATCCACTAACTAGTCACTTAATCTGTTTATTTCCTCAACTGTAAAATGGGGATAATAATAGCAACTAGTTCATATCATGGTAAATACTGAATAAATGCTTATTCCTATTCCCTTCCTCTTATAGAAAAGATGTTGTTTTGATGATTAAAGAGCTTCTGTGACTTTTTCTCTTTAAATAACATTAAAGCAAAAAGATTTTTGAGTGTTAGATTTTTCAGAAATTAGTTGCCTTTTTAATTTAGAAAGGTCAAGACTGAGGTGCTTTATCAAAAACCTCCAAATTGGAAGGGACTTTATAGGTCATTTAACCTAACCTATACTTGAATAAGAATCCTTTTACAACAAGACCTACAAGTCATTATCAGACCATCACCTGGGGGTGTGGGACTCCTCAGACAGCCCATCCCACTTTGGTAGAACTTCAAATATTCCTCACATCAAGATTGAATCTACTTCTCAAATTTACATCTCTTCTCCCAGTTCTACTCTTGGGAGTCAAAACCAATATGTCCAATTCCTCTTCTACACAGCAGTCTTTAAATATTTGACGAAAAGCATTATGTCCCCCACTAACTTCACCAGGTTAAACATCTCCAGTTCCTTCACCTGATCCTTCAGTGTCCTGACTTTAAAAATCCTCCCTGAGCTGGATGTTTTCTAGTATATCCCACATGATTAGCTATGGCTCCATCACCAGCCAGATCAGCTCAAAGGCCACATTTTCCCACTTCTGGGGTTCTGGGATAATGCATATTCCTTGCATTTCTCTCATAAAGGAGAAGGAACAGTGTAGAGCAGTGGTGGACTACCCCTGGAAAATGCTTAACAATCTAGAGCCATGGGAATCTTTCTGGACTGCTTCACTAAAATTTCATGGTTTCAGAGCATGAAAGAATCTTAGAAATGTATTCTACTCTTCCTATTTTGCTAGAAACTTCATAGAGGTTAAAGAATGTCTAAGGTGACATGGATTGCAAGTGGCAGAGCAAGAATTTGAACTCAGGACCTCTGACTCCAATGCTTGGTTCTACTGGACCCATGCTGCACTGGGGTGGTTTTCAACTGAAATAGTAAAATCTTATTTAAAAAGAACCTTTTATTAGAAGACTCAATAATGAAACAAACACCACTTCAGCTATTATTTATTATGGGGGAGGAGAGGCAAAAAAGAAGCATAAGACATGGTCTCAGCCCTTGAGGAACATAAAATCTACTTCAAGATATAGATAGATTGAAATTAAACTAATGATGCAATTCAGTAAAAGACATAAATATGGACCAAATGGGGATCTCAGACTGAATGAACAAATGAATTTTTTAAAAATTATAAATTTACTCTGTAATAACCACAGCTCAAAGTATTAGGATTACAAATACAAAAGTGAGCTAGTCTCTCAAACAATTTACACTCTAAGGGAAAAGACTACACATAGAATGGAGTGAGGGCAAAGGAAAGGATTGAGAGTCTGGAAAGTCCAATAGATGGTGAGTGGGACAACAGGGCAGTCATCTGGCACACTCCGGAGTCAATGGTAATGTATTCCAGGGATTCAGAGGAAGGGAAAAGTCAGAATTGGGTGGGAATTTTCAGGAATGTTTTCTAGAGGATATAAGATTTGAATAGGCCTCATATTCCAGAAGTAGAAAAGAATGCCTCTTCAGAGGATCCCAATTGGATAGGATGTATATTTTTTAAATTAATTATTCACTTTCCTTTCCACAGGAGCCTGTGTTGTCCGGGATGCCACTGGCAATGTGAATGACACAATAATCTCTGGGATGAGCTGCAATGGCTCAGCTTCCTGTGGTCTGGGTTATGATTTTTCCAGATGTTTAAACCAAAAATGTCCATATGGGCTAATGAACAACTTCCAGGTTTGGATTTTTATTTTAAAATTTTTGTTCTTCTTGGTGATTGGACTTTGGTTGCCTTAGTTTAATGTAGTGATTAAGATTTGTATTTGGAAACAGCTACTCTACAAACAAGTTTGTGTAAAATGCTGGTTCTTTTTAACTCTGGGTTTTAATCACTCCTAGAGTTATAAAGATTCTCTAGGCAGGCAAGTTATTGTGGATAAAAGAACTTCAAACTGGAAAGAATCTTAAGAGATAATCTAATTCAAGAATTTTATTTTGGGGATAAAAAATTTCACAGAAGAAATAGAAGTGTCAGGATTGTTACTCAATTCTTCTGACTTGAAACAATATTTGGAATAGTCCTCCATCTTCAGTTCCAATTCACTGATGGTGGAAAACTCCCCAGGGAATCTGAGTTCTGCTGGAGAAGACTGGGACCCCAACAGGGCCTTGTGAATAACATGACTTACCCAAAAAGCTTCTCTAGATCTGTATTCAAAGCAGTTCTCCTAGGGAAGGAACAAAGCTCACAAACAATGAGAGTGGTCCCTTGGACCCACCAATGGTCATACTCACTGGTGGGGTTGCCTTGGAAATTCTAAAGTGGGGTAGGGTGGAACAGACTTAGAATGGGTGAAATGTAGACTACATAGGGCCTACTGAACAGTGACAATGAGTAGCATTTACTAAGGGAAGTGAAACTTGATGAATTTCCTCTATTATTTTCTGTAGCAAACTGTAGGGGGGAAGAGGAAGAAATGAAGGCAGTTTATATATATATATATCCTTTCTAATGGACTTGATAGAGCTAGAACATAGATCACATACTTAGCTGACTATTTCCCCATGTTAGTGTCCTAAGCAGAAAGAAGATAGTTCACAACATTGAAAGATTTAGAGCACACCAAAGAAAGAAGTGGGCTCAATCATAGCATTTTTATCAAAAAACTTCAATGAAAATTCAGACATTATTTACTTGCTTTCATATTTTAAAAAATTGTTTCATCCAATGTCACTAAATATTTAAGACTTGAAATTACTTACCAAATGCCTACTTATAAATCTGCTATATACAATAGAGAGCACAAAGCAAGTATTTATAGTCAGTTCCCTTAGGAGTTTTTAGTCTGACATCCCATAATGAAAATGAAATTAATGATATGCAACAATTAATCAAAAATATAAATTAAATTGTTTGCATTGAAGCAAAATAATTTAAGTTCATTTAACGTGGTAGTAAGGGCATCAGAAATAAAGGGAATTGGATAATGGGACAGCCTTCTTTTTAATGGATTTATTTCATTGACATTGAAAAATCTCAGTATGGAAACTCCCCCTACCAATATAACAAGTCTTCTTCAACTTAGAAAGAATCATAGATTCCAAACTGCAAGAGACCTTAAAGGGCAACCAATTTAGTTCACTAACTGAAAGATAAGGACAACGATGCTCAGAGCATTAAGTGACATTGTTACCTAGTTACTAAGAGTCAGAAAGGATTTGAACCAAATTCTACTAAATTCTAACTTCATCCCTCCATCCCAGTGTGCCAGTTAACTTGGTCTTAGAGAGTTTCCTGGAGGCACTGAGAGTGGTTTTTGCCAATGATCATAAAGCTCTTAATTCTAATAGGTGGATTTTAAACCCAGGACTTTGTCACTCTAAATCTGCTTCTCTACTGTCTGCTAAGCTATCTTGTTTCTCTCCTAATTAACCAAAGAAAGCTTTGGGAATTGAGGGGGGAAAACTTGATATTTTAGGGAGTGGAAGGCATTCTGGGAATCAACTGTGGCTTTGGAAAAGCCTGTAAGATGACAGAGGAATTGACTAGAAGGAATGTCTGAGAGTCATGAAAGATACAGGCAAAAAGGGTTAGAAACATAAGAAATATCCGAAGTGGCTGGCTGAAAGAGAATTTCTTATTAGTCAATACTTAATGAATTTATTATCTATTAGAATTTCCCAACAGGGACAAATAAATTATCTCAACTAAAGGTATTTGCTGCAAAACTGTACTTGATTGCCAGGATCTCATCTTGTACAAGACCCAAAACCACTGCTCAGTAAAAATAGAGGAAATAATGCTCAAAAAATTTTCTCTTAACCCTAGGTCAGGAAAGAGTCAAATGTTCATTGAAGAATAAGAGATAGGGTAGACATGTTATACTGAATGACTGAAAGTATTCTCAACTGGGAAAACCAATTTGGAGACTGGACAAATTAGAAACAGGGAATGAAAGGGATGCTGAAGGGCTTTTTTTTGTTGTTGTTAAGAGTCATTTATGGTCTTGTGGACAGGGCCCTAATATAAAACTTAGAACCAGAAAAGAAGCTAGGATTCATCCAATTGCTAGTAAATGTACTCAGTCTACTGGTATAGACAAACAAAATAGTCAAAGACAAAAAAAGAACTTCTCAGGCAGGAGAGAAGATAGTGGAAGAACCTAGGCCAAAATCAGAAATAGATATGGAACAAGGCAAGTTATTTCAGCCAATGTCAAACTAGATTATGGTGATTTTAGTGCAAGACGTCTCAGTAACTAATTTTTTGCATTTAGTACTTTTACCTTCAATTATTTAATAAAGTAATTTGTGTATGTATCATTTTGGTAGAATTTAAGAGAAGTTCTATCCCCTCTAGATCAGGAAATTCCAGGGGGAAAAAATGGATATCCCCGAGACCAGGTGAGGACCCAGGAGAAAAAGGGTCCCTAATCCAAATAGATCAGGAGAAGGACCTTGGAGACAATGTAGTCTAAGCCTCTCTTATGTGGAAAGAAGGCCTAAGAAGTTTGCCCAAGCTGCCATACGAGTGAAAAATGTGGTGTTGGAATCCTGGTCCTTTGAGCCCAAACCCAGCATTTCCCCACTTTTCTAGACTGCTTGCATCTGGTGATCTGAGTCTCCCCATCCCCAGCCCCCAGGACAGTGAGGAAAGTGTAATGAGGATAGTCTGAGCTACATTCATTTACGAGCTGTTCTCTTCTTCCAGAAATTCCAGAATTATGTTTTCCTTACCTGAGCTTCTGTTTTCTCCAAAGGTAATGAGCATGGTCTCGGGATTTGGACCCTTAATCACTGCTGGAATCTTTTCTGCAACTCTCTCCTCTGCTCTGGCTTCTCTTGTTAGTGCACCAAAAGTTTTCCAGGTACTGTATCCTCAGAAACATGATTTCCTTCTTGTTGTTTTCTCTCTACATGTTTCCAGCTGAAATACTTATTCTCACTAGCAATCATTTTCTGAAACATTTTAATGTTTGCATCTGGTCCAAGTGCTCTATCTGCCACATATTCAAGATAGATGCAAATAATATAAAGAATGATAAAGTACAGATGCTAACCAGTGCTACAGTATCGTATGTCACTTAATCTTTCCAAAAATCTCCTTGTTTAAGAGTCACTTCTGGGTAATGACTGTGTGCATATATAAATGACTGATTTCTCTCCTTTTTTTCCCGTTAGGCTCTTTGCAAGGACAACATCTACAAAGCCCTTCAGTTTTTTGCAAAAGGATATGGGAAAAACAACGAGCCTCTAAGAGGATATATTCTCACATTCATTATTGCAATGGCATTCATTTTGATTGGTTAGTGAGTTTTCTGGTAGCACTAAAAGTCAAAGAACATTTTTTTATTTTATTCTCAGATTTGCAAAGTTAGGTTGTGTTAAGGTAGCATGGATGAGTAGAAAGAATATTGACTTTGGACCTGGAGTACATGGGTTCAAATCCTATCTCTCAGGTTTGCTACCTGTATGACCTTATGCAAATCACTCATTCTGCCCCTTGGTGCTCTTATAAAATAAGGTGGACTTGATAGTTTTAAATCTAGTTTTATTTTCTCCCCTACTTTGGGATATTAAGCTTGCTTAGGAGGGAAATTAGGAATTTTTAGGACCAAGAAGATATCTGAGAAAATACTATCATAATGAACCTGAGTCTTCTACCCACGTGACTCCTCATATTAAAACACCTGCTCTAAGTCTCAGTATATCAGAGTTGGAAAGATCTCAGAAAGCACTTTGTACAATCCATACTTATATAAGCATCCTGTATACCATACTCAAAACATGGCCATTCACATGTATGGCTTGAAGGCTTCCAGAGAAAATAAATCCGCTCTAGTTTGAAATAGTCTATTCCACATTTGTATGACTAATTAGGAAGATTTTCCTCTAAATTTTGCTTGATTCTGTTGACCTTCTGTTACAGCCCCCTTTTATATTTTAAAAGGCAAAAATGTAAGCTCATTGACGATAGGGACTATGTTTTTTATCCATAGGCTACATGTAGAGATATGCATTGGGATATCCATTTATTTCAAATGCTGTATAATACTTTGCACTTAATAAGTGCTTAATGAATATTTGAAATTAATTGAATCTACATAATTATGTCTTGGAAGTGGGCAAATGAGTGTTGAGATCTGGAATTGATTGCTTCTCCTTTCTAAGCAAAAGACATCTGTAAAATCTACATTGGGTCAAACTCACTAGTTCCAATCTGCATCTCCTTGCTCTATCATAAGCCATGTTTCCATTAAGGTGCCAGTGTCTGGGGCAAAGCATTGACAGTGTAGGTGTAAATAGCCCTGACACCTGTATATGTATACAATACACAGAACAAACTATTCTATTTATGTCAGAATTCAATTAAGTCCCTTTGCTCTCTCATTGAAGAGGAATTTGACCATAATTCCTGAATCTTTACAAGATGACCAAGAATCATACAAATTCTGCTCTTTCAGATTTCTAGACCAAAGAATAACCCCAAAGTACAAAGCAGCTATATATAGCAATGCCTCACTTATGTGGTATCCTTGGAGATATTTTCTATGTGAGTAATTTTTCCATATAATTAAAATGAGATTCTTTAAGTGTCAGGTTTAATTTTCATCACTTAAAGAAAATCTTTCCAAAATCCATGACATCCTCCCCTACCTTCTTAAGTACTCACATTGAACATCTTTTAACTTTTTTGATGACTAAAAATCATTCTCATCACTACCAACTTTTCTGATATCCTATTATACCTTGTTGTTGTCACTTTTGTTGGCAGTGTATTCATCAGTGGAATGCCTTGTAACGCAATGCTCTTTCTAATTTCCTCTTATTTTTTTATGGTCTTAGAAATAGTTCTAATGAAGCCCTTAGATTTTCTGGATTCCTACAAAGTATAGCAGCTTTGGTGCATGGGCTTTGTGATAGTTATTCCAGAATCTCAGCAACATTTAAAATCCCATACTTCTTACTTGTATTTCAGATGGTAGCAGTTGTCAGAAATCTTACTTCTAGATAAATAAGGAGTTACTGAATAATGTCACCTATATCAGATGTACCATAATAAGGCTGAGATTAAGACCTATATAGCCTCTTTTTGCAAAATGGGTAAAAATTTTGGCCTCACATATACAAGTAACACAGAGGAATACATGCCATGAAAAGTTCAATAGTTATATAAAATAAGATATGATCCGCATCTAAGTTTCCTTAAAACTAGGACCAAGAGAATTGAGATATATTCAGGGGTGTACTATAAATATTTAACAACTGGACCTATACAGTTGGGGATCTACACTGATAATACACTTTTAAGTTTAAATTGTAGTATTGATGTTTTCTCCATCACTTTAAGTCTAGACAATCATCAAAACAATAAATCAAGCCCCATTTTATAATATTTGCTGATTTCTGAATGTAAATGTTCACACTGAAAATTTAATAACCAGTTTTGTTGAGTTATTTAGAGTTGGTTCCATCATGGGGACATGCAAAGATCTGACTAGGACAGCATGGTTCCTTGAAATTTAAATCATTTATCAAAAAGTCTGCATGAAGTTTGTTTTTTTTTTTTTTGTTTTTTTTTAGGACCCATGCTTTACCTAGCACATTAGCAAATTGAACCGACGATGGGCTTTTCTTAGTGTTCCCAAGTTTTAGATATACTATGAAACAGTTTGTGTGCAATTCCAGTCTTCTCTTTGTCTACTATTTTCATTCCTTCACACTCTTTCCTCATGCAGCTTTTGTGCTTCTAATTATCTCTCCCTTTGTCAAAAATCAAACTTTAAAAATCTTATGTTAATTTGGTGTAAAGCTATACTTTAATGGAGAATTGAAAGTAGTAAGTTGCCTTTCCTGAATATTTTTACTTTAAGAGTTACCCCCAACTGTGAAATTTTTAAAAAATAGTTTGATAAGTATACTTTCAATTTAATTGGTTTCCTTTGTATTCCTATATATTTTATTTTATGCATTTAAAACCATCATTTTGAGATGGTATCCTTAGAATCCACCACACTGCCACAGGTGGCCATGACACCTAAAAGGTAAAGATTGCTCTGCAGGAGATGATTAATATTTTATTAAAGTTCCTTCTCTCACCTATGCTTGATGATAAGTATTTGATTATAGTAGAACAAACACTAAGCTGGAAATTAAAAGAACTGGGTTCTAACTCTTTGTATATGGATATCCTAATGGACAAGTCACTTGTCACCTCACCTTTGTATAGTTAGCACTTGACCATGGTAAGCATTTAATAAATGCTTTTCATTTGATTGACTGGAATGATAACTAGCATTTATATAGGACTTTAAAGTTGCAAAGTGCTTTATATAATAATGTGCATTATATAATAATGATCACTGGGAAGTTTGGATAGCTAGAATCTATATAGATTGTATTATAGATATCCAAATAAATAACATCTCATTTTATCTGCACAACAACCCTGGAAGGGGGTGTTGTTAGCATCCTCAATTTACAGATAAAGAAATTGAAAAAGTTGTTTAAATGACTTGCCCAGAATCACACACCTATTAAGTCAGATTTCAGTACTGTTCTCTTAAGTCTAGGTCCAGCATTCTATCCACTATGCCACCTATCAGCCTCATAATTTAGAATAGCTGATACTTAAAGTCTTCTATATTTGATTTCACAAAGCATCTACTATATGCAATATACCATTCTTGACTTGAGGGATATAAAGATGAAAATCAATAATTTATTAAGCATTTACTGGCCCTCAAGGGACTTATATTTAATATTCTATGAACATTTTATTGACAGGAAATGTGTACAAATTACTTGGGCCATTTCTGTGGTCCCTTTTATACAAAAGACATATAGATATATAGAATTTATATGGTTTGAATAGTAGTCCAGGAGAGAAAGGAGAAAGGTAATAAACCTTAATTTCAGAGTATTTTAAATAAAACATAATAGCTGAATTTTTTCCATGTGTTTCTTTCAGAAACTTAAAGATTTAGGTAAATGGCAGGAAGTAAACCAATGTAATTACTGTTATTTCAGAGGTTTCATATGTTTTCTTCAGTCCTCTTCTCAATCTTACCTGTATTTACATTGGGATAAAATTCCTAATAACCTCACCTGCCTGTTGACTGGATTTTTTTTCACTAATCTGTAAAAGATCCAACTGATTATAGACTTCAAGTAAATAATGCAGTCCTGAAGGAAAATCAACAACTCTGTAAATTTTCATAGAGGTCAGCTACAGCATATCTAAATAAGGTCATTTCAAGGTTATAACAATTGTTCATCCCTAGATTTCATCCTTGTGTTTTTCTTCCACAGCTGAATTGAATACCATCGCTCCCATCATCTCCAACTTCTTCTTGGCTTCATATGCACTTATTAACTTCTCCTGTTTTCATGCATCTTATGCAAAATCTCCAGGTAAATTGAGTTTGATATTTCAGAATGAACCGAAGAGCCAGTAAACCCTTTGTCTTCCACATATCTCATTCTTGCCTTCTTACATCTCCCTTCCAAAAAAAAAAAAAATAGAAGATAGATAACATACTTGCACAACTGAATTGATAACCATCTCTATAGTTATATCCTACTTGTGGGCAATGTAACCCACTCTACTTTGGTGAGTTGGGGGATAACTTTTGAAGCTGAAGGGGAATCATATGAGCAATGGCCTTGACCAACCGTAAAGTCAATTTCCTCCTGATACAATAAATTATTCATTGCAAGAGAAACCACATTTATTTCAGCAGTAGAAAAACACCACTATTTATTTCCAGGGTGAAAGTGACCAAAGAAGTGGAATAAATGTATATATTTGAAACTTCCATACTATCAATTTGCTTCTTGCCGGTGATACAGAGAAGGATGAGTAGCTTCCATAATTACCTACTGAGCAGAATAAAGGCAGATCTATGGTGGGCAACCATCATTCAAAAACAGATGACCTCAATATATTTCTTTACCTGGATTAATAATGGCTCAAAATTGTAAACCAAGGACTAATTCCTCCTCATGTCACCCCCTCCAAGTCTCTCTACCTCCCTCTTTCCTCCATTTCCTAAATCCCTACCACATTAATAGGACAGGAGTTGAAAGACATGAATTGGAATCCCAACTCTGCAACTTGCTTCTTTTTTTATTTCATCTGTTTATAGGTTAAGGGAGAGGAACAGGAAGAGGAAGGAAAGTAGTATTTATGAAAAGTCTTTTACAAAACAGTCACTGTCCTAATCTCATTTTTATCTCAAATATTATTTCACAATAATCTGGGAAGGAGGTGCTAGTATTATTCCCATTTTGCAGTTGAAGAAATTGAAGCAAATAGAGGTTAAGTGATTTTTCCAAAGTCACAAAGCTATTAAGTGTCTGAAATCAGGTTTGACCTGAGATCTTCCTGACTCCAGGCTCCTACTTTTCCCCCTAACTGACCTTTAAGTGACTTTGGACGAGTTTTTGCATCTGTGAAATTAGGAGATTGGACTATAATGGATTTCTACAATCCTTTCCAAATTACATGGAAAGTTCTCATGGTTCTAATTGTGGCTTTCAAAATTGCAATTCCTTCAAAGCAGTACTTTTTGACTATTAAAACAATTATCATTGAGAGCCATTTGTATGATGTTGAAGCTTCTCCCTTTCCTTCTTGCTGTCTCCTTTTCCAGAAATCTGATTTGAAAGATTTCTAAGCAAAACTGATAGACCTTCAAAAAAGGGATATGGAATCCCTTCTTTCAAAAAGAATTGCATTCCACAAAAACAGTTTAGGATGATATACATAAAACATAAAAGCCTATTTTAAAAACATATGTTTGCTGAGTAAAATAGCTATGATTTATTTTTTTAATTCAATAATAAACATGAATTAAAAACCTGCTATATAATAGCCAAAGCATTGTGTTAAATGTTAGAGATGCAAAACTAAATACACTTCTCTGAAGAAGTTAGCAATCTACTAAGTAGTAGATGACTTATACAAATAATTAGGATATAAGTCATAATGTGACTTATATCCTAATAACAAAACACTTATTAAACATATAAAATGTACCAAGCACTTATAAAGATATAAGCAATGTGCTGCCAAAAAACTCACTCCTTTTATGTAGAAGGGGATGATGAAAGAAGGGTTCATGGAGGAGGTGATGTCTGACCCAGGTCTTGAAATTAATGAGTGAATCTTATGCTAAGTTTGATAGTTGTCAGGAACAATACCCTAGAGACCAGAGCAAATAGTATTCAGGGAGTGGGAGATAGTGGGAAGGGGCAGAGTATTTCCAGTATAAAATAAAAGGGGAAAGTTGGAACCTGGTTGCATAAAGCCCTAAGTACTTCACGAATAACATGATCCAAGTGGTATATTAGGAGATGGAGAATAAAAAGCTTACTTGATTTATCTTATTACCAAGAAGGTAATAAGAATAAGAAGGAGTATTTGAATCCAGAGACAGTTTTTCCCCTGGAACTAACTGTACTTGGAGATTATAACTGGTGTTATAATGATTTATCCTTCCTACTAGATAATGAGATACCATAGAGCAATGGAAAGAGCATGCAATTTGAAGTCAGGGGACCTGAATTTGAGTCATTACTTTTGCTTATCAATAATCAATTATCAATAATATAACTATGAATAAGTTATGTGAGTTCTCTGAACCTCAATTTCTTCATCTTCAAAATGGGAATCACGGGGGCAGCTAGGTGGCGCAGTGGTTAGAGCACCAGCCCTGAAGTCAGGAGGACCTGAGTTCAAATCTGGTCTCAGACACTTCCTAGCTGTGTGACCCTGGGCAAGTCACTTAACCCCAATTGCCTCAGCAAAAAAAAAAAAAAAAAAGCAAAAAAAGCAAAATGGGAATCACAGCTCTTTTATTATCTACTTTTCAGAGTTTGGTTATGAGAAGATAAAATTAGTTGATCCATGTAAAGCTTTGTATAAAATATGAACTGTGAACAATTACTCATAGAGGATGGAAAGTTATGTCTAATGTGTCTCTCCCAGCAGCAAACATAGTTCTTCACATAGAGTAGGTACAAAAAATATTGAAATGAATTGAGGTTGAATGGAATTGAATTAAATAAAGTTATTCTTGATTTTCAGGCTGGAGACCTGCCTATGGAATTTACAACATGTGGGTATCACTTTTTGGAGCCATATTGTGTTGTGGAGTAATGTTTGTCATCAATTGGTGGGCAGCTGTCATCACCTACGTTATTGAGTTCTTCCTCTATATCTATGTGACATACAAAAAGCCAGGTAAGCTCAGAAAGGCCCTTTCATTATATAGTTGTCTGTCAAATCCTATTTGATGAGCCAACTGTGGTTGACAAGACCATTTCAATTTAGCCATAGAAAACAACCAATGAGCAAGTTTGTATGCCAGTTGTTTGACAACTGAGTTTTCTAGACAAAGAGGAAGAGGGCTTTTTTGCTACTCCAAGTATTGAAATATCTTGAAAATGATCACTTAGCATTCACTGACTTTCCCCCAAATTACTGTCTGACCTTTTCCTGATTTATCTAGAATAAGGCTGGGGGAAAGAAGTACTGTCTTCATCATAGAGGTGATCTATAGAAGGTTGGGAGCTCTATATCCTTCCTCTTAGAGACTCTCTGGACTCATGAAAGTTGTAACATCCTTTTTTACCTTTAAGTTTAAGAAAATAGAAAAAGGAATCAGTACTGGTCTTGCCTGCCATATAAAGTAGTCCTTGGAGAGTCAGACCTAAAATAAATACTGAAAATCAGTAAAGCTCTTTAAGGACATCCATTTTGTATGAATTCTTGCCCATTTTGTCAGCTAACTTATTCAGAAAAACATTTGCTGAGCACCATCTGCTTGCACATTCACTCCTTCTGTCTCTTTCTCTCATGCCCTTGAAAATGGCCCCTTAAACATTCTGTATTTGGCATCCAGATCTTATTCGTAGGTTGACTCATTTCCTGAGTCTGTTTGCCCAGAATGTGATCTTCACACAACCCTCTCCACCAAATGAAAATTCAATAAAAGACTATATCACTCACAATTTTCTGCTTAGCTAGACATTTCCTATTCAAAAACAGTATTTCCCACCCTTGGGTATTGTCTATGAATATACAAGCCATTATTTCTCTCAGACACTGAGAAACACAGTGTAGAATAATAGAAAGCACTCTGGCCCAGGAATTAGAAGATGAGGGTTCAGATCCTGCCTCTGAAATTCATTATTATCTATGGTACCATAAGCAAATCATTAAATTTCCTATGGCTTTTCATTCCTAATCTAAGAGAAGGGGTTGGATTAGATGTCCATCAAAAGTCCTTTCTAACTTTAAACCAATGATTCAATAAACCCTACACTGGGATTCTTTCAGTTTTGACCTATTTTTCTATTGATAAAGCTGAGAGAGGAAGAGAAAAAGGAAAGAAGGAAGAAAGGGAGGTAGAGAGGAAGGAAAAGGGGGAGGAATGGAGGAACAGAGGGAGGGAGGGAGAAAAGAAGGGAGGAAGAAAGGGAAAGAGGAAGAAAGAAAGAAGAAAGGGAGGGAGGGAGGGAAAGAAGGAGGAAGGGAATATTCATTAAGAAGGACTACATTCCAATGCTAAATGCTTTACAAATCTTATTTAACTTAATCTTCACAACCAGAGAAGGTAGGTGTCATTATTATCCCTATTCTATGGATAAGAAGACTGAGAAAGACAGGAGAGAAATAACTTGCCATGGTCACACAACTAAGAAATGTTTTTGTCTGGATTTGAACTCAGGACTTCCTGACTTCAGATTGTGTGCTCTCTGCTATACCTAGTTCAAAGGAGAAAAAAAAAAACCTAAACATTGCTTGTTCCATATTTCTCTTCATTTATAGACGTGAACTGGGGATCTTCTACCCAAGCTCTTTCCTACGTGAGTGCTTTAGACAATGCTCTGGAATTAACCACTGTAGAAGATCACGTAAAAAATTTCAGGTACAGTTAATCCCGAGGCGTCATTGTGCTTTGAATTAGAGACGGGTGCTCTCTGAGAACACATTTGTGCTAAATAGTACAAAGAGCTGAGCACAAATTTTAAAAAATCAGATCTCTAGCCACAGAAATATGACAATATTTGCTGCCACTTTCTTAGCCATGCCCAGTATGTCCAGTTGTTTCTCATATCACCAAGCAGGGCTAGCCATACACACAGGTGAAGCAATTAAAGACGGAAGACCATGTCATCTGTTGAAAAAACTTAAGAAGTAGGACAGCTACCTGTATTTGAAGGGTTATCATGTGGAAGAAGATTTAATCTTGATTTTTCTTGGCCCCAGAAGGCAGAACTAAGAATTAGAAAGGGAGAGAATTTGTAGAAAAGTAAATTTAGGCTTAAGGATGAGAAAAATCTCACCCTACTTCATTGCTTCCTTCCTTCTTCAATTACAAACACAAAAGTTTCTGGATGGAAGACAATTGAAAAAACTAAAGAAGTCTTCCCCGAACACAACTCTCCATGAAAAATTTAACAAAAATCATAATTAAGTACATTTTTGATCTTTGTCATGTTTTACAGTAGTTACCTTGGCTTCTTTATAGTCCTGGGTATATATTTACATGAATAAATAAATGTAAAGTATTATACTTGGGTTCAGAAGAATCAAGTACAGCATGGAGGAAAGCATTGTTAAAGTTTGTCTAACTGGGAGTTTTAGTGGACTACAACCTAAACATGAATCACTAATAGCCAAAAAAGCCAAGGCAAATTTGGGCTGTGTTAAATAAAAAGATCTAAATAAAAGAGGTCTAGCTTCCAAGAATGATAAAATGATAGCCACTCTGCTCTGATCAGACTATATCTGTAGCATTATGTTCGGTTTGGGGTGAACCCATTTTAAAAAGAACATTGACAAGGTGAAGAAAGTGCAGAGGAGGGCTGCTAGAGTGGTGAAGGCCTTTGGCTCATGAGACAGGTTAGAGGAACTGTGAATGTTTAGCTTGGAGAAGACTCAGGGCCCGAGGAGACCCAACAAGTGTCTTTGTAAATTTGGAGGACTGACCTGTGGAGCAGGAGTTCTCTGCCCCCAATAGGAACAAGAGGTAGACTTTGTAATGAGGTAAATTTAAACTTGATGTCAGAAAAAGAAGTCTTAACAGTGAGGAGGTTAAAATGTGGATGGGCTGTCTTAAGAGGAAGTTTTCAATTGGAGGATGCCCTAGTGAGGATTCTTTTTAAATATGGTTTGAACTGAATGATTGCTGAGGATCTTCCCAGCTCTGAAATGCTGTGATTCTATAAATGTGATTCCATTTCCATGACTAGTTCTTATTGCTTATTTTCCATTCCTAGGCCCCAGTGTATTGTCTTAACTGGTGGACCCATGACAAGACCTGCTCTACTAGACATTACACATGCATTTACCAAGAACAGTGGTCTCTGCATCTGTTGTGAAGTCTACGTGGTGAGTACCTTGAGGGGGGAACTGCAGAGTTTAAGGGATGGATACCAGCACTGATGGAAGGTTGGGTTCATGGAAGACTCTTGTGGCCTTCCGCCCTTTCCTTTGTTCTTGTCAGGGAAGGGGGAGGACAGTTAAGAGAGCTAGGGGCAGCTGGGACACAAGTTCTTTCCTCTGATTTATAAAGCAATGACCAGCAAGTACCTGCGATCCTGAATTTAAGTGGGTAGATGAAATGTGTTTCAGATTTCATGGGAGACCAACTAAAAATGATAAATATTTGCAAATGAAGGCCTCAGAGTAAAAAATAAGAGAACCGACTGTATAGCTCAAAGGAAAAATTGGAGGTTTGGGGGCATAACTGTGAGTGGAAACATAAAGGGGTATAATAGAGAGAATAGGGATCAATTTTTCTGAGTAATTGATGAGAAGAGAAGCAAACATAATGGACTTCCATGACAGCACATCACATTTAGGTTAAATATTTGGAAAAATTTGTTACACTAAGGTTACCTGGGGAGTGAAGCAAATTTATCCAGGCTCCATAGAAACATTAAAGGACAAAATTAGTACCTATGTGTTCTTCAGGAAGCCTGTTAATAGCTACTGATGTCATAATTTATGAGTGTCTTTCCTCTGAAGGAAAGTGGATTGAAAAATTTAACCACATCGTCATCATCACCAATCTGTGAAATAGAAAGGAACAATAATAAAGAAATCCACTCATCCTGTCCAAGACATACTTGATCCTTTCTAAAGTTTTTGAATTAGGTTCCCCATCTGTAAAATGTAAATGATCATAGCACCTGTCTGGGGTTGTTGTGAGGATCAATTGAGATAATATATGTAAAGTGCTTTGCAAACCTTAAAGTGTTATATAAATGCCAGCTATTATTATTATCATAATCCATATGTGCACAGACATCTCCATCAAAGGCTCCAATTATTAATTTGTCAGAAAATTAGCAAATTGCTTTATAAACCATAGCATGGTATGTTTTATGGAAGCTATAATGATGAGCTATTATATGATGTTTTTCATTTTTTCACATCATTTTCATGTCTATTGCCCATTTTGATTCTCCTAACTATCTCCCAAGGTAAATAGAGCAGGTATTATTACTCTACTTTATAGATGAGGACATCAAAATCCAAAGAGGTTAAAGGCTAGACATAATAATAAAGCCTGAATTCAAACTTTTATCTCTGAAACTCCAAATCCAAATCTAGGAATCATATGAGTCACTGATTCCCATGCCCTCAGACCTTTGGGGAGGCAGCATGTTACAGTGGAAAGAACAGTGGTTCTGGTATCAGAGGAATGGGTTCAGATGTCATCTCTGATGTTTATTCTCTGTGCAACATTAAGCAAGTCACTTGTCAACAACCTCAGTTTCCTTACCTGTAAAATGAGGAAGTTGGATTTGATGTCATCTGAGATCCTTTCCAGATTTAGGCAGCTGATCCAAGTATCTAACTTGAGTAGTATTTCTCCTTTTAGAGACTTTCTATATCTCCTAGGAAACAGGTGATTGAGAAGTGATGTGGCCCTTAAGTCAGTCAGTCAACTAGCTTTAATGCAAGCTAACTTTTGCAGTTAGCAATATTCTAGGTGCTGTGCAAAGCAAATTAGGCATATTCCTGACCTCCTGGAGCTTGCACTCTGACATTGAAGAAGCTGCAACCTTAAGAAATCACCTAAAAGAAAGGATGGCAGCTTAGAAAGCACTAACAGTTTAAGTAATTGGCAAACAATGACTTCAACCATTTTTAATCTTTTAAGCACCTTTCTCTCATGTTATCAGCTTTGGCATCCTAGGTTAATAGATTTTCATTTTTTGCCAATATGCGACAAGGGCCTGTTTTGATGGAGTAAGCAGTTTGGTGTTTCCCTTATCTAGCAATTTAGGCAAAATTTAGTTTAGTGGGCAATGAAAATATGATTGAGTGAAACTCCCTGCTTTCTTTAAAAATGGAGAAATGAATTGTGGGAGGGGGTAAAAATTTTTGTATATTGGTAAGAATAAAAAGGATCTATATAAGATCATAGGTTTTAACTACTTCACTACCACAGCTAGGAAAAAAATGAAATTGCTCTGTTGTTGTTTTTCCACAAGAAATCTGACTGGTAGTTATATCACTACTTCTAGGAGAGTACCTTGTCTGTGTAACATATGTCTTGGACCATCACATGTTTCCATGTTGATTGCCCAAGAGTTCTGATCCCAGGTGCTTATATTCTCGTGGGGGCTCAAAGCACTTTCTGCAATGGTAATGGTGTCGGTTACTTTGGAGGAGCTGTTGGGACTGCAAATGTTGTCTACATTATTATACTCCAGGCTTAATTGTCCATCTTTTTGTAAATGAAGGCAAGGAGAGAAGCTCTGCCATAGGAAAATAATTTCCTAAAGCACAGGCTTAGGCTGGCTTTGGGAGGAGGCAATGGGTCGGGAGATAAATACTAAATTGTAACGATGATGTAGGAAGGAGAAAAACAATTGGGTTTTTCACCCAAGGAAGCTGATGCTTCCCCTGTAATCATCATGTTCAACACAAAAAGCTACAACTTCCTCCTTTAGGAACAGCAAAATTTAGCTACTGGATCCTTTAGGGTCCTCCACATGTTAATAATGAGCAGTCTGTCCCCTGAGAGGTTATGGAGATTGTAGCCTTTGCCTAATCTTCTTTGGGATACTCAAAAACATGTGGAGGGACTGGGAAGAAGGAAAGACCCCTGGCTCCCTGGGCCTCCAGATATCCTCAGGCTGCAGGGAAGGTTCACTGCCAAGCACACCACAGGCGCTGACTCATTTCCTTCCATGACACCTGGACATGGTAGTGGAAACCCAGAGTTGGAAGCCTCCAAGGTTGAAAGGCTGGCAGCTAATAACATTAGCATTTCCCCACCACCTAATACCTGTGAGTCTTGAAATAGGGTATAATAGTAATAGCTTTCGTTTAAAGTGTTTTATACTTTACAAATCACTTTAATCATAAGTAATAAACTATTATTATCTCCATTAACAGGTAAGAAAATAGTTAAAAGAGTGAATAATATGATGCATTGTACATATATATTATTGCATTTGATCTTCATAGCAGTCCAAGAGGCAGGTGTTATTAAACCCATTTTATAGATGAGGAAATTAAGGCTGAGTGACTTGCCCAAGGTCATTAGTCAAGTCAAGAGAGCTAGTAAGTGTCTGAAGGAGGATTTTGATTTAGGTCTTCCTAACTCCAGTTTTAGCACTCCATGTATATGAACCACCTAGAAATATATATGACCCATGATGTCACCACTAGTGAATATCAAAGCTGTTACAAGAACCGAGAACTTGAGGTTCCAGATCCAGAATTCTTTCCATACTTGAGTTGAAGCCAATTTTATTTATTTATTTATTTTTGCTGAAGTAATTGGGGTTAAGTGACTTGCCCAGGATCACACAGCTAAGAAGTGTTAAGTATCTGAGACCAGATTTGAACTCAGGTCCTC
>JAJPUD010003075.1:238969-272959 GCA_023553655.1 Myrmecobius fasciatus | reverse complement strand
GAATAAATGGGCTTTTCCTTAAAATGATCAGTAGCCTCTATTTAAAACCATCAGCAAGCATCATATGTAATGGAGACAAACTAAAACCATTCCCAATAAGATCAGGAGTGAAACAAGGCTGCCCACTGTCACCATTCCTATTTAATATTGTATTAGAAATGTTAGCTTTAGCAATAAGAGAAGAAAAAGAGATAAAAGGAATTAGAGTAGGTAATGAAGAAACCAAATTATCACTCTTTGCACATGACATGATGGTATACTTAGAGAACCCTAGAGACTCAACTAAAAAACTACTAGAAACAATTTACAACTTTAGTAAAGTTGCAGTATTCGAAATAAATCCACATAAATCATCGGCATTTTTATATATTACCAACGAAGTTCAGCAGCAAGAGATACAAAAAGAAATTCCATTCCAAATAACGGATGATAGCATAAAATATTTGGGAATCTATCTGCCAAGGAAAAGTCAGAAACTATACGAACTAAACTACAAAACACTTTCCACACAAATAAGATCAGACCTAGTCAATTGGAAAAACATCAAGTGCTCATGGGTAGGCCAAATGAATATAATAAAAATGACAATACTACGCAAACTAATATACTTATTTAGTGCCATATCAATCAAACTCACAAGATATCATTTTATAGATCTAGGAAAAGAGTAGCAAAGTTCATTTGGAAGAACAAAAGGTCAAGAATTTCAAGGGAATTAATGAAAAAAAAAGGCAGATGAAGGTGGTCTTGCTGTACCAGATCTAAAACTATATTATAAAGCAGCGGTCATCAAAACCATTTGGTACTGGCTGAAAAATAGAACAGTCGATCAATGGCATAGGACAGGATCACAGGACAAACTAGGCAATAACTATAGCAATTTAGTGTTTGATAAACCCAAAGACCCCAGCTTTTGGGATAAGTACTCACTATTCGGCAAAAACCGCTGGGAAAATTGGAAACTAGTGTGGAAGAAATTAGGGTTTGACCCACACCTAAGACCACATACCAAGATAAGATCTAAATGGGTTCATGATCTAGATATAAAGAGTGATATTGTAAGCAAATTAGAGGAACATAGTATAGTTTACCTCTCAGATCTGTGGAGATGGAATAAATTTATGTCCAAAGAAGATCTGAAACTCTTAATTGAACACCAAATCGATAATTTTGATTATATTAAGCTAAAAAGTTTCTATACAAACAAAACTAATGCAGACAAGATTAGGAGGGAAGCATCAAATTAGGAAATCATGTTTACATTTAATGGTTCTGATAAAGGCCTTATTTCTAAAATATATAGAGAATTGTCTCATATTTATAAGAATTCAAGATAAATGGTCAAGGGATATGAACAATTTTCAGATGATGTAATTAAAACCATTTCTAGTCATATGAAAAGTTGCTCCAAATCACTATTGATCAGAGAAATGCAAATTAAGACAACTCTGAGGTACCACTACACACCTGTCAGATTGGCTGAAATGACAGGAAAAGATAAAGATGAATGCTGGAGGGGATGTGGGAAAGCTGGGACTCTAATACATTGTTGGTGGAACTGTGAACAGATCCAACCATTCTGGAGAGCAATGAATCATGTGATAATATATAGCCTCTGAAGAATGCATATTTGTCTGGAGATGTGCTGAAGCATATGGAAGTCTTGGTATTGGAGAATGCCCATTTGCCTGGGGCTATATCTAAGAATGGGATGATTCCTGGAGCTAGAATCTACAAACTCCTTGTTTTGCCAAGACACATGGGAATCCTGGTGATGGTATTTGCCTACTCCACCACACTAACACTAACACTAACACTAACACTAACACTAACACTAACACTAACACTAACACTAACACTAACACTAACACTCAGGATCTTCTCCTAGTTTGCTGCCATTTGACTTAGAAGTTTCCCATCTTGGACTGAGCAACCCCCATCCCCTTACCTGATTAAGACAGAGCCCCTGTTTCTGCCAATTTTTCTGGTCTAAAATATTTTTCACCCTATCTTCTTGCTGATTCCACCACCCCAGGACTTGTCAGAGTACTATTTTATGGTTACCCAGAGAATATGAGAGAGTCATAATGCTTCACTGCTTAGTCTATCATTTTGGCTCCTTGAAGTAGAATCTGCAAGTATTTTGTTTTTCCATCAATGCTTATTTTTAAAATTGAACTATAATCATTTCTGTTAATTTGATTAAAATCTGATGATTTTTAATGTTAAAATTTTAGTTTCTTTCTGCTGATGTCCTATGAATTCTTTGCTTTGTACTTTGTGATTTCCTTACAGTATTTCTGGGAAATTTTGTGAAGGATTTTTTAAATGTACTTTTCATTTTTGTTTAAATGATGTGCTCTTGTAGACATAAAGTTCTTAAATAATCTCAGCTTCTCTATTATTTTTCATTTCAATTATATTTTTGTTAGAACTCTCATGTGGTCCTTCTGTCTTGTCTTTTGACATTGCTTGCTTTCTTTTCTTTCTGTACATGCATTTTTGGATTTCCATTTTCTTTTCAGATGAAATACAGTTTTTGAGAATATTTCTGTCTTTTATTCTAAATTTTCTATTATTTTGCTATCAGATGTATTTTTTTTCATTTGTAGACTCCAATTTTGATTATGTTCTTTTGATTCTCTGACATTTCCACTTTTTTGTTGTTCTTAAGTTGTCTCATTATCAATTCAGAAGATTTTATAGAATTTTCTAATTTTACTTTTCTTAGAAGATTTTTTATTTATTTTTCTTTGTTGCCAAGTACTTATTCATAGATGTCTCTCATTTTCAATTGTTTTATTTCTCTTTATCAGTAGCTTTTTCTTTTGTATATCATTCATTCTGATTGTTTTTCTGACACCCTTCATGATGAAATCATTTTTGTCACCCATTTTTCCCTTCTCTAGGCTCAGAATTCTTATTTTTTCTATTCTTTTAACTATACTGGTGGATTCAGAACATTTCCATATGTTCTATTCTTTAAGACTGATAAAGTTCTCTATTGTCCTCAGTGGTTAAGATGACTCTACGGATGACTGCCTTCTAGAGACTTCTTTAGGTTGCAGTTGATTTCCTTATTCATTACTTTCCCCATCCTACCTTCCTAGTCCCCTTCTCTGCCACTAATTTTCTGAAGTATGTAAGATAACTCTGGAGGCTGATCACAAAGAAGTTATAGGAGGTTCTTTGAAGATTGTTAAAGTGAAATTCTGAGAAGATTTTTCATTTATTTTTCTACCACTATTCAAATAATAAGAAAGATTAATTTGTTTCCTGAAGAACTTCTGGGGAATTCTCCCCTATTATGTCAAATACCATCACATTTGATGAAAAAAGACTAAGAATAACCTGAAGAGACTGTTGTGTGTTCCCAAAGAATTCAGTAAACATCTTAGTTTTTTAAGAGACACAATGCCATTTATATGAAAGATTGTTTCAAACCTCTAATAAAAAACTATATTAAAATCAAAATAACTTTGAGGTTTCACCTAGCACTCATCAAATCATCAAAGATTACAAAGGATGGACAAAATAAGGAGGTGTATGGATGATGGAAAGACTGGCAGGCTGATACAAATGTTGGAGAAGCTGTAAATTCATTCAACAATATTCGAAGACAAAGTACTTAGAGTACCTAAAATGTACACATTCAAAAACCACACGTGTACATGGGATCCCAAGAAAGACATATTAAAAAGAAATATTTACACAATCTAGATACTTATGGAAACATTTTATGTAATAGAAAAGTCTTGGAAATAAAATAAATATCCATTAATTGAACAATTGTGAAAGAGTATGATAATGAAGATAATCAAATACTCTTGAAATGTTAAACAAAAAATAATGAATATGAAAAATGCAATGCATGGGAAGACTTTCATAAACTAATACAAAGTGAAATAAGCAGAATCAGGAAAAACAATAGATACACAGACAAAAGCAATGTAAAAAGAAAGAACAACAAAAAATTGAAAACTAATTGTAGCACAATTACAATGACTGATCTTGATTTCAAAGAAGGAATATGAGAATGTACTTCACTCTCCTTTTTTTACTGGATTCAAGGTCAGATATTTCCATTAGTGTTATTATACTTTATTTATCATTTTCCCTTTTAAATAATTATTTATGATAACAGAAGAATATATTGGGAAATGAGAAGGAGGCAAAAAACAAAAAAAAGGATAATTGTTTTTCTTGAATCAGGATGGGCAAAACAAAAATTAGTTATAGAGAGTTGCTACGCAAAATTATTAAAATAATAGAGAATACTTTGCTGTCCTTGATTAATTCAATGTACCTGATTTAGATGAAATTCTTCCTCAGATATCAAAAGGATAGACAATGATGAGTCCACTAAACAATAGATGAAAGATAGTAAAGACCAAGAGGGTATTGTAAGATTATAAAAAGGTAAAAGTGCCAGTTTTCAAAAAAAAATTAAGAAAACTCAGTCTGCATGACTTTGATTCCCAGGGAACTTCTAGGACAGATTATAAAGGACATAACTAATGAAAGTACAGTAAAGAAACCAATATACTTTCATCAAGCTCAGATCTTATTAGATTAGCCTTAATTTCTTATTGATGGATTGCTAATATGATAATTCCCCTCTTTTGCTGAACTAGCTCTCCTTCTATAGGTCCTCCATGGATTATCTGCACAGAGATTTTCCTTTGGTTCACTAAGCCTAGGGAAGTCACTTCAGTAAGAATGGGAAAGGAATAATGTATTCTCTTTTTTTTTCTACAAAAACTCAAAGGGAGTGATTGAAAAGTGGTGCTATTTCTCCATGTAATTTAATGTAAGTTTAAAGTTACCAAGTAAGTTAAAGTAGTAGTGTTGACATTCAGTTTCATTTATAATAAATCATTTAATTATTAAAAAGTCATATCAAATTTAAGTAGCTTTTGTCTTTTATGTTAATCAACAAATATTAATAATACCAATACTACCATGTTGAAGTCCCCTAAAGCTTTTGATTATAAAATAGGTTGCCACTGATCTATTTCTTTAAACTTAAACAGTGGTACACAGTTTGTCTGTTGTCCTAAAAAATTCTAGTTTTCAGTTTCAATATTGTGTATTTTTTTTCCTTTGGCAAAAATTAATATTTGACAGAAAATGAAGAGGAAGGGGTAGAGCTAGAATGTCCAGAATTAGAAGGGAATGGATGCAATTGTCTAGATGAGGTCTACAACCACAAGATGTGTACTTTGAGCAGAGAAGGCAACATGACCTAAAAGAAGGAGATCTCAATCTTTTGAAAATAATAAAATGTTTATGGAATTATGTCCTTAGGCTGCACAGGGAGAAAAGTGGCAAGCCTATATGAAATCTGTCCAAAAATGGATGTTTAAAACTATTCTAGACATGCTAAAGAGAATCAAGAGATTGATGAGTTGACTGGACAACTAAAAAGAAACTCCAAGAAATCAAAAAATTAAATATTCCAACATAAGGCCAAAATAATATATTTTGGAATCAAGTAACATGTTACAATTCAAAATTAAAATATAATAAATAAAACAGAAATATTTTTGAAAAATTCAATAAAACCAATAAACCATTGATTAATTATTTTGATAGAAAAATAGAAAAAATTCAAGTTAATTAATCTAAAAGGAAGATGAATTTACAAATAATGGAGACAAATGGAAATGACCAGAAAATATATCAAATTTTATACAAACTAAATAAAAAATAAACAAAATGGATAAGAAATAAACACTATCCAGGTTAAGAAATAGGAAATAGTTCATTTAAACAATCCAGTTTTATTTTTAAAAAAGCAAACCATAAAAGAACTTAAAAAGGGGAAAAGTACAATCGATTCAGAAGAATTTACCAGTGAATTCTATGAAATTTATAAGAACAAATACATTCAATGCTATTTAAAGTATTGACAAAACTATGGAAAAAAAGAAAACTCACAAAATGTCATTTATGAGACAAATTTGGCCCTTTTAATCAAAATATTAATAGATAAATCCAAGAAAATATATATTATCATTGTTAATATTGCTATTAAATGCTATTGTGATGTATTCCTATGATGATTCACTAATATCAAATTGAATTTATAATAAGAATTTAGGAATGGTTCAACATTAAGGAAAATAAGTACAATTAATCAATTAAAATAATAAATTACGTTATCAGATCAACAGAAGCAGAAGTCAGTTAAATATTATGCTCATTTATCATCAAATGTTTTTATTTTTTATCAGATCTTTTTATTTTCAAAACATATGCATAGATAATTTTCAACATTCGCCCTTGCAAAAACTTGTGTTCCAATTTTTTCCCATTCTTCCTTTCATCTCTTCCCCTAGACAGCAAGTAATCTAATACATGTTGAACACGTGCAATTCTTTTATACATGTTTCCACAATTATCATGCTGCACAAGAAAAATCAGATTAAAAAGAAAAAGAAAAGAAAAAGAAAACAAAATGCAAGCAAATAACAAAAAAGTGAAAATTATATGTTGTGATCCATGCTCAGTCCCCACAGTCCTCTGGGTGCAGATGGCTCTCTTCATCATAAGACCATTGGAAATATCCTGAATCACCTCACTGTTGAAAAGAGCCAAGTCCATTAGAATTGATCATCATATCATCTTGCTATTGCTGTGAACAATATTCTCCTGATTCTATTGACTTCACTCAGCATCAGTTCATGCAAGTCTCTCCAGGCCTCTCTGAAATCATCCTGCTGGTCGTTTCTTATAGAAAAATAATACTTCATAACATTCATATACCGTAACTTACTCAGTCATTCTCTAACTGATGGGCATCCACTTAGTTTCTAGATTATTGCTATTAATAAAAAGGCTGCTACAAACATTTTTGTACATGTGGGTCCTTTTTCCTTTTTTATGATATCTTTAGGATACAGGCCCAATAGAGACACTGCTGGGTCAAAGTATATGAACAATTTAATAATATCCTTTGAGCATAGTTCCAAATTGCTCTCCAGAATGGTTGGATCTTTTCACAATTCCACCAACAACGTATCAGTGTCCCAGTTTTCCCACATCCCCTCCAACATTCATCATTATCTTTTCTGGTCATCTTAGCCAATCTGAGAGATAATTTTATCTTAGAGTGGCTTGACATTTCTCTGATCAATAGTGATTTACAGCATTGTCAAAAATATTTTTAAAAGAAAAAATAAAACTTTTCCTTAATAGAACCAAATATATTATCTTAAACAAAAGCTAGAATTCTGAAGGTAACATTGTATTCCTAATTTCTCCTTCCAATCACAATCAAGGTGTCATCCTCAGCACTATCTTCACTTCCCCAAATTTCCAATGTGTTTCTAAAGACTATATCAATCTTACTTTTGCAACATCTTTTCTCCTCTGACAATGCTACTACACCCAGTCCTTCATCATGTTCCCCTTAGAATATTATAATAGTCTTTTCTTGTTTCTGCCTCAGTTTCTCCCAAGGTGGAAACTGATCTCCTTTTTTTCTTCTAACAAGACATCACATCTCTCAGGTCTTAGAATTTTTTTGACTGTCCCCATTCAAAGTATTGAATGCCTAGAATACCCTCCGTCCTTATCTCTGCCTCCTGACTTCTCTGATTTCCTTTGATTCACAATTATTAATTTTTTAGAGGAAGCCTTTTCCTTAGTAAATGTTTTTGACTAACTTTGCCAGCTATATGGAGAATGAAGGGTCTGTGTGTGTGTGTATGTGTGTGTGTGTGTGTGTGTGTGTGTGTGTGTGTTTGGAGGGGGAGACATAAAGCAAGGAGGACAAGTGGGAGGGCTTGTCCAGTTGAAAGGTAGGCCTGAAGTAGAGTGCTACTTGTATGACTATAGGGGAGAAAAGAGATACTGAAGATACTGTGGAAGTTAGAAAATCTTACTTTAGGGAGAGGGAAAGAGTGGGAGGAAAGAAGGATGATATTGATGTTGCCAATTGCAGTGACTGTCAATTGCAATTCCTAGAAGTAGGAATGCTTGGAATAGAGATGTTTGTTTGTTTTTTCTTTGAGTGGGGAGGGGGACATGGAAAAAGGGAGCAAGTTCTGTTTTGAACCTATAGAATTTGAAATGACTATAGAGTATCCAGTTCTACAGGATTACAGCTCTGAAGATCTGTAATGGATATTATAAGTGATCAATATATGAATCTGAGATATGATACTTGATATGTGGGATGTGATATTTGAATGATACTTGAAGTAGGAAGTGGTGTAATCACTGTGAGAGAATATAGAAAGGTGAGAGGAGAGAACGCATGGCAATATCTTGGAGTAGGCCCATAGCCACTAAATAGATCATAAATAATGATCTTGTAGAAGGGATTAAGAAAGGGACATCTCATAAATAGAAGAATCAGGAGAGATCAGTATGGCAAAAATCCAGAGAAAGATAGTACACAAGAGGAGAAAGTGGACAGGGTGAAAGCTGCAGAGAGGTCCAAAAGAATAAGCACAGAGAATTTGGATTTGGAAATTAATAGCTCATTGTTAACTTTGAAGAGAGAAGTTTCTGGAAAGTGATGAAATCAAAAGCCAGATTTCAAGGTCCTGAGAAATAGTTAAATAGGGGTGAAAATGGAGACAGCAAGTGTAGACAACCTTTATCTAGCAGTTTGTCTATGTAAGGGAAAAGAGATATAGGATGATTGTTTGAGATTCTGGCATGGCTAAATCAATGTTTTTGAAGAATAGAATAGATCTCAGCATGTTTATAGGCAGCAAGAATGAACCAGTAGAGAAAGTGATTAAATATTAGAAAGAAAGAAGAGATGATTGTTGGAGTATCATACTACAGAAGATCAGAAATATAACAGTTATATTTGAAAGGAGTTGGTCTTGTCTAGTAGGTTATGTAGAGTTCAAAAAAATAGGAATACAAGTTGGAATTGATATTTTCCTGGTTACTTTTTTTTTCTGGAAGTGAGAAAATCTCTGATTTTTCTTGAATTTTCCTTATTTTAAATATCTTAAGAATGGATGCAACGTGTTTTTACTAACTATGCATATTTATTATAAGATTTTATTTTTAAATTTTCCAATGCAATAGGTAGGGTAGGAGAAATGGAAAATAAACTCCTCTGGTTTTTAATAGAGAAGTGGGGGCAAAGGTATTCTGGCAAATGTTTGACAATTGGATCTCAAAAAAATCAACCTATGGATACACTTTCAAGTTCTAATCTGCATTTTAAAAGTTTTCTGCATTGCTTTCTCACATCTAGATATTCAAGAAAGCAAGTCAAGTCTTTATTGGTAGCTTTTGCAAATCTCAGAAGTGTAAATAGTCACACTGAAAGGTTAACAGTCAGCTTCCCAAATTGGATATGAATTCGATCCAGCAGAAAGGGGTGTGGGAGGAGAGGGGAACGCTGCAGATGTGGGATATCACCTACATTTTTAGATGAAATCATTTTATTATTACCTTTACTCAATTGCTTTATTTTGTTACAAGAGACCTCACAGAGTAGGGGATAATTTGTAAATGTTTGTGATATAAAAATAAACACATCAATAAAACTCTTAAAAATGATCTGCTAATAAGCTGCAAATTATGTCACTTTAGCATAGCCTTTTCCTCTGACTTCTTTGCCTAGTCCAACTATTCTTCCAATATTTTGCTTTTTTATTAAAACTTTTTACTTTGAAAACATATGCATGGATAATTTTCAGCATTCCCCCTTACAAAATCTTGTGCTCCAAACTTTCCGTCTCTTCTTCCCAACCCCTCCCTTAGATGGCAAGTAATCCAATATGTTAACATGTGCAATTCTTCTATACATATTTCCACAATTATCATGCTACAAAAGAAAAAAATCAATTAAAAAGGAAAAAAATGAGAAAGAAATTAAAATGCAAGCAAACGACAAGAAAAAGAGTAAAAATACTATGTTGTGATCCACACTCAGTTCCCACAGTTCTCTTTCTGGGTGCAGATGATTCTCTCCATCACAAAACCATTGAACTAGCCTGAATCATCTCATTGTTGAAAAGAGCCACATCCATCAGAATTGATCATCATATAATCATGCTGTATACAATGATCTCTTGGTTCTGCTCACTTTATTTAACATCAATTCATCTAAGTCTCCAGGCTTCTCTGAAATCATCCTTCTGATTGTTTCTTATAGAACAATAATATTCCATAAAATTCATATACCATAACTTATTCAGCCATTCTTCAGTTGATGGCATCCACTCAGTTTCCAGTTTCTTGCCACTAGAAAAAGGGCTGCCACAAACATTTTTGCACATGTGGGTCCCTTTCCCTCCTTTATGATCTCTTTGGGATATAAACCCAGTAGAAACATTGCTGGATCAAAAGGTATATACAGTTTGATAGTCTAGACGTAGTTCCAAAGTGCTCTCCAGAATGACTGAATCATTTCACAACTCCACCAACAATGTAATTGTGTCCCAGTTTTCCCACATCTCTTCCAACATTCATTATTATATTTTCCTGTAATTCTAGCCAATCTGAGAGGTGTGTAGTAGTACCTTAGAGTTGTTTTAATTTGCATTTCTCCAATCAATAGTGGTTTAGAACACATTTTCAAATGACTAGAAATGGTTAAATTTTCTTCATCTGAAAATCATCTGTTTATATCCTTTGACCATTTATCAATTGAAGAATGGCCTAAATTCTTATAAATTTGAGTGAATTCTCTATATATTTAAAAATGAGGCCTTTATCAGAACCCTTGAATGTAAAATCCCCCCCCCCCGATTTATTGCTTTCCTTCTAATCTTGTCTGCATTGGTTTTGTTTGTACAGCATATTTTAACTGAATATAATCAAAATTATCCATTTTCTATTCAATAATGTACTCCAGTTCTTCTTTGGCCACAAATCCTTCCCTTCTCCACAGATCTGAGAGATAAACATTGGTTTGTTTTTCTAATTTGTTTATAATATCACTCTTTGTGTCTAAATTATGAACCCATTTCAAACTGATCTTGGGGTAGGATGTTAGGTGTGGATCAATGTCTAGCTTCTGCCATACTAATTTCTAATTTTCACACCAGTTTTTTTCAAATAATGAGTTCTTATCCTAAAAGCTGGAGTCTTTGGATTTGCCAAACAATAGATTACTATAATCATTGACTATTTTGTCCTGTAAACCTAATCTATTCCACTGATTAATTATTCTATTTCTTAGCCACTTCCAAATGGTTGTGATGACCACTGCTTTATGATATAGTGTTAGGTCTGATGGAGCTAGGCTACCTTCATTTGCATTTTCCATTAATTCCCTTGAAATCCTCCACCTATTGTTCTTCCAGATGAACTTTGTTATTATTTTTTAGCTCTATAAAATAATTTCTTGGGAGTTTGATTGGTATAGCACTGAATAAGTAGATTAATTTAGGTAGAATTGTCTTTCTTGTTATATATTAACTTGTTATATATTAACTGAGCACTTGATATTTTTCAAATTATTTAGATTTGACTTTATTTCTGTAGAAAGGGTTATTTTAGTTGGGTTCACATAGTTCCTGACTTTGCCTTGGCAGATAGATATTTTATATTATAGTTATTTTAAATGCAATTTCTCATTGTATCACTTGCTGCTGGACTTTGTTGATAATATATAAGAATCCTGACAATTTATGTGTTTTTATTTTGTATCCTGCAACTTTGCTAAAGTTGCAAAATGTTTCTAGTAATTGATTCTCTAGGATTCTCCAAGTACACCCTCATATCATCTGCAAAGCATGATAATTTGGTTTCTGTAGAGGGCCACAGACAGTGGGGAACCCTGGGCGAGGTATAAGACCCCTCAGTCCAGTAAGGAACTCTGCTGACAGTGTCTTGTTTGGCTCTCCATTCCCCTAAGGGCATCTCGATATTCCTGAGAAGTCAGGGGGTATGATAACATATATTGTACTTGTAATAGAGTGTGTAGATGTGCACACAATAGCAATTTGTATCTTATAGTTAGTGCATGCACACCATTCTATAATTATGTCTGTGTATTGTATAGTATAGAGTATAGTAAGAATAGAGCATATAAGACTGAAAATTTTTTGAATAAATGAACTCCCGCTTGATCATCCTTGTGAGTTCTACCTCATCACTCCTCACCCAACTTCAGGACTTGGGCTGGTACGTTAATCCTCCTGTGAGCAGGTCTAGACAGGATTCTTCATGACCTATTCTAATTCTTTTAATTTCTTTTTCTTCTCTCATTGCCAAAGCTAGCATTTCTAATACAATATTAAATAGCAATGGTGACAATGGGCAGCCTTGTTTCATCCCTGATCTTATTGGGAATGGTTCCAGTTTATCACCATTACATATAATGCTTGCTGATAGTCTTAAATAGAGGCTACTGATCATTTACTGACCATTTATTCCTAAACTCTCTAGTGTCTTTAATAGGAAAGGATATTGGATTTTGTCAAATGCTTTTTCTGCATCTATTGAGATAATCATGATTTTTTTTAGTTTTGTTATTATGTCAATTATGCTAATAGTTTTTGTTTATATTGAACCTCATTCCTGGCATAAATCTTACTTGGTCATGGTGCATTATTCTGGGGATAACTTGCTGTAATTTCTTTGCTAATGTTTTATTTAAGATTTTTGCATCAATATTCATTAGGGAAATTATTCTATAATTGTTGAGTGACTTGCTCAGGGTCACACAGCTAATGTCTGAGACCAAATTTGAACTCAAGAACATGAATCTTCTTAATTCCAGGCCTAGCACTCTAACCATTGTGCCACTTAACTGCCCAAGAAATATGATATTAGAGACCAGCTCTTGTGGCATGACTGTCATTGCTGGAGGGGAAAAGAATATCCTCTTGAAATTTTCATTAATTTTCTACATTTCATCTGTTTGTTGTTCTGCTTCCAATTCCATCCTTAGATGCCTTTGGGGTTACCTACTTTCCTTTCGCAAAACATTTCATTAACTTGTTTAGGCAATATTGCCTACAATCTTACACCATCCTCTTCTGTAAGATTTTACAAATGAATTTATATTTGAAATCGATGTTGCCCAAAGCTACCATATCTGTACATTTGGCAAAGAGATCAAGTGTTTGCTGGCTGAAGTGGTTTCTAGGCTCCTTTATCTTTGTGTTTTGGCAACTGAGTTACACAGGTTGAACTTCATTAGGAAATGATAATATTATATGCAGATGCTTGCTTTTGTTCAGCTATTTCATTTTTTTTTTTATTTTCCAACATTGGTAGTTTATTTGTCATATTGGAATTACCTCACATACATGTAATTTTTTGTGTTCTTTCCTCTAGGTTGGCATTGATTCCCCACCCCCATTAAGCTAATGGTTTGAATGCTTACCAACAAGTAGCTATACATTGAAATGATAACCCAATTTTGGAAAAAGTTTCCAATCTGTTAGATGTAATGTTCATTTTTAATTCAGTACTTACTTATCCAGAGCTTCCTGACACTCTTTGAAGAAAGTGTTTAGGAAGTTTAGAAATGAGGCTTATATACAGTCTGGATAACTTTGACCTTATTTTTCTTAATTTCTGAGCCATCTATATTTTGTCTTCCTTACGTATGCTTGCTTTTCATTGAAATCCTCAATAATCTCTTGAATTGTTTGTAGAATGTCTCTGCCTCCTCATTCTCACAACTGATGCTCACACATAAAAACTGCAAATATCTCTGTGGTTGTTATTTTTGCAAATTTGTTTCATGAGAACTGCAAGAGGACTGACAAGATTTCCCAGGAAATGATGTTGTCTGTGGCTCTCAAATGCATTTTAAAAGTAGTCCTGTTAAGGTTTGCTTTTATAAGGAGAATCATGGAATCACCCTTCTACTTCCTTTTGTCTTCTGATTTCACATACCGTGAGATTGATATGATTCCATTTCTCAGGTGATCATCATGAAAGCATCTCACCTTGAGAATATCAATAATTACTAATTCTAGATAGTATAGAAAGATAGAACTTTTAATTTCTTTTTTTTCTTATTCCTGCCCATCTGATGCTGCCATTGTAGAAATAAAGTGAAGACCATTTTGTATTTTTCTTTGTTTTTTGGACTACTAAACCCAAGCAATTCCTAACCAAATGACCAGACTATTGGTCACCAGTTTTTATGTCCCAAACTAGTCTGATGCTTCTAAAGCATACATAATCTCTAGCTGGCACTTTATTAAAAGCTTTCCAGATGAGAGAAACTATTCTGGGACATGAACTCTGCTGATAAAGCCTGAAAGAACCCAAAATTATAATCCAAGTAATAATGAGGTACAGTAGGATGTTTCTGGAAGAAATTTACTCTTTTAAAAAATATTTTATCTTAAATTCATAGAAGGAAACAAGCATTTCTATATCACAGTACAATAAAAAATGTTGTACATTAAACTGTAAGTCTTCAATGTATAACTTGCTATTCCCTTTAAATATATAACAAAGTTATCATGTAAATTCTTTTCCCCCTTTTTTTCTTCTCTCTCTCTTCCTCACCCTAGAGATGGCTACCAGTAGACACAAATAGGTATACATATGTATTGTTATTATTATTATTATGGAGAGTCTCTCTTCCTGTGTCTTTTATTTTTAATTTGTGTATTTATAGTAGTCAAGATGACTCAGTCACTCAAAGTCATCCTTAAAACAATATTGTTGTTACTGTATACAATGTTCTGGTTCTACTCATTTTGCTCTTCATCATTTCATTTATATCTTTCCTTGATCTTCTAAGATTATTTCACTCATCATTTCTTATAGCATGTTAGTATTCCATCACAAATATAATACCGTAACTTGTTCAGTCATTCTCCTATTGATTAGGATCCTTGTAATTTCCAGTTCTCCACCACAAAGAGAGCTGCTATAAACATCTGTTCTCATGTTGAGTAATAATAACAATTTGTGAATTTCCTTCCATCTTATTTTTACCCACACTTTTTCTCAGCCTCTCTTTTTACTTTACCCCTGCTACCTTATCTTCTACCCCCTACTTCACTAACCCCTCCAAAAGTTCCTCCATTTTCTCTTCTACCCCAAATCTCAATCTACACACCTCTCAAAAACCTCCCTTACTCTGTCTCATCTCTCTACATGTTCAGATTTTCATATCTTCCAGATATACACATTGTTTCCTCTTCAATCCAGATGAGAGTAAGGAAATTTAGTCTTAATAGAATGAAACATGTCCTAACAGTAAAGGATACCCAAGTATGAGCTACCTTATGAGGCATTGGATTCCCCCCTTATCGGATGCTTTTTAGCAAAGGTTGGAGGACCATTTTTCAGTTTCTAAACCCCACACATATATACATATATGCATATATAACATATCTATACACACATATATGTATGTGTGTATCTCTCTCTATATCTGTATCTATCTATATACTTATCACCTTAAGCTTAAGAATGTCATATTTTGCAGTCCATAATTTATCTTTCAGATTTTCTTCCTCCATATTTTCCACTTATAAAGGTTTGGCAATGCATCCAATGCTACATGCCTTGTCCACTTTCTTACTTCATTCTATACTGGCTTTTGTCAATTGTTTTCAACTTCAATAGGGGTACATCTACTCAAAATAGTGCAGGAATAGGTTGTCTGGGTCAAAGAAAACCAACATAACCCATATAATGAGTTTGTATTCCACAGACTAATAAAAACTACGCACCCAAATATTTCTATTCTTTGTAACACAGATATTTGGTTTAGTGGAAACACTGATTGAAATTCTTAAGTCTACTGCTTAAACACATTCTTTCCTGCTCAGTCTTTTGTGGAGACTGATACCAGCTGGTCTACTCTCTGTGGAAAAGTTCGTCATATACTTGAAGACAGTTATTAAATCTCACCCATTTTTTCTCCAGATGGAATCATTCAGGGTCCTTTGACCTTTCCTCTTATTTCTAGTCCTTAATTCGTCTTTGTTGTGCTTTACTAAATATGCCTCATCTCCCTTAGGTTGTAAAATCCAGAATTGAAAATAGCTCGAGTAAGGATCTGGCCAAAGCTTTATTAAAAAGAAAAAAATAGCTTTTTGCTATCTATAGTTTCCAGCACCAAATTAGCATTTAAATCTAAGGTGGCTCAAGGACCTTCTTATTACTCACTGTGGCCTTTAGATCTTTTTCAAAGATCTAACATTTCAAAAGTACAAACATTTTAAGCTCCTACTATGTGCAAAGGACTATATCTGAGGAAGAAGGGACAGAGAAGAGAAAGGAGGAAGAAAGGGGGGAAAAGGAGAGAGAGGGTGGTATTCTCAAGGAGCTTATCATTTTACTGGGATAGTGGGAATAGAGAGCTATGACATAGGCAGAGATAAGTATAATTTGAGGTAGCAGATGAAAACAGAAGAGATCTAAACAAAATACTCAAGGTATTTTTAGGAGTGAAACAGTCTTTTCAACTGGAGTTTTAAGTAGCTTCAGGGAAGACTTCTCAGAGAACATTTTACCTGAGCTGAAATTTAAAAGATTAAATAGGAGATACATATATGAGCATGGGAGTGGCCTAGGAAAAGTGCATATATGCAATTACCCAGTCAGTAATCAATCAGCAAGCTCTTATTTACACTAATAGGAAGAAAATATGTAGGCATATAAAAGATAAATACAAAGTAGATACATAATAAACTTAGAGGGAAATATATTAGCAAATGGAGAGATGTGATAACTTCCTTAAGAAAGTCACATTTTAAATTAATCTTGAAAGAACTGGGTCTCTCAGATTTGGAAATCAAGTGGAAAAACATTTCAGACATGATGCAAAAGAGGGAAAAGGCATAGACATGAGAAATGTAGTACCCAACAGCAAGTAAGTCAATATGACTAGATCTTAGAGTGCATGGAGGGAAGTAATGTTATAAAAACTCTAGAAAGGTAGGAAGGGGTCAAGTTGTGAAGACCTTTATATGTCAAACAGAAAAGTTTATATCTGATCCTATAGGTAAGTGGAAGAAAATGGAATTCATTAAGTGGGAGTATCCTCTGCTTTAGGAAAATAATTGCAACAACTGTGAAGAGGAAACCTGAGAAGGGAAAAGATGAATCAAGGAGACCAACTAGGAGTCTATTCCAATAGTCAGGCGAGAAGAAATGAATTAAAGTGCTACTTGTGAAGGGAGAAAGATGGGGAAATACAGAGAAGATATTTTGAAGGTAGAGGAGATAAGATCTAGGAAAAGATGAATATGTGGGTAATAAGAATGAGGAACCAATGATGACATTGAGGTTGCAAGTCTGAGTGACTGGGAGGATAATGCAATCATTAATAGAACTGGAAAAGTTGGGGAAGAGAATAGGGTTTTGAGGTCTGTTTTGGCAATGTTTGAACAGGAGTGTGGCATACATAGTCACCAATGTGCTGAAGGAAGACTATTTGGAAACTGCGCATTGCTTGTCCTTTCCCATCCTGAACGGCTTATTCATCTTCTTCAAACACCAGCATAGAGTGGTCAACAATAGGACCCTAATTCCAATGCAACATTGAATCTATAAATATAGCAGTCGCTGAATTTCTCCTTCAGGTTACTTAGGTGATTTAAAATCCTTTTCCTAAAAGGTGATAACTATTTTTGTTAATTATACTCAATGCCTTCTATAATATTAAGAAGTACATCTCCTAATTCCAAAGCCAAAATACAAATGAGAAATAATCCTTTTAGCATTCCATATACAGTCAATTCTCAACTTTTGAGGGTGTAATGGTCCCAGAAAAATAAAAAAATGGTAATGTTTATACATCAAACCTATGGGAAATTGGTTGTTAAGTTTCCCAAAAACTATCATCTTTCATTAGCATTTGATGAAAATATAGCTTTCTGCATGTGATTTTTTATAACAAAACATTAATTCTGATAATGTGCACTTTTCCTAATATAGTAACCAGGAAATAACCCATAAAATGTAAGGAAGAGAGGAGGTATATGAATAAGGCACTTCCTTTCATTACCTTTAGACCTTACTAATAGCCAATTGAGTACACAAAGATGAATACTCTTTTGATACATATCTACTTAATACATATCTAAGAAAATGAGTGGGATTTGGGGGAATGATTTCTATTGCTTTCCTTTATATTCCAGTGCAGAATTCTTTTGATCTGGAGATAACTTAAGCCTTGTGTATCTTGGATTTTCATATGTGTTGGTGCCATTGTAATTTTCCATTCTTACAACTTATCTTCCTTCTCACACATTACTCACTTTGGAGAATTCTTCCTATCATTCTTCTTCACTGCACACACTGCCTCTGTTTTGCACCTAAAATCCACTTTATAGGACAGGGAGGTTTTCAAAAGAACAGGGTCAAAAAAAAAAGGTAAAGGGGTAACACCTGCCATCTCTAATCTCTTTTTGCTTCTGTGGTTGAACTGTTACCTGATAAAAATCACATACGTCAGGACTCGGCACCTGGTCCAAACTTGTAAGTCCAGAAAGGCTTGGCCAGCCTTGTATGTTCTTTATAATTGGGATAAGAGTCTACAGGGATACTCTGAGTAGCAGCAGGGAATGGGAGGATGATTCAAATGACTGCAGAGGGCACATTTTGCCTCCCTGTCTGTGAATGCATGTAATTACCAATGGGAAAGTGAAAATGAGGTTCCTAATAAAATCACATTAATGTTTGAAGTTCCAAAAGTTAAATGTCCAAAAGTTAAGATTAAATGTATTTTCTCCCACCAACTGATACACACAAAAAACCTCTCTTTGAATATGGCCCTCCCTCTCCTTATCTTTAGATCATATCGATAGCCAATTGAACACATATCTTGATAGATATCGATTTAATGCATATCTAAGAAAATTTGTGTTTTGTTGGCTAATTTCCCCTATTTTTCTTTCCATTCTAGTACATAATTCTCCTGAATTGGAGATGACTTAAGACTTGCATATTTTGGTTTTCATGTGTGCTGATGCCATTGTACCTTTCCATTCTTACAAATTTCTCTCCTCACACATTACTTACTTTGGAGTATTCTTCCTATAATTCCCCTTCATTGCACACCCTGCCTATGTTTTGCACCCAAATTTGGCACTTACAGTCTAGTTTCCACCCTGTGAACCCAAAATTCCATACAAAATATTCAGTAAAAAAATATTCATTAATTAATTCCATTCCCTATTGATTTCAGCCATTCTGGTCTATTCATTATTCCTCACACTTCACCTTCTATGTTTTATCTTTGTGCCTTTGTTCTTTTTTTCCCTTTGCTTGACACACTATTCCTTTTCATCCCTTACTCTTAAAAATCCTGATTTCCTTTAAGACCCCATTCAGGTATTAACCTTATGTTGGTGGCCTTTCCTGGTTTCCAAAAATACTAATGCCTTCTCCTTGAAGGTTATTTTGTCCATGTCAAATTTATATACCTCCAAATAAAGGTATGAACTCTACATAAAGAATGTAAGCTCTTTGAGACCCAAGACTTTGTGTTATCAGTGCCTAGTACAATGCCTAACACAACACATTAATGGCCTTTTTTTGTCCTGGTCTATACGAACTGGATTGGGGATTGAATCTGTATTTATTAGTAGAAAAACCTCCTTGGTAAAAAACAAATAAAAATAATTTAAAAGAACATTTACTGAGGGAGGTCAACACTTTGTCTACAACATATAATCTTATAGAATTGCCTAGAACACTGAGAATTAAATGACTTGCCCAGGACCACCAAGGCAGAATGCTGCAAAGACAAGTCTTAAATGCTTTTCTTCCTGGCTTCAAATTTAGTTCTCTATCTAATGCTACATTGCCTCTGGCACATAGTGCATTTAAAAAAAATGTTTGCTTTATTATTAATTGATAATAAGAGAAAATAAAGATGGTACTCAGAACATTGGGGAACTTCTGAGAAGGCAAGGAAGAATAGACATATATGGGTAATCAACTGCTTTGTTTGGGAAAATCAAAATTAACTAGTTCATAGATCATCCTGAGTGTTTGACAGTAAGTCTTAGATATGCCTAAGTTGTTTTTGTTTTTTCCTCCAAAATCCAAATATGGTTTCTGTGTTCCTGTCTGCTCAGGTGGGGCAGTATATTAGGTTGTGCAAGGTGCAAAGGTTTAGAAAACAAGATGGATATGCTCACTACTTCTGCTGCTTCTCTCCCAGGCCCCACACTTTTAATTTAATGAATTTTGTCTGACTGAAAAAGACTTGCTTCCAGAGGCTTCATGTTGGAGAAATACTTGCCCTTTCTCACCCAAAGCTTTTATTAGAAAAATTCTTGTATGTCTGCACACAGCTAGATCTTATTCTGAATATTTAAGGGATGATGGGTTGAGAAACAAATATATTCAGTTGATGAGAAGTTCCCAATTTTTCTCAGTTTATGATTCCCTTAGTATTAGTAATTTTTGCATAGCACTCCTAGATCAAAAGAAATATGTAACAGTTCCATTTACAAAGCATTTATGTCCAAACAACTTAAGTATTTATGTTCTAATGACTTAATAATTACTTGAAAAAATAATACATATGAATTGCAAGAAAAAAAATAACCTTTTCATTTCATTCCCAAATAACCACAATTAGTTACTAATGGGCCACATGTGTCTATTGGATACTGTATAACTTCTAAAATCTTGGAATCAGTTTGGATATTGACATATTAATTTTTGGTCCACAATTAATTTTCATAAGGTTTTTGCTTTTTATCAGAGCAAGCACCAAAAAAACTAACTTTACAAAGATATAATATTGAAAATAATAGCATTCCTAGTTGAAAGTATATGTAAACAAAAACTTATCTCAAGCATCTCTGAAAAGAATGTAGAGAGGTCCACTTTTGAAACTGTGAACTACCTTGGACTAGAAGTCATATACTGTTTAAAAGGTGGCAAATATCACTGTGTTTTCCTCAAAAACTTAAAATATTATTATGTACCAATATGAGTTTGCCATGGCATGCTGCACACACAGATCAGAAACCACAGTATTATAATTGCTGTAGCTAGTTGAGATAAGTAATTATGGTTTACTTTGTCATTTATTTGATAACCAAGTTAAATTTTATATATTAATGCCAAGTAAATCTTAGAAGAAAAATTAGGGTTCATTGCATCTTTATTTTCCAGACAACTGTGGGCAAATTCCTTAGCCTTTCAGTATGTTTGTTATTCATTTGTAATATTGGGGATGGTATTTTTTACTATTTACCTCACAAAGGATTCTGTGAAGATAAGTTATTAGATGTAATGGGTTTTGAGTAGCTTTTTCATTATACTATATTGCACATTAGAATTCACAAACGTAGAATTTCAGAGATGGATTCCATCTGCTAATGGATCTCAGATCCATCCAGATCAGGATACTCTGATTGGAGCTCCAAGGGGCTAGTTTTAGATAGGTTATAGATTACAGGTTACAGTTTACAGAGGTCAGATACAGATAGGATACATGAGATCATTCTTTCAGAATAGGGATTCTCTATTTTCCTTTTTAGCAGACTCTCTAATGACTCATTAAGTATTTATCTGTTGACTTATTTGGAAGTTGATTTTTATTTTAAACTTGATTGTGATCTTGGACCAATCATTTAATTTCACCATCTATGTAATTTTAATTTCCATCTGTGTAAAAAAAATACATTTAGCTTCTAATATCCCCTCCATATTTATATCTATGATTCCCTCAGCAGAAATAATTAATAATCAATATAGTAAACATTTGAATTTTGATCTCTAGAAGAGTGTGTGTGTGTGAACTAGTATTTCTACATCAAAAGGAAGACCACGAGGCAGGTAGGTGGCTCAGTGGATAGAGCAGCAGCCCTGAAGTCAGGAGAACCTGAGTTCAAATCTGATCCCAGACACTTAATATTCCCTAGCTGTGTGACCCTAGGCAAGTCACTTAACCCCAATTGTCTCAGCAAAAAGCAAAAAAAGAAAAGGAAGACCACTATATTTACAAGATTGATTCTTTGGTAGTTATGTACTTCCTCCAAAGAAAATGACTAAATCTACAATTAAAAGTAGATGCTTTTGAAAATAAATACTTCTGAACCATTAAACTGAAATATTGAAGACATCTTCAAGAAAATCTTAACATAAGACCCCTTCTTTTGACAGCCTGGGAAACTGAGACCTGAAGAGATCAACCGGCTTGTTCATGCTTAAATGTGTATTAAATAGCAGAAATGGAATTTGAACACAGGTCGTGTCTACAAATTCAGCATATTTTCCAGTATACTATATTGACCAGCAGAGGACAGTTAAGGAATTGGAGTTTGATTGAGTAAGGGACCATGGTGTTGATTTGGTACTGATGAGGAGGAGGGTTAATAAGATGGTATTTTGGTGTTTTATTCAAACATACCTTGTAGTTTTTTCTAACACTATCACGTCATTATTCTATTCTCCTTATAAGAATTGATCCTTGTGGTTAAGATTAGGAAATGTAATCATTCTGTTCAATTTCATCTTGATTAAATATGTTAATAACTAATGCACTTTAAAAGAAGAGAGATCTAATGGAAGAGTTCCCTCTTCACTCCTCTGATATTCAGTACCTCAAATTCCATTTTATCAACTACAGAGAGAGTCTACCTCCTCTGAAGAGGGGGAAAATGAACATCTTTCCAAAAAGCATGGAATCTTTAAAGAAGAAAGATGAATGAATGTCTTCTAGCCAGAAGAGGACTTAATAGGAGTCTCTACACTCCTCTAAAACTAAAAGCTATGTTGAGCTCTCATATATATTATGAGCTTATTTCTCATAATCTGACAGCCTCAAGAATGAGGAGAAGCATTGTAAGAGCTCAGGCCTAGAGGAACACACTGATCTTATTTAGGAGCAGCAGGGTGAACCATATATATATACTTTTGTAAAAGGCAAAGATGCTTTCAAAATCATTGCAGAGCTAGGAGAAAGAAATTTACAAAGACAACAGGGTGAATACAAAAAATGCAATTATCTTTCATTCATTCATATTCCATTTGGTAAAAGAAAAATTATATGCTATTAGGCTTTGTACCCTTTAAAAAACATTGAGAAATCAATCAATCAAATAAATTAGGTACTTTGGAATTTTACATGTGATGCCAAGACACTCCACAGGGATTGCTTATGTATTCAGATTTGGGTATGTTTTTTGGGAGGAGGGGGCTAAAATATATTGTATTAAAGAAAAACATTTTTAAATAATTTACTAAACTAAAATATTGTAAGAACTCTTGACAGAGATTTAAAAACAATACAGGCAAGGGCTTTAGTTGAAAAGGGAAAAAAGAAAAACAAAACTAAAATATTGTAAGAACTCTTGACAGAGATTTAAAAACAATACAGGCAAGGGCTTTAGTTGAAAAGTTAAATTTCAAAAGCAGTGTCAGGACTATAGTGAAATCTTCCAAAATCCATTGGTGGCCTTGGTGTACAGTATGTGGAGAGTCTTGGCAAATGCACTCTATTTTTTTTTTTTTTGGATCCATATTGTTTGGAAGAGAAAGGGAGGAATTCATTAAGGGAAGTCAATCACTCCTCCCAAGGCAGTTCTCAAATGCTTGGCAGTGCTGGAACTAGTCCCCCTCTGAATCCCAGGACACATGTATCATAAACTCGGCTTCTAATGTGACATGCTGTGCCTGTGAGTGTGTGTATGGCTGTGTGTGTGTGTGTGTGTGCGTGTGTGTGTGCGTGTGAGAATATGAGTGAGGAAAGGAGAAGAAGAAAAGTTAAAGAAAGCCTTGCCAGAGAGATACTTCCATTTGAATACTGATCAGTATTCTTTGTTTCTAATTATATTTTTCTCTCCATATATCAGATGGTGATCTCCTCGCACAAAGGCACTATCTTTTTGCCTCTTTTTTAAGATCCTAACACTTAGCATATTGATTGGCACATGGTAAACATACAATAAATGCTTATTGACCAAATAACAATTGTCTCTTTTGGCTTACATACAATTGTCATTTGCTCAATAAGCATTTATGCAAAGTATTTTTAATTACTTTCTCATTTGGGAGAAAATTGATAATAAAAATATTGCATATGTGGGCTTTCATTCATATTTGGTCTCAACTATGATTTTATTAGTGTAGGGAATAACCTATGTGTAAATATTTTCTATTCAAGATAAAAAATTCTTAATCTTTGTATGTGTGTTTTGAACCTTTTGGGAAGTCTAGTGAACTCTTTGGAATTATTTTCAGAATAATGTTTTTAAATGCATAAAATGAAATACACAGGATTTACAAAGAAAGTCAATTATGTTGAATTATCTATCATTTACCTCTCTCCATATTTATGATTGTATATGTGTGTATGTGTCTATAAATATTCACAGATCTCAGGCTAAGTCTGAGACATTTCCCTGGGCACTGAGACATTTAAATGATAAACTATGATTGCAAGGACAGTATATATAAGAGGGATGAAATGAATCAAGGTCTCCCTGACTCTAATCCTGACCCTATGATTTCTCCATTTTACCCCAGTTACTGAGTACAATTGATTAAACTCAACATTTCATTTCCCAGTTATGTCAGAGAACAGAGATGGGTGTTTATGACATAGCAAATAGCTTATCCATGTCTTAATTACTCAATGAAATCATGTAAACATCAGTATCATCATACTTGGCAAAATGTCACATAGTGGTTGGTAGGTAGTTAGTAAGGACAACATGCTAGGATACACTAATTAATATATTAATGCTATTCATATTTTTTTTTTAATTTTCAAGCACCTTTCATTTGATGATCTCAAAAGTCTTTACAGATGCCCTCTGGTAGAAAAGAGATTCAACTTTATAACTCTAGATGGAAAGGCCATTTTCAGTCTGTCATGTCTTGAGTTATACAAAGAGTCAGATCATTTAGAGGACAATCTGGGCCAAGAATTGGGTGGCAATAGAAACAGTAGAGGAAAGATATTGAGTGAAGGGGAAGGAATGAAGAAGAACATGGGAGTGGTTCAAAGCTGGATGAAGTAATTCAAAATAATTTCAGGGAGAGGGTGGAGAACTAACTAGAGGGTTAAGGGAGGGCCTTCTCTAGATGACTTGAAGTAAGCTTTAAAAAGACCATTGAATTTAGCTGGTAAAAGAGCAGTGATAACCTTAAATTTCAAAGTTAAATTTCACATAAATGTTGGAGTTGGAAGCCAGATTGCATGGGACTGAGAAGTTGAATGAGTGGAAATGAGGAAATGGAAGCTTGAGTTTAGATAACTCTTTCTAGGAGTTTTTCTGTAAAAAGGGAGATAAGAAATTAGATGCTAATCTGAGGGATAAGAATATTAAAGTAAAAGTCTTCTTAAGGATGAGAGAAAGCTAGAATGTTTGTAGATAGTAGACAAAAAGTCATTGGATAAAGAAAAATTGAAGGTGTAAAAAAAAGAGCATATAATAGAGAAACCAATCTCCCAGAGAAGACAAAAGGGGAAGAGATCAAGAGTACAAATAAAGGGGTTTGTCCTGGCAAGGAGGAGGACTACCATTCCCTCAGAAAGTAAAGCAAAAGAAGCTAGAACAAAGAATGAGGAAAAGAGGTTTTTAGTCAATTGGTCAATAGCATTTATTAAGTGCCTACTATTTGGCAGACACTATACAAAGCATTGAGAATCCAAAGAAAGATTGAAAAAATAATAATCTTGCTGTCAAGGAATTCATTGTCTAATGGGTAGAGATAATATGCAAATAAATATGTGCAAACAAGATATATATAGGATAAAGTGGAGGTAATAGGTAGAAGGAAGGCATTAATATTAAGGAAGATTTGAGAAATTTTCCTGTAAAAGGTAGGATTTTATATGAGACTTAAAGGAAGCTGATATGGTAAGGAAATGGAGATGAGGAGGGAAAGAAGAGTGAGTCTGAGAGATGGGACAGCCAGGAAAAAAAAAAAAAACAGAGTCAGAAGATGAAGTATTTTGTTCTAGAAAAACAAAGAATGGTATGAGCAAGAAGATGTAGCTCATGACAAATGGCTTCTATTTTCTTAGTAAAGTGGAAAGCAAAATCTTTTACTGAGACAGAGAAAGAAGGAAATGGTATAGAGGTTGAAAGAAGAAAGAAAGTTTAAAATAGTCACGATGTAAAATTGTTAGAGAATTAATCAAAAAAGAATCTTTTCCCTTAAACATGTCTCCTTTCTCACTTGAAAGTTTCTATTACTGGTACTGCCATTCACTAAATTTACCACATTTAAAATGTTGTTTTTATCTGACCTTTCTTTCTCCCATAACTCCCATAACTTAGAGAATAATCAGTTACTCTCTCAACTCTATCTCTACAGTATCACTCTCCTCTTTATTCTTAATGCCAGCATCCTAATACAGATCCTTATTCCTACCTCTATGTATTATTGCTACAGTCTTCACCTAAGTCTTCTCTCTTTCACGGTTCCCTTCTTTCAATCTATTCTTCATCCAGCTGCCAAAATAAATCATCTTTACTCTTTAATATAGATATCTTACTTAAGAACTCAAAGACTAGATATCACTAGCTTCTTACTGCTATGATATTAAGAATAAGTTCAAAGCTTTCTACAATCTGATACCATTCTCCCTTTCTAGCTTTACTTTTTATCATTCCCCATAATGCTCTTCATATTCCAGCAAAACTGAAATCTCTTCTGACTTGCAAATGATCCCTAACCTTTCTCATCCTCGTGCTTTTGCTTGTGACTTCCAATTTGGTATGCTTTTCCTCCGTTTCTTTGCCAGTTTAATTTTACCCAATTTTTTTACAAACCTACTCCAATGTTACCTCTATGTGAAGTTTCCCATTATTCACCCTTTCCTGAAATAAATTTTCCCTTCTCAAACAACAGATAGCATTTTATTTTATTTTTCTCCTGATTTAAATTGTGTGTAATTATATATTATAGTCACTTGTGTTTATTTCTTATCTCTCTCCTAGACTGTCAAAGTTATCAGGAAAGGAAAGTTGCTTCACTTAAACTTTGATGCCTTCCCCTCTTCCTTCCCCTAAAGAAGGATTATCACATTGTAGATCTTCATAACATTATTTTAAAAATTATACCCGCTCTTGTCTTGGCTTCTTGTTATATTTCTCTTCTGAAGCACAGAGCTGGAGGGGAGAAGGTTGAAATACAGATGTCAAGATGACTAGTAAGCAATGATATTTAACATATAGTTAGAAATAAGAAAATGATAATAATTAATATTTACATACCACTTTTTGAGTTGGTAAAGTTTCTATTCTCTGTACAGATAAGGAAACTAATGCAATTTAAGTTTAAGTATCTTGCCTATGATCAAATACCTAATGTCAGTCTTCCTTCCAAATTCAGTATCTATCTATACATTACACTAAGCTTTCAGAAATTGTGTGAAAGCAATAGGAAATGGAGCTTCTCAACATTAGATCTCAACCTTTCTGAGAATGAAGATAGAGTTTGCACATGAGGAATTAGACCAGTGGTGACTCTATTGGTTCTAGGGAAAGAGTTAAATAGACTGTAAAGAACAAAGTTGGGTTTGGGCTATTCTGGAATCTGAATCTGAGTTTTACAATGTCAACAAGTTGTTCTGGTAGCATCTGTCAGAATAGTTCAGGGATATAATGACATGGTTAGGCATGAAATCTGACTGATACAACCCATTCGTGCTCAGATGTAAGGTTTATTCTGTTGCAAACCTGTAAATTCTCTGAAGCAAAAGACTCAATAAAGTTCTTGGCTTTCATTCATTTTCTTATAAAGATAAAAAAAGGGGGAAGAAAGAAGCTAAAATGTCAATAAAGCTATAATTCAGCAGATTGGAAATATTAAAATAGAGAGTACTCTATAGAGAATTGTCTCATATTTATAAAAATTCAAGCCACTCTCCAATAGATAAATATGAATGTAGCTAATCAGTTAATTTTAGTCAATCAACAAGAATTTTTAAGCACATTATATACTTGGTACTATATTTTAACCTTAACCGTAGCCTAATAAAGAAAGACAAAAACAGTTTCTGCCTTTAACAAGCTCACATTCAAATGGTGGAAACAGCATGTAAAAACAAGATCTAAAGGAAGGAAGCTCTAGTCAACTTCATTTCTCAGGAGTAGCTCATTTAAAACCTTTGTTCCATTTCTTGATTGTGCCTTTAGGCTACTAAAGACGAATTATTGGCATTTCAGTATCTTTCCAAACACTAAGGTAAACAGCTGAGTCCCTTATGATTATTCTTTCACATTTACCTTTTTATTGAATCTTGTATTTGAATGGCAAATCCTTTCGAGCGATTATACTCAAGCTCTGCTCTGTGGGGTAGCCTTGATTGTAATCTTAGCTCTTTTGTCTTCTGGGATATCATATTTCAAGTCCTTCACTTTAATGTGAAAGTGCCTAAATCTTGGGTGATGCTCTTGTTGCATTATATTTTTAAAAGTATTTGACTGTTTGCTATAATTTTTTCTTGTCCTGGGCACTATAAAATTTGGCTATCACATTTCTGGGAATTTTCATTTTGGTGATCTCTTTCATCAAGTGATCAGTGAATTCTTTTAATTTTTATCTTATTCTCTGGATCTAAGATATTGGGGCAATGTTGCTTTAAAATTTCTTGAAAAGCAATGTCTAGGTTCTTTTTTAGATCATGGCTTTTAGGTAGTCAAATAAATTTTAAGTCATCTTACCTCAACTATTTTCCAGGTCAGTTATTTTTCTGATGAGATATTTCACTATTTTCTAATTTTCCATTCTTTTAACATTGTTTTATTGTTTCTTGATGACATGTGGAGTTATTGGCTTCCACTTGCCTAATTCTAAATTTTAAGGTATTATTTTCTCCATTGAATTTTTATACCTCCTTTCCCATTCATCCAATTTTCCTTTTTAAGTTCTTTTCTTCAGTGAATTTTTGTGTTTCTTTTATCAAGTTAATTTTCTTTTCATCATTTTCCTGCATCACTTTCATTTATTTACCCATTTTTTCTACCACTAGTAACTCTTTTAAAAATTCTCCTAGGAATTCTGTTGGGCTTGGCATGAGTATTTTACTTTGAGGCTTTGTTTGTAGTTGATTTTACATTGTCTTCTTCTGAGCGTAAGTCTTGGTCTTTCCTGTGATCATGGTAACTATGAATGTTCAAGTTCTTTTTTGTTGTTGTTCACTCATTTTTCTACCCTATTTCTTGACTTTGAACTTTGTGCTAAAGATAGACTTCGTTCATCTGGGTGTGGTGATGCACTGCCTGAAGCTTCAGACTTTTTTATGATGCTGTTTTCAGATTTAATTCTGGGGGTTTACAAGTTCTTAGGGCTTCTGTGGAGAGTATAGTCACTTCTCTCTTGGTCTATGATCTGATCTTTATTTAAGAAAAGCCCCTACTCCCCTGCAGCCACAAATGGTAAGCCTCTTCTTAACCCTGGAGCTGTGAGCAGGTTGCCTGCTCTCCTGCAGTCACAAACACTAGAACTTCTCTCTGCCATGGAACTGAGATCGAAAACCCTGCTCCTTTGTGGCATGTCCCTCTGTTATCTCTCCCTTTCAATTCATTACTGATACTTCTTTCCAGTCATCCACAAACACTTTTCCCCACTCTAGAATCACCAGTCAGTAACAGCAGACCCCAATGCCAGCAATGTATCCCCTATAATCCCTTTCTGACCATTACCAGCCCCCTTACCATCTCTGAACTGAGAGCTACTTTAATTACTATTACAAAAGCCTACAAGGCCCATGTCTGACACTTTTGTCCTGCTCTAGGCTTGCTCCCACCCCAGTGTTATAAATCTCTCTTGCTAACCTTTTAAGTTGTCTTGGGCTGGAAAAATGTCTCACTATGTACTTTTGTTGGTTCTTCCTCTCCAAAATTTGATTTCTAGAATTATTTTAAAGTTATTTGGAGGAGAATGTTGGGAGTATTTGGTTGAGTTGCTACTCAACTCTCCCATGCCTCATCCAGAAATATTTTGTAAGACATTGTTTTGCATCAACTAATCTCTAAAATAGTTTCGTGCTACTTCTACTAACTTTAAATCAGCCACAGGTGGTAGTAATAGATGGGAAGTATTACTTCTAGTTACAATGGTCAGCAATTTGATGACTGTCAGGATGTTTACATCCCTCAAGTCTATTTTTATTTTGATATTGCTTATAATTAAAGAGAACTTAGAGAATTCAAAGTATAGGCTGACATTTCAGTTTCTTCCCACAACAAAGTCACAGGAAAGGAATTAGCATCCAGCAGCAGTGACCTGGGTGAAACTCACCCTAAGGTAACCAAAAGCAATGCCTTATGAATTTGCCTCAAGGGACTAAAGGCTGTCCTAGGAGATATATCTCCAGCAATTCCAGATATCTTTCCTTCCAAAAAAGTGGGAGAACAGTACAACATATTCAGGAAAAAGGAATCCTGGAGAGGCTAATCTGTAGGGAAAACAATAATTTTCATTATTTCAGCCATGCATATTGGAAAACTGAATAGATCTGCCAAATAAAAGGTACAGATATGCCACAGAGTTATGAAAAACCTATGAGAATTTGTAAAAATGTATTTTATTTTAAATATTATATCATAGTTATCTGCCCATTTTATCTCTACCAGTACTTACTTGAATGGAGCAGTGACCTCATGTAGGTCCATCCAAGAATGATGAAAATTGTAAGTTATCCACAAAGTCTTATTCTGTGCAAACCTGGTCCAACCCTTCTAAAAATTCCTCATTAAAGGATTCATCTATGATTCTAGAGACCTTTCAATGGTTCTTTTAAAATTTCATAAAAACCAATGCAGCCATTGGGATGTCCATTTGTTACCTCTTCCTTATGATGCATGACTTGTCCTTCTTTCCAGTCATACTAATCCATGATGAGATTTGTCATTCCATTTCTCATTTGCAGGTCATCATTGAGAATGTGGCACATCAACCATGGAACCCTCTATTGACTGGTAGGTCTCCTGTTTTTTTGGTTTATTGTGAGATGTTAAAATTCTACAATTCCTATATATGAATTATCTTTGTGAAAATAGTGACATTTGGGACAAAAGGACTGTTTTCAACAAGTTACATAGAGGTATTATTAGATTCTGATGTAGGATTTTCACTAGAAGTAGTCCCAGGGAATTTTTCAGTGTACTTTCCACTTGGGTCCCCAAATAAGAGATTTTTGCCTTCTACTATCTCTTGGATCTCCCAGCTTTTCAGGGATAAGGATACAATGAGTTCCTGGAGACCCTTATAAGGGGAGTTAGGAGGAATGAAGTAAACTGATATAATGAAGGCTAGTGGTCCAAGACAAGGGAAGACTGAGAAAGGGAGAGGTCAGTAATAAGTTCATGTCCAAATCTAGACCAAGGACCCTTCATATATATTTGGTATCTCATTAAAATTAATGGAATTATACAAAATATGTTATATGTCTATAATATGATATTTTTAAATTAATTGGATTTATTGGTTAATTAGAAATTCCAGAAAACTTTTGAGAGATAAATTTGCTAAATAAAACCTGTTTACAACTTTAGAATTTTATATGTGCACAGGATAGATCTGACATGTTGCCTGGATTTCTGCAATTAGGGATTCTTTCCCTATCCATCCCCAAATCTTCAAAATATAGATAACTCTAGATGTTGTACACTAAAAACACATTCATAAAACATTTTAGTAATGACCTAAAAGAGAGAGAGCATTAGGAGGACCAAAAAAAAGTGGTCTGGAATTGGGAGAGGAGAGACCATCAAAAACAAAATTTGCTGGATACAGATTTTTTAAGGGATTGCCCTATATGCACATTTCCCCCTGTGATATATCTGTTGTTTGTTTACTTTATTTCTTATCTGGACTTGTTGCTCAGCTATTCGATGGTATTCTATACCAGGATTCATTAGTGTGATTCTGACAATTGTCAAAATGACTTTTGGATATTTCAAAGTAGAATTTCTGGCTATTCATGCATTTTAAGCATATCTATTGATTTTAATATATTCAAAGAAGGGAAGATAAATTAAAGAATGTAGTTGCTTGAATCCACTTTTAACATCCTCCTTGTTACCATTTATATATATTCATATATAATCTATATTCTTATAGATGAATATATGTATGTATACATTCCTCTTTATATACTAGGAAGTGACTATGCTTTCCACATGGAGACATTATTAAGAGTGGTATTTTGTATAAACTTCAGGATTCTAGTTTTTACCCTTCTAGTGTCCTTTATAGGCTTACTTATTAAATATCTTTCATCAGTCCTGCCAGGCTCCCTGGGTCAGATTCAACTCAGTTGGAAAGGTAAACAGGGTTATTCTTCTGGACCCAGATGACCTCCCTCTGGAGACAGCCTGGAGTTCCAACACCCCACCTTGTTTTTCTGGGCAACAGCCAAAAGCTTGCCTACAGTTTTAAACTTGGGGCTTTTCCTCTTCTGGCAACATAACTACTTTGCTGTCAGCTAAGTGACCAGTCATACTTTCAGGAGCAAAACACTGAACAGAAACAGCCAAGTCTGTCACACTGTACAAGTACTTGCGGCTCAGTCCCATGACATCTGGCTAAGATATTTACAGAGTCAGTATTGGACTCATTGAATCTGTGTATCACATCTGGAGTCTAGACTTAGTGACTCTATGGGTTGGGCAAGGAACCTCCCTAACACCTGCTGCTCCTCTCTCTGTCTTTCTCACTCTCTCCTCTTTTTATTTTGCCAATTTTTTTCTTCTTTTTGCCTCTCACTCATAGTTTCTCTTTCCTTTTCCGTCCCTCATATTTTTTGTCTTTCTTAAAGCACTTCTCCCTCATGCCTTTCCATATATTCCTGACAATCAATCTTTTTTTAATGTATAAAAAGCAGCATAGATTCAGAGCTCTGAACCAGTAGGAATCCTGGATTCCAGTCCCAATTTGGGAAAGGCATTTAGACTCTCTTGGCCTCAGTTTACTCATCTGTAAAATAAGATGGATGGACCTAGTAGCCTTTGTGGTCTCTTTTGTCTCAGCATCTATGATCATTGGATCTTTTGAAATGCTGATTCATCTTTGTGCTGGTGTGGAAACCAAATAGGGGATAGCAAAATCAAATCTTGCATTTCATCCCAGACCTTCTCTAACATGCTAGACTACAGAACCAGGTGTTTCTTGTTATTTCTGCAACTGGAAAAGCATAATCAATCTTTCCAGGTCTTTTTCCCACATGTTTGTAGATACATCATCAGCAGGGAGAGAAAGGTAAGAACAACCATCAAAAGTAACAATTCAAAATTTATTAGGCAGTTTGTTAAACCATTAGCTGAACTGGACATGGATAATAAACAATTATTCCATTTAACAGATTATAGGGACCAAAAATAGAAACAGGTCATTTTATGATGACTTTACCAAGCAAGACGTGTGATTCAGCCTCACTAACATTACCATGAACTAACATTTACTAAACGTCCACCTAGGAATGGCTCTACCTTGGGGATATCAGAGGATCAAAAAATTAAATCTAGGTGGAAACTCAGATGCTAATGCCCTTGGTTTCCAGATTTTGTGGCTGAGTGGCTGAGTGGCTGAGCTGGACTTCCCACATATGTCCTCTGACTCCAAAGGCAATTATCTTTTTTAGGATACTACAAACTGCCAATAACTGATCTCTGAAGAGGAGTTTTAGGATGCTTGCAGTTTCATACTTGTTTTTTAGATTTTGAGCTTGGTCAGAGAGTTAGCAAGGAAAAGAAATAGACTTTTAACCTAAGTCTCTTGACTCCAAATTTAGCTTACTCTATGCCTTTTTCTGAACATGGTAATACTTTCTTTTCTTGAAGTATGATAAAACTATTTTCAATTGAAGAACAGTCATGATATTGTAAACCACAATTCTTTCTAGAATTTCAAACATCTTCCTTCCCTTAGAGAAGCCACCTAGTATATGTGGTCTTTCAGCTACAATGAGAAGCTTTTTAGGTGAAAAGTTGCATATGCCATACAGAAAGGTCAAGAATTTTGATGTCTTTAAAAATCAGACAATGTAGTTGAGATGAATGTTCAAGAAAATGTCAGCAGGCATTCTAATAGAGGTTCTGGCACAAGAAAGGAAGGAAGGAAGGAAGGAAGGAAGGAAGGAAGGAAGGAAGGAAG
>JAJPUD010003075.1:201301-238959 GCA_023553655.1 Myrmecobius fasciatus | reverse complement strand
GAAGGAAGGAAGGAAGGAAGGAAGGAAGGAAGGAAGGAAGGAAGGAAAAGAAAGAAGAGGGAGGGAGGGACACAAGAAAGTAATGAGGAGAAGGAAGAAAGGGAGCAACAAAGAAAGCAGAAAAAAATAAGTAATTATTATTTATTATGTGCTCAGCACTGTGTTAAGCTTTTTACAAATATTATCTTATTTGATCTTTACAACAACGCTGGGAACCAAGTTCTATTATTTTCTCATTTTATGGCAAAGGAAACTGAGGCAGACAGAGATTAAGTGAAGGTCACACAGCTAGTAAATATCTGAGACTGGATTTGAATTACTTCTTTCTGACTCCAGGCCCAGAACTTTATTCACTGTGCCACCTCAACACAAACAAACTACTTATTTCAGAAAGTATCAGCAAAATAGGAAATGATGATGGGAAGATCTTTGAAGATCTCTTAAAATAGTAATCTTGAATTTTTAGTAGGCAATCTCTAAATAAAATTCAATCCTGAATAAAAGAGCTCATAGATTTCCATGAATCCTGTCAAAGATAATATGTAGCAAGTACTCTGCCCCCATTCTCAAAAACAAAGATGGCTCCATCATCCCCTTAGAGTTTTAAGCATACCCCTGATGGATTGGAATCTATTCTCTAATTTTGTCAGCTTGAGCCCCCATTATGATGTGGTCTCTTTACTATTAGCTATTAGTGACTGGAATTCCAATTTTAAAAGACCAACAAACATCCATTATCTTTTAAAAAAAATGTTTATGTCTCAGATGCTTAACATTCTCTAGCTGTGTGACCCTGGGCAAGTCACTTAACCTCAATTGCCTCAGCAAAAAAAAAAATGTTTATTAATTGTTTTATTTTTTCTGTTTTACATTTACTTTTTAAATACACATTTAAATTTATATATACATTTCTTTATGAATCATGTTGGGAAAGAAAAATCAGAACCAAAGGAAATAATCATGAGAAAAAAAAAGAAAAGAAAAATGAACATAGCATGCATTTATTTACATTCTATCTCCATAGTTCTTTTTCTGGATGCAAATGGTGTTTTCTATCCAAAGTTTATTGAGAATGTCTTGTATCACTGAACCACTAAGAAGAACCAAGTCTTTCATAATTGGTCATCACATAATCTTACTGTTACTGTGTAAAATGTATTCCTGCTTCTGCTTGTTTCACTCAGCATCAGTTCATATAAATCTTTCCAAGTCTTTCTAAAATCATATTGTTCATTACTTTTTATAGAAAGAAAGTACTTCATTGCCTTCATATACCACAACTTATTCAGCCATTTCCCAATTGATGGGCATCAACTCATTTTCCAATTGTTTCCACCACAAGGATTTTTGCACACATGGATCCTTTTCCCTCCTTTATAATTTTGTTGGGCTACAGATCCAGTAGTGGCACTGTTGGGTCAAAAGTTTTGCACAGTTTTATGGCCCTTTGGGCATAATTCCAAATTGCTCTCCAGTATGGTTGGCTCAGTTCAGAACTCCATGAACAAAGCATTAGTCCTAATTTTCACTCATCCCCTCCAACATTAATTATTATCATTCCCTGTCATTTTAGACAATCTGAGAGGAGTAGGATTGTACCTAAGAGTTGTTTTAATTTGCATTTCTTTAAGTTATTTAGAGCATTTTTTCATATGATTATAGATGGCTTTAATTTCATCATCTGAAAACTGGGAATGATTTGTACTCTTATAAATTTGATACAGTTCTTTATACATTTTAGAAATTAGACCTTTATCAGAAATACTGGTTGTAAAAATTTTTTTCCAAGTTTTGTACTTCCCTTTTAATCTTATTTGTGAACCTTTTTTAGTTTAATGTAATCAAAGGTGTCCATTTTGCATTTCATAATCTCTCTAGTTCTTGATCATAAATTCCTCCCCTCTCTAAAGATCTGATAGGTAAATTATCCCTTGCTCTCTTAATTTGCTTATGGTATCACCCTTTCCTCCCAAATCATGTGCCCATTCTGACCTTATTTTGGTATAGGATGTGAGATGTAGGTCTATGCTAAGTTTCTGACATATTATTTTACAGTTTTCACAGCAATTTATGTGAAATAATGAATTTTCATCCCAGAAGTTACAGTTTTGAGGTTTACCAAATAATAGATTATTATAGTCATTGATTATTGTGTCATATGTATTTAACCTAATATACTGATTCACCACTCTATTTTTTAATATCAAATAGTCTTTATGACTACTGCTTTATAATAGAGTTTTAGTTCTGGTACTGCTAGGCCACCATTCTTTGTATTTTTTTCATCAATTCTCTTGATATTCTTGCTTTTTGTTCTTCCAAGTGAATTTTATAATTTTTTCTAGCTCTATAAAATATTTTTGATAGTTTTATTGGTATTGCATTGACTAAATTGACTAATTTAGGTACAATTGTCATTTTTATAATATTAGCTTGGCCTACCCATGAGCAACTGATGTTTTTCCAATTGTTGAAATCTGACTTTATTTGCGTGAGAAATGTTTTATAATTGGGTCCATATAGTTCCTGGATTTGTTTTAGCAGGTAGACACCCAAATATTTTATTTTGCATAGTTATTTTTAAATAGAATTTCTCTTTCTATCTCTTGCTGGTGTGCTTTGTCAATAATATATAGCATCTATTAGCTTTTACTACCCCTGATTTTTTTTACCTCAGTTGAAGCATAATAGATTCCGTTCCAGCCTTTTACTTTTACTCTATATGTATTACTCTGCTTTAAATGAGTTTCTTGTAAATGACAAATTGTGGGATTCTGACTTTTAATTCAGTCTGCTATCCACTTCATTTTATGGGAGAGTTCATCCCATTCACATTCACAGATAAAATTACTAACTTTGTATTTCCTGCCTCTTGTTTACACCCAGTTAAAATTTTCTCTTCCCCTTCCCCCTTTCTCTCCTCCCCAGTATTTTGTCACTGATAATCTGCCCCTCAAACACCCTCCCCTTTTGCAGCTCCTCTCCCTTTCTTATACCTTTCTCCTTCTCCTTCTCTTCTCCCTTCTATTAGCTTTCCCCATTCCTTTCCCCCTTCCCCTCCTACTTCCCTATAGGGTGAAACAAACTTCTCTCCAAAACTAAATGTGTCTGTTATTTTTCTTTGAGCCAAATCTTATGAGAATAATTTGAGGGAAGCTCAGAGGAGCTCAGTTAGAGACATGTCTACTCTCTGCCATCTTGGCTCTAACCTCTATTAGCTTTTGCAAGAAAATATCTACTTCAAATATCTGCTAAAAAGAGTAAAGATAAAATATCCCTAACCAATAGCTCAGGATTACACTCTCCTCAGGGCAGCTAAATAGTGCAGTGTATAAAGCATCATGCTTGGTGTGATGAGAATCTGGTTTCAAATGTAGCCTCAGATACTTATTACCTGTATGACCCCAGACAAATCATTTAACCCTGTCTGCCTCAGTTTCTTCATCTATAAGATGAGCTGGAGAAGGAAAAGGCAAACCATTCCAGTATTTTTGCCAAGAAAACCTTAAATGGGGTCAGAAAGAATAGGATGTGACTGAAAAAAAAAGAATACCAGAATAACAGAACTCCCCTGACTTGGACCTATATTTCATGGAGTCTCCAGGTTTGTCTCCCAGTCTCTAGGAGTTATTTGGTTACTGTAGATTGGCAGTGGTCTATGTTATTTCAAATCAGTAGGGGAGCATTTTGTGGGTATGAAAATTTTAAGAGGATAGAAAATAGAATTGATAACAAAAACTCGATTTTCACCTTGGCTTCAGAGCCACAACATGACTGGATGATTTGTTTTTCTATTAAATAGAATACAAAGGCTCATCTCCCACTGGTTGAAAAGGTACAAAAGTTCAGTTCAGTCCCCCAAGGCTTCCCCTGTTTGGCAGACAGGGAACAGACAGCAGGCTCTTGGTTCCCATGGCATTGCCCCAGGTCTTGTTTCCACTGATTTCGCATTCATTAGCACCTTTTGCATTTGCCTGCTACTACTGACCAGCTCTCTCCCTTCTTCTCTTTTCCCTGCTCATGATGTGACCACATCAGAATGCCCAGCATGTCTTTCTTTCATAGTGGGAACAGCAATGCTCTAATATTATGGGCCTGCATATCATGTACATATTACTGAAAAAATACAGAGTTTGAAAATGCACTTCTATTGCTGGATGGTCTGATAAATATAAACTATATCACACTAGTGGCAGCATGAGGGGAATCTTAAAAGTCAACAACAACAACAGCAGCAGCAGCAGCATAATGCAATCACTCAATGCCACTGGCATTTCTCTGTAATGAAATAGCTCTGAGAAAGTCCCTGTCTCACAGAAAAACATAGCTGGGTGCTAGATGAATTGTCCAGAGGTTCTGGTAGTTAAGAATTAAGTTATGGAGGCATGGAGGAGCCCCTACAAAGTACATGGAAGATTTCAACCCCTTGTTGATGATTCTAACATAAGAAATTTCCGCTCAGTTTCACCCAATTTATAAAGAAACTCTCCCACAAGATTTCCTATCTTTTTTTCCTATCTACTATCTAGTTATTCCTGTCATCCCATAGAAGACAATATAAAAGGTCCATGGTAGGGGGTGCTAGCAGGGTGCAATATATAACCACAATACTGTTGTGCCTGTCTCAGTTTCCCTCAGTTGCTGTCTCAGTCTCCCTCAGTTACTCTCTGTTTCCCTCAGTTGCTGTCTCAGGCTCCCTCAGTTACTGTCTCAGTTTCCCTCAGTTACTGTCTCAGTTTCCCTCAGTTGCAGTATCAGTCTCCCTTAATTGCTCTTTCAGTCTCCCTTTATTGCTCTGTTCCAGAATAGAATCCCCACTTCCTGACCTTCAGAAATAATTGAACTCACATTCCAAAGGAGTTATAGAACCTCCAGATGGTCAGCCTCGACCTATCTCTTATCTATATGACCCAGAGTAGTGGTTTTCTCTGCCCAGTTTCTGTCTCAAGGCTTCTTACTCCTACCTGTCAGAACTGAATTTATGGTTTCCTTGGACACCAGATGTGCTCAGCTGTTCCCATGAGTTCTTTGTCTCCCTGAGCTATAGGAACCCTATATAATGTTTGAAGTCCCTTGATGGAGTTACTGAGTACTTTGTATTCAGTCGGCTGACATCGCTGTGTGTCAGTCTCTGGGCTGGACTCTGTGCTTTGAGACATGAATCCCACCCAGTCCTGATCCATAGTTATGGATTCTGAACTCTCAATTAACATCAATAAAGAATTACCTAATTTCCACTGTGTGATACTGCCGCAGTTTCTTCCTGAGCATTACATTAATACAATTAGGAATCCCAAAGAAAAGTAATGTCATTAAGAAATTATATGATAGAAAGAAGATTTGTCAGTCAGGTGATAGGAGTAAAGGATGACAGATGGATGGCTGGGATGAGCCACTGATATCCTGATGATGTCCAAAGATAAAAAAAAATAAGATCTCTAACACATTGGGGAAATTTTTGATCAATTTTTGGGAGGGCACAAAGGGAGTTCCACAGAATGGACAAGCACAGATGAATTATAATCTACATTGTTGGGGGGGGAACTTATTAACTGGTCAGATCACAAATCAATTTGTGTGTTTTTATATTCTTAATCACGACCAAAAAATATGCTACTTAATAACTTTACTGAAATGAGTTGTAATAAGCCATTTGACAAGTGATTGTAAGGGGTATTATACAGAAAGTCATTTAAAACAGATTAGTTCTTTTTTAAATTATGGAAAATAAAACCAAAGGAATATATATATATATAATGTATATGCATATATATGCATATATATGTAAAGAGGGATATTATGTATGTATGTATGTTTGTATGTATTTTTTTAAAAAAGGTAGAGTAGACAATTAGGTAATGTAGTGGAAAACCTACTGGCAGGAGAACCTGCATTCAAATGGAGCTTCAAACACTTAACATTTACTAATTGTGTGATGCTGTGCAAATTGCTTAACCCCAATTGCTTCAAAAAAATCAATGACCTCATTAATAAAAAACACAAAACTGGCCAACTACATGGCCCAGTGGATAGAAGACTACACCTGGAGTTAGGGAGATTTCTCTTCCTTAGTTCAAATCTGGCCTCAAATACTAGCTATGTGATCTTGGGCAAGTTAGTTAATCCTGGTTTTCTCACTTCCTCATCTATAAAATGAGGAAAAATGAAATGACAAACCACTCTAGTATCTTTGCCAAGAAAACCCCAAATGAGATCACAGAGAGTGATCTGTAACAAATCAATCACATCAACAATAAATGTTTTTTAAAAATGTTGACATGCTTTCTCCCTGATAAAATGCCTTTCTAGGCAGTACTATTTTATATTTTCTATATATCTCCAATTCCTAAAACCAGTAGGTGCTTAATAAAATGTTTGCTAATTGGTATCAAATATTAATATTTAAATATAAATAATATATTTGGTATATATTAGTATAGATAGTATGCTATTGTTAATGATTACTAATATTTCCAGGCTTAATTAACAAATGCTAGTGTAATGGAGCATGCATCATGCCCTGATTTTCTAAAATGGAGACACTCTTTGTCCCCTACCATGCGAGTGGGTATAGCCTCCTTTGATTGACTGTGAATAGGTTGCAGCCTTCCAATAGGGGAAATGAAAGGTGGCTTTCTTCTGCTACTCTTGCTGGCAGAATGCTCTTTTCTGCTGTATTTAGAAGGTGAAGCTCCCTGTTCAACTACCATAGATAAGAAATGATTGGAATCATTTTTCAGTGAGAGGCGAGACTTCCTTTATCCCACTATCCCTCTTTTACCTGGTTTTTCAGAAATGGACTCCACTGGTGTTGGCTGCATCTCTGTTTCATTTTTCCTTCTCAGGTTCAATTGCTGGGAGTGTTGCTTCACCTGACCAGAAATTCAAGCCATAAAGACTTTGGAGCAATACGCCACAGAAACCTGCCTGTTGTGGAGGCCAGGAGAAGCCAGGCTCTCTAGGACTTGATCCAGAAGGAGGCTTTGGACTTAGAATCCAGATTGAGGAACTTATCTAAACTCTGAACCTAATCTTTTTCCACTCTCCAGAAACTAAGGCAATGAACAATATATGGATTAGGGGAGGATGGGAAGATCCCGTGCTTCTCACATTTTGGGGGAATAAATTATATATTTGTTATTATACTTTTGAAGTAAATATTTTTTTTATTAAACCTAATCTGACTTTTAGTGGCTAAATGAAACTGCAGAGTAGGGGACACCACCCACCCATTCACCCACCCACATACAGAGAGAGAGAGAAAGAGAGAGAAAAAGAGAGAGAGAGAGAGAGAGAGAGAGAGAGAGAGAGAGAGAGAGAGAGAGAAGACAGACAGATTGACAGACAGACAGACAGACATAGAAATAGAAGCAGAGACAGAGAAACACAGAAAGAGACAGAGACAGAGACAGATATAGAGAGAGACAGAGATAGAGAGACAGAGATTTGAGGAAACAAAATCAGTAGGACTTGGAGACTTTTGCAAAGAATCTACACACTCTTAGGCTTTCTTCTGCTACTAGAAAACCTAGGGGAAAAGAGAAAATTAACCTATTTAGTTTTCCAGTAGTCATAATATATGATAACATTTATATACCTCTTGAAATTCTGAAAAGAACTTTGCATGTTATCTCATTTGAAAAAACTGTGAGCTACAGTTCTATTAATAGTTCCATTTTACAGATGTGGAAATTGAGACACAGAAAGGTTAAATGGTTTGCTCAGGGCCAAACAGTAAATATCTGAGACACAATCAGAGCTCTGATATTCTTAAGACCCATCCTCCATCCACTCTACAAAGCATTAATAGTCCCATTTTCCAGATCAGGAACTTGTTGAGGCTTAGAGAGATTGTAATGTAGTAATAAGTACAGTTCTTTTGGCTCTAAAACTATTGTCCTTTTAGTTATAAGGTAATGGAAAAATCTTGGAGCACAGCTTTAGGATAGGAACTGGTTCAGATGTGTGTGTATGTGTCTTTGTGTGTGAATGTGTATAAACTTACATACTACATATAGTATGTTACATATTATATAACACACTCTGCACTACTATAGATGCATGCATATATGTATAGATATACATGTTGTATCATATATGATTATATACACACATGAATGTGCATATGTGTATGAAACCGTCTTCTATATATGTAGATGCTGTGGATACCTACATGTACATGTGTAAGTCTGTGTGCATATTATGCACATATATATTTATATCTTCAATGTTTAGCATAGTGCTTGGCACATAGTAAGTGCTTAATAAATGCTTTTTTAAAAATTCATTTTGTCTTAAAGAGAAAAAAGAGAAAGAAGGAGGGAAAGGAAAAAATATATATCTTTGTAACTGATGGTCATCCATCAAAAATTTTCTGCTTTGTTTTACTCCTTTTAACACAAATCACCACATTCTATATTTTGCAAGCTCTGTACTAACAGATAAAGTAGGGAGTTCCTGTGTGTGTATGCATGTTTGTGTGTGTGTGTGTGTGTGTGTGTGTGTGTGTGTGTGTATATATATATATATATGTATTCAACTATATATATACATATATATGAATATAGAGATTATAAAAAATAAACTCTGTCTTGAAGACCATGCCCATTGGTCTCTGGCTCTTCAAAAAGTGAACATAGAAACAACAAGGTCACACCAGGTACAACCAGGAAACAAATTTTTTGTTCTCCATAGAGATTGAACTGTGATGAAATATTCCCCCCATCACAGAAGAGTAAACACAAATATTCACCCTGCTCTGCTTAAGAAGTTCCTAAGAGAGAAATTTTTAAAAATGAACATGGCAAGGTTGAACAGAATGTAAACACTCATAATTACATAATAACACTGTGTACGTGACACTTGTGTTAACGCAGCCTGTGCATATAATGATCTCAGTTCTTCCCAAAGCCATTGGAGATAATTGTATCTTGACCCAGATCTGGCATCCTATTGAGTTTATGGATGTCAGTTATGGAAGCTTACCTAGAAGCCAAGATATTATTATTAATATAATATATTATGATAATTCTTACTCCCTTCATTTTGTTGATGAAAAAACTTTGGCCCAGAGAGAGGTTAAATGACTTTTCTAAGGTTGAACAGATAATAAACATCAGAAATGCACAAAGATTGCCCCATGGCAGATCCAACCTGGGAGTGCAAGTTGGGGAGTCCCTAGAGGAAATTACCAAATATACATTATTTATAACATACATTAACATACATAACAACCATTTACATTTGATCCTGCAGACATTACTATCTCTGTTTCAGAGGAAGACACTACAAGTCAGAGAATTTACATAATCTGTTCATAGTTAAACAGCTAGTAAGGGTTAGAGGTAGATTTTGAATTCAGAGTCAAGAGTTCTTTCTACTATGCCATAATACCTCTCAGCAAGGAACTTTCCTCTGCCAAGGTAACTTAGAGCCTTAGAGAATTCCCTAGGACTATGAAAGATTTGCCCTGGTCACAGAGTTGGTATATACCAGTAGCAGGACTTGAACATACATCTTTCCTAATCTGAGTGAGTTCTCTCTCTTCCACCATGCAATAGTCCCTCAAGTCCATGGAAATTACTTTCTGAAATTCCCAAAGTTATTAAATATGTTGGCTTCTCTCTTCTGACATTGACTGAAAGAATTTCTTAGAATAGTGATTCCCATACATTAAAGATTCAGCATCTGAAGTTTTTTTTAATGTTTTAGAAATATATGCAGAGAAAATGCTATGACTCAGAAATCAAGAAGCTGTAACATGCCTTCAACCCAAATTTCAAACTGTCCTTACAAGTTGATAAACCCTAGGAGTTCATTTGCCAATTAACAAGCAGGAATTACGCAAATAAAACCCTGACTTCCTGCACATTTCTGAAAATCTATAACCTCTCCTTGGAGTCAGTTCATAATCATGCAAATAGCTGCAAATATTAATAACTTCAGACAGGCTGCTCTTTGAAAGGTGTTAGGAAGAAATGAAACCAAAGCAGCAGAAATAAGAGTCTCAGACTTATGTGGAGGGCCTCAGGGCAATAATGAAAGGGACAGAATTTCAATGCAGCAGTGGTAAATCTTAAGGAAATGTCTAGAAACATGTAAAATGTTTTAATGGTTCATAAAAAATAATTAAGCTTCTCAGAAACCTAAGCCAAATTGATATTGCTAAAATCCTCCAAGGACACTGGTTGAAATGAATTTTTCTATGGAAGAATGTCTTTTGAAGGAGCTGAGCATCAGGATCAGCCTTTTGGGTCAGTGGATCCCATGTAAAAAATGACTGAGGGAAACTGAGGCAGGGTTCCGGTTAAAATATAATAAATAATAAAATATATATTTTATCTGTCAGAATGGCATAGTTCCTTGTGGTGGTTTTTCAGTGTTCAAGAGCTAAATCAAAGAAACAAAATGACTAAGTGGAGGTAGCACTGGGCTTGGAGTAAAGAGGACCTGGGTTCAAATTCATCTTTTAGATACTTATTACCTGTGTGATCCCCAGGAGTCACATTATCTTTCATGGTCTCATCTTTTTCAACTGCAAAATGAATCTGTCCAAAGTCCCTTCCAGGGTGGATGCCTATTAATTGGGGAATGGCACAATAAGTTGTGGTATATGGAGGTAATGAAATATTATTGTTCTAGGAAAAATAATGAAGAAATTGATTTTAGAAAGACCTGGAAAGATTTACATGAACTGATGCTGAGTGAAACAAGCAGAACCAAGAATACATTGTACACAATAACAGCAAGAATGTGCAGTGATCAACTATTAAAGACTTAGTTCTTCTTAGTGGTTCAGTGATCCAAAGCAATCTCAATAGACTTTGGACAGAAAATGCCATCTGCATCCAGAAAAAGAATTGTAATGAACACATGCTATGTTCATTTCTTTTTTGTTTTTTTTTTTCTTCCTTGATTTTTTCCTTTTGCTCTGATTTTTCTTTCTCGACATGATTCATAAAGAAATGTATATTAAAGCTAAAATAAAGTCCCTTCCAACCCTCTATATTTTTTTATTCTAAAAGAGGAAGGTAGATCAGGTGAGGATAAGATATTTTAATTAGAATGTGGAAGAAGAGCAAGGATAACTTTGCCTATTTTACCATTTTCCCAGGGGTCAGTCATGCTCAACAGTTTCATCCTGTGAAGTCATCTCCAATATCCAAATCTTTCTTTCCTCTCAATTTCCCTAATTCTGTTGACAATGCCATCAGTCTCCCAGTTACCCAGGGTTGGAACCTAGAAGTCATCTTTGAATCTCCCAAGTCTCTCACACTCCCCTTCCCATTACTATAGTTGCCAGGTTTTGTTAACATTCTTTGCCTCCAATACTGTCTCCTTTATTCCCTTCATATAACCATCACTTAAATTCTGACCTCTTGCCTGGACAACTATACTACAGTATTCAGATGGATCTGTGATCTTAATATTTTGGATGTTTCCTCTAATGATGCAAATTACAACATATCTAAACTTAGTGCATCTTGATATGTTTTTTTCCCATAAATTTCCATAAGGCATAGACCAAACCTGCTATAGGCTTATCTCCCTTTATCCTGTCATGACTTCAAATGTGGCTCTCCTGATTCTCTGCCATCTGAGTTGCTTTCTCAAGCTGGAGACACCTTCATCTTTGTACTCCTCTCGGGGTTCCTCCTTAGAACCTGTATATGAGCATGTGGCTAATCCAGCCATGCTCACTTCTGCTCTGTTTTTTTCCCTGAATTTAAATATTTTTGTACCTTACATCTATATAGCATATTTTCCTTCCCAATTACTCTTTTAGCTCTATTTAATGTGTTGTATTCTATAGTTAAAATGTAAGCTCCTTGCAATTTGGAGCTATGCTCAAAAAGTTACCAAACTGTGCATACCCTTTGACCCAGCAGTGTTTCTATTGGGCTTATATCCCAAAGAAATCTTATAGGAGGGAAAGGGCCCCACATGTGCAAGAATGTTTGTGGCAGCCCTTTTTGTAGTGGCTAGAAACTGGAAACTGAATGGATGACCATCAATTGGAGAATGGCTGAATAAATTATGGTATATGAATGTCATGGAATATTATTGTTTTGTGAGAAACAACCAGCAGGATAATTTCAGAGAGGCCTGGAGAGACTTGCATGAACTGATGCTGAGTGAAATGAGCAGAACCAGGAGATCATTATACACAGCAACAACAATACTATATGATGATCAATTCTGATGGACATGGCTCTCTGCAACAAAGAATTGTCTCAAACCACTTCCAATTGTTCAGTGAAGAAAGCCATATACACCCAGAGAGAGGGATGTGAAATGTGTACCACAACATATCATTTCTATGATCTCTATCGATGTTTGCTTGCATTGGGTTTCCTTTTTCAGATATTTTTTGTTCATGTAGATACAATTGTTTTCGCACAGCAAAATAAGTATGCAAATATGTATACATATATTCAACTTGTCAAGTATTTTAATATAATTAACATGTAGTGGACTTCCTGCCATCTAAGGGAGGGGCGGGGACTGAGGGGGGGAATTTGTAACGGAAAGTTTTGTAAAGATCAATGTTGAGGAACTACCCATACATATGTTATGCAAATAAAAAGCTTTAATTAAAAAAAAAGAAAAAAAAAAGTAAGCTCCTTGAGGGTAGGGAACTGTCTTACTTATCCTTTTGTTTCTATTTGTATTCCTACTGTTTAGTAGAAACTGTTATGTAGTAAACACTTATAAATGCTTTATCAATCACAGGGATATCAATGGACCATTTGGGTTGTCTATCTGTCATCTCTTGTCCTTATCATATGGCCATCTATGTTCTTTTCCTATTATGTACTTCACTGATGTCATCTTTTATTCCTACTCTTCAGAAAACTCCTGTTTCTTATTGGCAGACATTGCATCTCACTTGTACCCATAATATATTTCACCACTGTGTTCTGTGTTACATTCTGTGTCAACTCTTCAGCGATTATTGTCTTCTTTAGCCTGTAACTATACAACGCTTGATAAAATAACCTCCTATGGTTATTTTATGGTCTTGGTCTTCTAAGACCTATGGTTATGGTCTTCTGCTTTGTCTCTTTCTTCCCAAATCTATTCTCCACACAACTGTTAAAATAATCTTTCTTTAATATAAATCTGACCATATTATTGCCATCTCAAAAATCTTCAATGGCTCCTGTTATCTCTAAAATTAACAAGAATTTATTAAGTGCCACTAATTTGTTCAAGATATCATGCTAAGTACTGAGGATACAAAGAAAAGCAAAATCATCTCATGTTTGCAAAGAGTTTACAATTTAATTTTAAAAGTACAAATTCTGTAGCTTGACATTTCTAACATTTAATTCCAATATGTTTTTTGAATTTTATTTCCCAATCACTGCCTCTTATAATCTATGTTCCAATCAAAAACTGGGCTATTAGTCAGTCCTCATTGTCAGCATGTTGTCACATACCCTGTGGATAGGGGGGGGGGCAGTCTTGTGTGGAATATATTACCTCCACTCTGCTCATCCAAATGCTTCTTTTCTTTGATGACTTATGACTCCTCCAGGAGAAAGTGAGACTAAAAATCTAGTTGAAAGTGTTCTATCACATTTTTGTAGAGTACTTTGTTTACATTTTTACTTTTACCCCATCACCATATACCATGTAGTACATTCACTATTGTACACATAATTTTCTCCCAGTAAACTGTAAGTTCCTTGAAGGTAGGCAAAGTATGAAAGATCAATGAGTAATTCAAGAAAGCAAAGTGGTTCTAAAGATATTTAAGAATGAAACCAGAAGGAAAACAGAAAATAAACAAAAGATAGAACAGAGTCACAATGTTTTTTTTTTTTAAATAACAAATTTATTTTGTCATAAAGAACTGCAGTGATACCACATTTGGATTTTCACATTACAGTCCCTAATATACTTAGAGAGGATGAAAGGAAAACACCTTGCCAACATCAAGTGTATGAAGAGAACGTCCATGGTACAGGCCAATCTCAAACATTAAAAGAGGCCACTAAATAATGCAGAAGGTTCTCTGCAGGAATATATACGAACTTAGAAACCTACAAATTAAAATTATATATGCCTTTTTGCATTTTATTTATTCTGTTAAATATTCATTGATTACATTATAAACTGAAAGAGATCTATCACAGAGTACAAATTAAAAAGACATTTTCTAAGAGTGATGAGTTCCTCATGATGCTCCTGTTTGGAGATGACATTGTGCTGCTTGAATCAAATCCTGAAACATGAATGGAAAGCTTCTTGGATGAGATCCATAACCACTCAAAAGAACTTGACCTGTCTGCTAGGAAAAAAAACAAAAACAAAAGCAAGTGGATGAAGAATTCCTATTGTCCAGAGTATGAAATACAGTTAAATGGATGACTTATAGAGCTCATCCATCAATATGTATACATATAACCAGGTCCTGGTTAGTGCGAATAATGAATCTCCTGAAGTGCTCTCATTATTCAAATTCACATTGCATATTTCTATTGGCCTGGAATCAATTACCACCTTTTACATAATTATAATTTCAAATAGTGTGCATTTGAATGGATATGACCACTTCATGTGATTTATTAGTTATACTAATCAGGACCTGCTTTTTTATACAAACTCAAGCAGACTCACACACAGACATGCATGAATGCATTCATAGAAAAATGTACACAATGTGTGCGTAAGAATGTACACATGCATTCACATATATATATGTTTGCAATTATAAAATTTGTGTTTATGTATGTATTGCATATTGCATATAAACATGCATGCATACAAGCATGCACACACACACACATACACACATACACACACACTGGACCTGGAGTCAGGAAGATATGAGTTTTGATCCAACCTCAGATACGTAGTAGCTATGTGACCCTGGGCAAGTTAGGTAACCTCTAATACCTTCAGCATGCCCACCTGTGAAATGGGGAAAATAATAATAACTACCTCCCAAGGTTGTTGTGAGGATCAAATGATATAATATTTGCAAATCATTGTACCTAAAACATACTAGGCATTATACAAATGCTGCCTATTTTATGCATGCACACACATGCGCGCACACACACACACACACACACACACATATATATTAGACAGAGACATAGAGACAGAAAGAGAGAGAGACAGAAAGACAGAAACACTCACATACATACATACAGACAGAGAGAGAGAGAGAGACAAAGACGGAGTGAGAGAAAGAGGCAGAGAAAGAGAGGCAAGAGAGAGAGAAACAGAGAGGCAGCCATGAGTTGGAATGAGTTATAATCAATCTAAAGTGTCATCAATATAACCCTTTACATTTCTCTCACTTTCCATTTCACTGTACTCTTTCATATAAATGATCTCTTTTATTTTTCATAGCCCCATTGTGGGTAAAGCACCATTTTGCCAAAGAGAAATCTGACACAAAATGTGGCTCAGTATATTACTTAACATTGTGCTAAGTGTCAACCTTTAAACTAGAACCCAGATCTTCTAGTATAGTAAATGTTCCTTTTATCATTGTTTAATACTCTGCTTTGGGAAACAACTTAAATCATGAGAGAAAATTTAATGTAAATTTTGGTTGGTGAAACATTTACTACTTTTCCCTTATTCCCTATTATCACTGGGATCAAAAACAAAATCCTCTTCTTGTCATTTAAAGCCCTTCATAGTCTAGCTCCTTCTTCCTTTTCCAGTTTTCTTATTCTTATTCTTTTTCCTTCTTCACATTCTCCCATTTCAGTGACATTGGTCTCTTAGTTGTTTCACAAACAAGACATTCCAACTCTTGGTTCCAGACATTTTCCCTGGCTGTCCATGCTTGGAATTTACTCTCTCTTCAACTTTGCTTTCTTCCTTTCCTAGCTTCCTTTAAGACCCAGAAAAGATCCCATCTTTTAAAAGAAGCCCTTAAGAAAAAAGCCTCAATATTAGGGCCTTCAGTCTCTTACTTATCATTTATTTCATGTGTTTTTTTTGTTTATATACTAATATGTGTTGTTTATATGCTTATATGTGTGCTTTTGATTGTATCCTCCATTAAACTATTTTTATTAAAGTTTTTTTTTATTTTCAAAATACATGTATAGGTAGTTTACACATTCACCCTTGCAAAACCTTATATTTCAATTTTTCCCTTCCTTCTTCTTACCCCTCTCCTCTCCCAGATGGCAAGTAATCTAATATAGGTTAAACATGTACAATTCTTCTATACATATTTCCACGATTATCATGAACAAGAAAAATCAGCTCAAAAAAAAAAGAAAGAATGAGAAAGAAAACAAAATTCAAGAAAACAACAACAAAAAGAGTGAAAATACTATGTTGTGATCCACACTCAGTTCCCACAGTCTTCTTTCTGGGTGCAGATGGCTCTCTCCACCACAAGACCATTAAAACTAACCTGAATCATCTCATTGTTGAAAAGACTCATGTCCATAAGAATTGATCATCATATAATCTTGCTGTTCCTGTGTATAATGATCTCCTGGTTTTGCTTGTTTCACTCAGCATCAGTTCATGCAAGTCTCTCCAGGCCTCTCTGAAATCATCCTCCTGGTTGTTTCTTACATAACAATGATATTCCATAGCATTCATATACCATAATTTATTCAGCCATTATCTAACTGATGGGCATCCATTCGGTTTCCAATTTCTTGCCACTACAAAAAAGGGCTGTCACAAACAGTTTTGCATATGTGGGTTTCTTTCCCTCTTCTATGAACTCTTTGGGATATAAGGCCAGTAGAAACACTGCTAGATCAAATGATAAGCACATAAACTATGAGATCCATGAAGACAAGGACTGTCTTTTGGCTTTTTTTTTTTTTTGAAATATCCAGTGCTTAGCATCATTTGTGGCACGTGCCAGGTGTTTACCAAATTTTTATTTACTGACCTCCTGATATAATATAAACTCACAATGTACTTTCATTTATTCTTAGCTAATTGTTCTTCCTTCCTCAGAGGAAAATAATGATTACAATATAATCTGATTTTCTGCTTTTTTAAAATATCTATTACTAATCAAGAAAAGTATACTGTATATGTACATATATGTGTGCATAGATATATGCACATGTGTACAAAATATGTGTGTATATATACATGTACATTTGCATAAAATATATGTGGTCAGCTAGGTGGATAGAGCACTGATCTTGAACTTAGGAAGACTCCTCTTCATGAGTTCAAATCTGACCTCAAATACTTAATAGCTATGTGAACTTTGTCAAGTCACTTAACTCTATTTATTTGTTTCCTCATCTGTGAAATGAGCTGGAGAAGGAAATGGTAAACCTCTTCATTATCATTATCCAAAAAAAATCTCAAATTGAGCTGCAATTGAGTTACAAGGAGTTAGACATCACTGAAACAAATGAACAACATAAAATATATGTACATGTGTTTAATATACATGTGAACATACATGATACATGCATGTTTGTATACCCACACACTAGAGTGGGTCCGTTTCTGCTTAGGATAGTTAAGTAATTGACATTTAGCATTATTGTCTTTTCCACAAAAACAAAGAGACTAAGAACAAAGTTTTCATTTTATCTGGCTCCGTGGGAAATCTCCCTTTCATTTACTTCTTATGAGTTGTGAAGTACAATGTAGATTAATTCTAGTTGATGTTGATGCTGGTTAGTAACAACATGTAAAATAATAACTTTTCATAGCTAATTTCTTCCTTCCCTATAATCTAAAGAAATAATTTTATTGACTCCAGTAATATAAGTTCATATTTCACAGTTCAGAATATATTATGACTCAAACATTTAACAAAAGCCTAATATACATGTCCAACACTAGTTCTATAATATAGGGCTCCTCCATATCTCACTATTTTCTCCATAATAAGGTATCTGTATTTTTACCATTAGAAGTTATAAAGGCATAATGAAAAATTAATGAGTCTTCCAGAATAAAAGTATAATTCAAAAGGAAATTTCAAAAGCAGAAGGGAGATTTATTTAAATAAGAATAAAAGAAAGAAAAAATTCCCTCTAGACTTGCAAAATTTTATAACTATTGAAGAAGGATGTGATAAAAAAAACATAGATGGTAGGCATCTTAGCACTTGCATTTAGATGTAATAGTCTGATGATTTATCTCATAATAGCTAAGAGGTAAAGACTAAAAAAGATTGGGGAACAAAGAAGAGAGTAATTTAAAATACTAAAATCTATGGACATGACTGTATATCAGAGAATGCCAATTGCCCTGCAGGTAGATTACTAGAATGACTTTCTTGGCTTTCATATTCATTCCAGATATGGGTCTCTCCTTTCTACCTACTATATTGTTTCCCATGCTCCCATTATCTATAACCCCACTCTCCCACAAAGAAGCATCATATGTAGATGATATAGTGCATGATCATTAAGGACTCTGACACTACAAAATGTAATTGAAATCAAATAATCAATACTTTGACAACAATTGTAGTACCTTTCTACCATTTCACATTCATATTAAGCTGAACTGCATAAAAGACCACATATTTGCTTTAAAGGTCCTAGCAAAAAAAATAGTAGAGAAAAAAGTCTTCCCTAAAAAAGTTTACTTGGGAAAAAAATGAGAGACAAAATAGAATCGAAGATAATTTTTTGAAAGGTTAGTAGACGATTGGTATCTTCCAACTTCCTAGGACCCTGCTGTGGGAAGAGACAAAATATTCAATTGTTATCTATCACAGTCATTACTATATGTTGCCTAAGTAGTAGGTTCTCTCACTCCATAGTTGTTTTTTTTTTTTTTTTTCTGCTCTTAAGGGGAGAACTCTCTAAGACACTGAGAGATCCATGTCATGGCAGTATGTAATCAGTTTGCTAAGACTTAGCTCAGGAAAACAAGGTTTCAGGGGAAGTGTGACTTAGAAGTAGTATCACAAATTAAGTAATTGGAACTGACTCCCTCTCATCCCCAATGAAAATAGTTGGCTTAGGGCTATATCTACTAATGTTGTGGACTTTTCCAGGGCTGATAATCAAATCTTCCCCCTATTCTCTTCACCCCTTCTAAAAATGTCAAAAATGGGGTAAAGAAATGAGGGTAATGTAAGAAAATCATGAAAAAGCCAAAAATATGAGAAAAGATATCCAAAAATTTACTGAGGAAAACTATTCTCTTAAAAAACAGAATTAGTCAAATGCAAAAGGAGGTACAAAAACTCATCAAAGAAAAGAATTCCTTAATATTAGAACTGAACATATAGAACCTAATGACTCTATAAGACATAAAGATGCAATAAAACAAAATTTTAAATGTAAAAAAATAGAAGAAAAAGTAAAATTTCTCATTGGAAAAACAATTCAATTAGAAAATAGATCCAGGAGAGAAAAATAGAAAGATTACTGAACTACTGAAAGCCAGAATTAAAAAAAACAACAACGGCCTAGACAACATATTTCAAGAAATTATTAAAAAAAAAAGCCAAACTGTTATGATATATTAGAATCAGAGAGCAAAATAGGCATTGAAAGAACCTACTGATCACCAACTGAAAAAGATCCCAAAATGAAAATTCCCAGGAACATCATAACCAAATTCTAGAGCTCACAAATCACAGAAAAGTACTGCAAGTAGCCAAAAAGAAAAAAAAATTCAAATATTATGGAGTTATGGCCAGGATTACTCGGCATTTGGTAGCTTCTACATTAATGAACTGGAAAGCTTGGGATTTGATATACCGAAAGGCAAAAGAGTTAAGAGTATAAACAAGAATCACCTACTGAATAAAATTATATATAATCCTTTAGGGGAAAGGGAATATTTAACAAAATAGAGGACTTTCAAGAGTTCCTAATTAAAGGCCAGAATTGAATTAAAAAAATGATCTCCAGATACAAGGTTCAAGCAAAACATAAAAAGATTAAAAAAAAAGAAAAAAACATGAAAAATGCAATAAGATTAAGCTGTTTTTTATTTATTATTTTTATGTGGCAAGATAGTATTTGTAACTCTTAAAAAAATCATTTTTTAATTGAGGCAATTGGGGTTAAGTGACTTGCCCAGGGTCACATAGTTAGGGAGTATTATATGTCTGAGACCAGAGTGGAATTCAAGTCCTCCTAACTTCAGGGCTGGTGCTCTATCCACTGCACCACCTAGTTGCCCCCCCAAAACTTTATTATTATAAGGGCAATTAGAAGAAGCATATATAGACAGAGGGAGTGGATATAAAATGACCTTGAAGGAATGATACCCTTCAAAAAAAAAAAGGGGGTGAAAAATAAAATCACACTAGGAAAAAATGGGAAGTTGAATGGGATAAATTGTTACACATGAAAGAAATATGAAAGAGCTATTATAATGTATGGGAAGATGGGGAGTGCAACGGTGGGCAAAGTTTAAACTTTGCTATCATCAAATTGGCTCAAAAAAGGAATGACATACACACTCAGCTGGATGTAGAAATCGGTCTTAACTTATAAGGGAGTAAAGAGATATAGAGACAACAGAAAGGTGGACAGGGAGTGATAAAAGAGAAAGTAGACTGAGGAAGGTACTGATCAGAAGTAAAATACATGTGAGAAGGAAAAATTGGGGGTAAGAGAGATTGGGGGAAAGCAAAAGAAAAATACCATGGAGGGAAATATAATTAGTTATCATAACTATTAATGTAACTGGGGATGAACTCACCAATAAAATGGAAAAGGATTTAATCCATTTGAGCAGAATGGATTAAAAACCTAAATCATCCAATATTGCTTAGAAGAAACACATTTTAAGTAGAGTGATACATGCAAGTTAAAGTTAAGAGTCTGGAAGAGAATTTATTATGCTTTAGTGGAAGCAAATAAAGCAGGGATAGAAATAAATGATTTCTGACAGAGCAAAAGCAACAACAGATCTAATTAAAAAGGTTAAAGAAGAAAACTACATTTTGCTAAAAGTGTCACAGATAATGAAGTCATATCACTACTAAACATACATGCACCATAAATGATTATAAAATCAGAATTTTTGAATTCAGGATTACAGAAGGAAATATATAATAAAATTATACATGTGGGGGACCTCAATTTTTCCTTCTCAGAACTAGATAAATATAACCACAGAGTAAATGAGAAATAAAAAGTTGAATAAAATCTGGAAAAATTAGATATAAATTCTTGGAGAAAATTGAATGGAAATAGAAAGAATGACAATGACATAACTTATTAAAAATTTATGGGATACAGCCACAGCAGTATTTAGGGTAAAATGTTTGTCTCTAATTGATTACAAAAATAAAACACAGAAAAAGCAGATTTAAAAATGGTTATGTAACCAAAAATACAGACAATACAAAGAAAAATAAATAAATCCTGAATTAAACACCAAATTGGAAATTCTGAAAATCAAAGGAGAAATTAATGAAATTGACAATATGAAAATGAACTTGTAAATAACAGCTAGTTTTTGAAAAAAAACCACAATAAAATAAATAACCTTTGTCATTTAGATTTTTAAATAATGAAGAAAAACAAATTACTAATATCAAAAATGAAAAGGATGAATTCACCAACAATGAAGAGGAAATTGAAATAATTGTTCAGAGCTATTTTGCCCAATTATATGCCAATAAATTTGACAAACTAAAAGAAAGTGATGAATATCTACAAAAATATTAATTACCCAGATTAACAGAAGAAATAAATTACTTACATAACCCAATCTTAGAAAAGGAAATTAAACAAGCTATTAATGAACTTCCTAAGAAAAAATCTCCAAGATCAGATGAATTCACAAGTGAATTTGGACAAACATTTCAAGAACAAGTAATTTCCAATATTATATAAATTATTTGGAAAAATATATGAAGGAGTTCTACTAAATTCCTTTTGTGAAACAAATATTGTGATGATACCTAAACCAGGAAGAGCCAAAACATAAAAAAAAAAACCATAGACCAATTTCCCTACTTAATATTGATACAAAAATTTTAAATAAAATACTAGCAAAGAAGTTACAGTAATATATAACAAGAATCATACACTATGACCAGGTGAAATTTATACCAGGAATGCAGGGTTGGTTCAATATTAGATATCAGCATAATTGACCATATCTATAACAAAACCAACAGAAATCATATGATTATCTCAATAGATGGCAGGAAAAAAATAAAGCACCCATTTATATTACAAAACATTAGAGAGCATAGGGATAAAGAGAGCATTCCTTAAAATGATAAGCAGTATCTATTTTAAACCATTAACAAGCATTAGCTACAATGGGGATAAGCTGCAAGCCTTCCCAAAAAGATTGGTTAAGCAAGATTGTTCATTATCACCTGTGTTTTTAATGCTGTACCAGAAATGTTACCTATAGCAATAAGAGGGAAAAAAAGAATTAAAGGAATTAAAATAGGCAATGAGGAAGCAAAACTATCACTCTTTGCAGATGATATGATGTTATACTAAAAAAATCTTAGTGATGTATAATGAATAGATTGCTAGTCTTGGATGCAGCATGACATAGAATTACATATAACCTGGATCTATCCCTCATGGCCAAAAACAGATTATTTAAGAGTTCTGAGCCTCAAGTGACTATCTAAAATTCTGTTGATAGCTAGATTCAGGGGTGTGCTGGAGCGGGTCTGACTGGTACACAAGAGCCGCGTATTAAGTTTTCTACGTGAACATTCTCATCTCACACATCTTTAATGGCTACAAAGCAGGATTTGATTTATTATTTGTTGTTTGTCAAGACTTTTAAGAGTTTTAATGATGCAGATTAAATTTTTAAAAGTCTGTGAACACACATTTTCCCCTTATGGTAATCCAGAATAAATAAATAATACTATTTCAAAAACATCAATAAAGGAGGCGGAGCCAAGATGGCGAACAGCAGACAGCTTTCTCTGTGAACTCCTGGGACCTTCCCTCAAACCCAGACAAAGTGAGCCTTCGAACTGGTTTTTGAGTGAGGACTCCGCCAAACATTTGGACTACAACGCACTTGACTACCTTCAAACGCTACTTTCAACTACCTTGAAAGAACTCCAGAGAAGGTTAGCCTCAGGGGAAATCGGCCGCTGGTCGCAATCATACTCCAGCCGGGGCGGAAGTCAGGGCTGAGATAGAGGGGCGGTTTTGAGGCACCCAGAAAGCCCCTGGGAGACGCCTGGGCCACTTTGCTCTGCTTGTGGGCAGGTGCTTTGGCAGATCTGCCTTTGGTAAAGGGTGGATCGAGAGCAGCTGAAAACGTGGTCCTAGTGTGAATCTAGCCCGACCAGTTTCAGACCAGATGTCAACTCGGCAAACTGCCCCAGGGCAAATACAAATTGTTGCAGTTTTCTCTGCTTTTGACCAATATCCCAACTTTAAATCATGAGCAAGAAGCAGAAGAGAGCTCTCACCATAGAAAGCTTTTATGGAGAAAAAATAGAACAGTCCCCAGATCCTGACATTATGAAAACAATCCCAGATGAAGCCACAAAGGCAGACTTAAGTTGGTCTCCCTTTCAGAAGGCTTACCTGGATGATTGCATTAAGAATCTCAAAAGAGAGCTAGAAGAAGAATGGGGAAATAAATTGAGATCAGGGCAACAGAAATATCAAAAACTGGAAAATAGGACTGGTGAATTGGAAAAAATCACCAATTCACTGGAAAATAAAAATGGTGAACTGAAAAACAAAATTGGTGAATTGGAAAAAGACAACAATTCACTGAAAAATAAAGCTGGCAAAATGGAAAAAGAATGCATTGAATCAAGAAATTCAATTGGCCAGCTACAAAAGGAGCTAAAAAAGATAACTGAAGGAAATAATACTTTAAAAATTAAAATTGAACAAATAGAAGTAAATGACTCAATAAGACTTCAAGAATCAGTTAAACAAAAACATCAATAAAATACCAAACAAACAAACAAACAAACAAAACAAACAAAAATATTCTGTTAAATATTTACCAGAATACCTCTGTATTATTCTATAAATATTGCTTGAGCTCAGCAACAGTGTAGTAGAAAGCTCAGAGAATGAAATCATCTCTATACTTGAGGCCTAGTTATTGTAGATTAAATATATTCAATGATACATTAATAATAATGGTAAATATTGATGCTATATTAACAATAACTGGCATTTATGTATCTCTTTAAGGTTTGCAAAGCGTTTACATACATCATCTCATTTGAGCCTCATAACATTGTTGGAAGTTACATTTGATAATAATGCCCTTCAGAAAAACATTATTTCCTATTAATTGTATTATGAGACCTTTGTATTCTTGATCACAAGGGGTACAAAATCTTGTACATAATAGGTGCTTAATAAATGGTAAGGATTATTCTTAATGAATTCCTGTAGGATATTTCTAGAGTGAAATATAATTCAAAAATGCTTAAATTTAGAAGAAAAGGAATTTGAATGTTAGGAAAACCATATGGATAAGTATGTATTAGGGAGAGTGGGGGGGGGAATAACCTAAAAAAGGAGAAGTGGTTAAAATGCCTATAGACAAAATATTCTCAAATAATCTTTGAAATCTCACGAAACTATTGGAAAGGAAATAATTTGAAATCACTTAGGGCCAAATAAGGAACCAGGCCTCATTAAAATGCAGCTCACATTAAGTAATGATTTTTATTTGTGCTTAGAAAAATAAAATATGCAAGTCCTGCTAGAAGAATTGTTGATTTATGTTGCTAGTTCCTGACTTATGACATTGGATGCTGAACACTTCAGAAAACAACACAAAATCTCTCCACATAGCTTATGGCAAGTCTCAGATATCCCTCTGTTTCAATATGTACAATTTCACAAATCCTGATATTCTTACTTATTGCTAGCAGAAAAGGTAGAACACTAAGAAATATAAAATCCTCCATAATAATTATAACACTAACTTCAAAAGTCCCTAGCCTGGTAATTTTAAATATTGCTACTATATCTTTAAGAGGAAATAGAATCTGGGAGTATGACAAATTCTATTTCTTCTTAACAAGAAAATGAAAGTATACAAGGTCTCTATGGGAGTGGTTATTGAAGCTGGTGCCAATAAGAATTTTCTATCATTATTAATATAAACCCAGCATTCAAAAATGTTGAAGCCTATAGAAATGTGATCATACATAATATTAAGAAGTCGTCTTGTAGTGGATAAAAAAGAGGATGTATTTCTTTGGAGAAATGGAAAGGTGGTTTTTCCATTCCCTTTCTTGTCACATGAAAATAATGAATCATGGAAGGTTGCCAGTGCCCAGACCAATATAAAAAGTGACATGACAGTGTGCATCAGTATTAAAAGAAATCTTTTGTGTGATACAAGTTCTGTTTACTGTAAATCTCAATGACAGTTCTGGTAAAGAAATTTGAATAGGAAAGGGTTTGCAAAGTTATAGAGCATATTTAGAAATAAAATGGGAGAATGTTACAATTACCAGCAAAAAAAATACCAACAAGGGATCTTTATAAGCAATCAAGGTTTTGCCTGCCAAACTGAAAATACAGAGCCCTTCGTGCCCTACATAGAAGGAAATATGTTTCCTGGGATGAATAGACCAGCTCAGAGCCAGGATCCTTCCACCTGTGTGTCTGTAGCACATTGGTTTATGATCTAGCATCACTCTGAGTCATTCAGTTTTCTTGATTAAATTCCACAGCCCCTTGGGAAAAGAAAATAGTGACAGCCTACAGGATTTACATTTCATTGCCATTAAGAGAATGAACTTGGAGCGGAAGAAGTCATACTATCTGAGATCCTATGATAAAAGAATGCAAGAGCCAACTCTCTTAACTCCCACAAGTTCTTCATTTTCAGTCCTGGGTAAAGTGATGCTATTCTCTTTCTTAGACGTGATTTCTCCATTTAGTAAAAGAAAACCAATAATATCTGACACATATGTGAAAGGCGTAATGCCACTGGGCAAAACATTATTAGAAAACTTAAAGGGACTATTCATAAAAAATGACACTCACAAAAATAGACACATACACACATATAATGTATATATATATATATTCATATATTTCCATATATACATACATATATGCTTGCAATAACTGATTTTCCAAATTAGGAAAAATAAAGATGCTATAGAGTCCAGTGATATCAAACTCAATAGAAATGGAAACCACTACACCAAAAAATATGCAAACTGCATATTAGCTTCATTTTAAAATGTAATGTTGTAATTGTTTCATTGTATTTTTATTTTGTTAAATAGTTTCCAATCCATTTTAATCTGGTTCAGTTTCCATGTTTAACATCTCTGAAATAGATGATATGACAAATAAACCTTTGACCTTTAGTTAAATAACTCCATCCCAATATTCTTTTAAAAATTTGGTATAATATTGCTTCATGAGCAATGAGATAAAAAATGACTAGAAATAGGATACTTTTATTTTACTTGCCCACAGTTTAGGGTGCAGTTATTCCACCGGATAACCCACTACTCTTCTGGCAACCTATAGGATAACAGAAATATTATTTATTCTACAAAGGAATTATTAAGGAGAGGAAACAGCTGCCTCCTGCCTGTGAGAATCCTTACTGCTTTGGAAAGAATATATGGCATAGTGAATAAAGTAATAAACTAGGAGTATTACAGGCCTGTGTTAAAATCCAGCCCTTGATACTGATTAGCTGAAAAATTGATAGACTTTATTTAAATCTCTCTGAGTGAGAGAGGGATGTGAAATGTGGACCACAACATAACATTTTCATGTTCTCTATTGATGTTTGCTTGCATTGTATTTCCTTTATCGGATTATTCTCTCTTATAGATACAATTTCTCCTGAACAAAAAAATGATGTGTGGCAATAACTATACATATATTTGATTTAAGTATTCTAACATAATTATCATTTAGTGGATATCCTGCTATCTAGGGGAGGGGTGGGGAGTAGGGGGGAAAAATTTGTAACAGAAAGCTTTGTAAGGGTTAATGTTTAGGAATTACCCGTACATATGTTTTGCAAATAAAAAGTATTAATAATAAAAAAAAATCTCTCTGAGCCTCAGTTTCCTAATTTGTAAACCAGGGATAGTATCTGTATTTTACTTACTTAGAAAATTATATGTAATACACTATATAAATGTCAGATATTATTACCTATTGACTTTAATGGAGAGCAACTTCTACTGAATGCACAGATGACCAACAGAATTATAGCCAGGAAATGTTTTAATTTTTTAAAAAAAGAAAGAAAACCTTTTCAACAGGGAATGTGGGTTTCCTTTAAAATATTATAAATTTAAAGTTAGAAGAAAATTTAAAGATCATATTAACCTTCTACCTCATTTTACATATGAAAAGGTTGATTCTTGGAGAGGTAAAATAACTGGTCTAAGGATATATAAATAATAAATGACATAGCCAATAATTGAATCCAGGTTCTTAGACTCCAAATCCAGCATCCCCCTCCACACACACACACACACACATACACACCTCTATCAGAACCTTCCTTGAGATATTATAGAAGAAAAACTTCAGAAAGTTTTCCAGAATCAACCTCAGTGGAGGATAGGTAGGATAAAGAAAAAACTCTAGAAGAAAAAGAAATTAAATTCCTGGGTTTGTTGGCCTGCCCTCATATTCAATAAATCCAGCTCCTAAGCCAAGAAACTAAAGACTTGTAGTTCAAATTACTCAGCATCATGTCACTTTGGTTGAGTGCCTTCTAGTTTTATACTTTGATTCTAGAAACGGGCTCTCACTTTATCTATGGTGATCAATTTTCTGTTGTTCATCACTTGTTCATCACTCTCTACCACTAGCAACACCACCACAACCATCAATCTACCTTCTGAATGCCTGAACAAATCCCTATAAGAGAATTTCTGTTTGTTGACCTATGGTCTAATAACCTGTACAGGCTTTCTCCATTATGAATTGTGGGAACTACTCTAGATTGCCTCCTCCATTTCAACCAATCAATCTATCAAAAAGAATCTACCAAGCTGCACAGAAGCCATTTGCCATTATCCGTTTGAGGTAGAGCCAAGGGTGGTAGAGAAAAGGAAGCAATTTGCCCCACCTCTTCCCCAAACTGCTCCAAATTCCTTTAAATAATGATTGTAAACAAATTTTAGAGCAGAACACCAAAAAAGATGGAGTAGAACATTTTCCAGCTGAAGGCAACTTAGAAGCTCAGTAGAAAAGATCTGTGGCAAGAGTACAAGCTCCTGACCTGAATCTGATCTAGGCCTAATCTCTGATAGTACGTGTGGCTTCCAGACTTTTTAGCCCAAAGACACCAAAGAGGACCTGGAAGGTTAGCAGAAACAGTCTGTGGAACCAGAGTGGGACTTCAGCATGGAGTCCCAGCATAGGCCCACCCCAGACCCAGATCCTGCCTAGACCCCAGCTTCAGCGAGGTGGGACCTCTAAATCAGCAGCAGTACTAGAGGCTTCTAGCCCTCTCAACCCAGGGACGTCAGGGAGGAATCAGAGGGTTAGTGGAAGAGGATCTATGGCAAAGGAGTGGGGGTCTGGCATTCAGTCCCAGTGTAACCCTGGTCAGTGAAGGCTCAGCCCAGGCTAGCACATTAGATCTTACAGCTACAGTGGCTCAGAGATACATCTAATAGCTCCAGAGCAGAAAAGAATATTTGTGGTTAAATTTCTAGAAGGAGTTCTAAAAACAGCTGTACAAAACCCTGGAAGCTTGGGAAAGAGAGCTCTGGAAACTCCATCCTGAAACAGAGTCCTAGTTTAAGAGTAAAAAGTCAAATAAAAATCTAGGAAAATGAGCAGAAAACAAAAAAAGTTTCTGATCATTGAAAATTATTACAGTGATAAGGAAGATCAAAACACATACTCAGAGCATGGTAATAAAATCAAAGCTCCTACTTCCAAAATCTCCAAGAAAATAAGAATTGGGCTCAGGCTATGGAAGAGTTCAAAGGGACTTTGAAAATCAAGTAAGAGAGATAGAGGGAAAATTAGAGAAAGAATTGAGAGAGATGCAAAAGGAAATTAAAAAGCTAATGAGGAAAAGAATGCCTTAAAAAGCAAAATTGATTAATTGGGAAAGGAGGTACAAAAGCTCATTAAGGAAAATACTCCTTAAAAATAGAATTGAGCAAATGAAAGCTAATGATTTTATGACAAATCAAGATACAAAAAAACAAAACCAAAAAAAAAAGAAAAAAATGTGATATGTCTCATTGGAACAACAACTGACTTGGAAAATAGATCCAGGAGAAATAACTTTAAAATTATCGGTTTACCTGAAAGTCATGATCAAAAAAAAGCCTAGATATCATCTTTCAAAAAATTATCAAAAAAAACTATCCTGATATTATAGAATCAGAGAGTAAAATGGAAATTGAAAGAACACACCGATCACCTCCTGAAAGAAATTCCCAAATAAAAACTCCCAGGAATATTAAATAGTCAAATTCTGGAATTCCCAGGTCAAAGAGAAAATATTGCAACCATCCAAAAAGAAACAATTCAAGTATAGTGGAGCCACAGTCAGGATAACACAAGATTTAGTAGCTTCCACATTAAAGGACTAAAGGGGTTGGAATAGAATGTTCCAGAGAGCAATGGAGATATGATTGCAACCAAGAATCACCAACCCAGCAAAACTGAATATAATACTTCAGAGGAAAAAGTGGTCATTTAATCAAACAGAGAATTTACAAGTTTTGTGATGAAAAGATCAGAGCTGAGTGGAAAATTTGATTTTCAAATATAGAACTTTGGAGAAACATGAAGAAATAATCAGGAAAGTGACATAATAAGGGACTCAATAAGGTTTATCTGTTTATATTTCTACATGGGAGGATGATACTTGTAACATCAGAATGTTATCATTATTATGCCAGTTAGGAGTATATATACTCCTAGGACATGGGTGTGAGTTGAGTATGAAGGGATAATATCTTTTTTTTTAATGATGAAATTAAGGAGTGAGAGAGGAATGTACTAGGAGAAAGAGAAGGGGAGAAGTGGAATGGTGCAAATTGTCTGCATAAAAAAATGCAAGAAAAATCTTTTACAGTGGAGGGGAAGAGGAGGAAGAGAGAGTGAATAAATGCACCTTATTCTCATCAGAATGAACTCAAATAAAAAATTATACATATATATGTATATATATATATATTCAACAGAGGTATAGAAATCTACCTTATTCTGCAGGAAAATAGGAGGGGAGTGAGATGTGGGAAGTGGGGGAAAGTGATAAAAGAGAGAGCATATTGGGGGACCGAATGGTCAGTAGCAAAACACTTTTGATGAGGGACAGGGAGAGAGAGAATAAATGGGAAGAAATACAATTAGCAATAGTAATTGTAAAAAAAAAATTCAAAGCAAGTTTCTCTGATGGATAAAGTGAAATATACTGTCTACAAAGTAATAGAAATGTTTTGGAATGACCAGCTATAAATGACTGTTATTTTTTGCAATACAATCATCCACATGTACTCTCAAGGATTTATGATGAAAAATCCTATCTGTACCCAGAGAAGGAACTGATCAAGTCTGACTATAAATTGAAACATTCTCTCTAGTACTTTATCTCTCTGTTTATTTTTAACAATTTTTCTGGAGGGTTTTTTATTTTCATTAGAGTGGCAGATCTATGTTTTCTTTCACAACTTGACTTTTATAGAAATGTTTTGAATAATTTCATATTGGTTTCTTAATTGTGGGTGGGGATAAGGGAGAGAATCTAAAAGTCAAAAAACTTAAAAAAAGTAAAAAAATGTTTTTAATGTAACTGGGGGAAAATATTAAATAAATAAAAAAGAAGCCATTTACCCAGCTAAGGATACTGCTTTTACTGTATCCTGAGAGACAGAGCTAACTTAGGAGTACAAAAGCATGTTCCTACAGTCTAGTCCATCATCTGGCATAGTATATAATGGAATCTCTAACTTTATTTGGAAAGTCTTTCTGTCCTACAAATGTTCTTCAACATCAGGATTCCTAGGCCTATGCTTGTCATAGGACACCCTAAATGGAATCAGAATCTGAAGTAGATATTCAGGATTCTTTTTTTAAATGTTTTAATGTATTTTTTTTCCAAATACATATAAGGATAGTTATCAACATTCACTTTTGTAAAACTTTATGTTCCAAATTTTCCTTTTTGTTTCCTTACTTTCCCCCTCTCCAAGACAGTAAGCAATCTGATACAGGTTAAATATGTGCAATTCTTTTTTTTTCTTTTTTTTTAATTAAAGCTTTTTATTTTCAGAACATATGCAAGGAAAATTTTTCAACAATGACCCTTGCAAAACCTTATGTTCCAGTTTTCCCTTTTTCTACCACTTCCCTAAATGACAAGTAATCAAATATACATTAAACATGGTAAAAATATATGTAAATCTAATATAGGCATACATATTTATACAATCACCTTGCTGCACAAGAAAAACCAGATCAAAAAGGAAAAAAAATGAGGAAGAAAATGAAGTTCAAGCAAAGAACAAAAGAAATGAAATGCTATATTGTCATCCACACTTAGTTCTCACAGTCCTCTAGGTGTAGATGCCTTTCATCATCACAAGATCATTGGAACTGGCCTGAATCATCTCATTGTTGAGAAGAGCCACACCCATCAGAATTGATCATCATATAATCTTGTTGCCATGTACAATGATCTCCTGGTTCTACTCATTTCACTTAGCTTCATTGCCTGTAAGTCTCTCCAAGCCTCTATGAAATCATCTTGCTGATCATTTCTTATACATCAATAATATTCCATAACATTCATATACCATAACTTAGTCAGCCATCCTTCAACTGATGGGTATCCATTCAGTTTGCAGTTTCTTGCCACTACAAAAAGGACTGCCATAAACATTTTTGTGCATGTGGGCCCCTTTTCCCCCTTTAAGATCACTTTGGGATATGATCTCAGTAGAAACACTGCTGGATCAAAGTTTATGCACAGTTTGACAGCCCTTTGAGCATAGTTCCATATTACTCTTCAGAATGGTTGGGTCAGGACACAATTCCAACAACAATGTATTAGTGTCCCAGTTTTCCCACATTCCCTCCAATATTCATCATTATCTTTTCCTGTCATTTTAGTCAATCTGAGAGGTATGTAGTGGAACCTAAGTTGTCTTAATTTGCATTTCTTTGATCAATAGTGATTTAGAGCACCTTTTCATATGACTAGAGATGGTTTCAATTTCTTCATCTGAAAATTGTCTGTTCATATCCTCTGACCATTTATCAACTGGAGAATGACTTGAATTCTTACAAATTTGAGTCAATTCTCTACATATTTTAGAAATGAGCCTTTATTATAACCCTTGAATATAAAAATGTTTTCCCAATTTATTGCTTTTCTTTTAATCTTGTGTGTATTAGTTTTGTTTGTACAAAACCTTTTTAACTTAATATAATCAAAATTATCCATTTTTGTTCAATAATGGCCTCCAGTTCTTCTCTGGTTACAAATTTTGCCTTCTCCACAGATCTGAGAGGTAAACTATACAATGTACTTCTACTTTGCTTATAAAATCACCCTTTATGTCTAAATCATGAACCCATTTTGACCTTATCTTGGTATATGGCATTAGGTGTGAGTCAATGCTTAGGTTTTTCCCTATTAATTTCCAATTTTCCTAGCAGTTTTTATCAAATAGTGAGTTCTTATTCCAAAAGCTGGGGTCTTTGAGTTTTTCAAACACTAGATTACTATAGTAATTGACTATTTTGTCCTGTGAACCTAACCTATTTCACTGATTGACTACTCTATTTCTTACCCAGTATCAAATGGTTTTGATGACTGCTGTTTTATAATATAGTTTTAGGTCTGACACAGCTAGGCTACCTTCATTGGCATTTTTTGTCATCAATTCCCTTAAAATTCATGACATTTTGTTCTTCCAGATGAGATTTGTTATTATTTTTTCTAGATCTGTAAAACAATTTCTTGGGAGTTTGATTGGCATGGTATTAATTAAGTAGATTAATTTAGGTAGTATTGCCATTTCTGTTATATTAGCTTGGCCTACTCATGAGCATTTTATATTTTTCTAATTGATTAGATTTGATTTTATTTGTGTGGAAAGTATTTTATAGTTGTATTCATATACTTCCTGATTTTACTTTGGCAAATAGATACCCAAATATTTTATGTTAGCAACAGATATTTTATATTAGCAACAGTTATTTTAAATGGAATTTCTCGGGGCTGCCAAATGGCGCAGTGGATAGAGCACCAGCCCTGAAGTTAGGAGTACTTGAGGTCAAATTTGACCTCAGACACTTAACACTTCCTAGCTGTGTGGGCAAGTCACTTAATCCCAATTACCTCAGCAAAAAGCAAAAAATTAAATAAATAAAATTTAAAAATTAAATGGAATTTCTCTTTGTAACCCTTGCTCTTTGACTTTTGTGGTAATACATAAATATGATGATAATTGATGTTGAAAATTTTATTATTATTATTATGTGGATATTTATTTTATATCCTGCAATTTTGCTAAAGTTGTGAATTGTTTCTAGTAGTTTTTTAGTTGATTTTGTAAGGCTCTTTAAGTATATCATCATAAAAACATTGGCAGAGTGATAATTTGGTTTGCTCATTACCTATTCTAATTCCTTTATTCTCTTTTTCTTCTCTTATTGCCAAAGCTAACATTTCTAATATAATATTGAACAGTAATGGTGATAATGGCCAACCTTGTTTCACCACTGATTTTATTAGGAATGGTTCTAGTTTGTCCCTCTTACATATGATGCTTGCTGATGCTTTTAAATAGATGCTACTCATCATTTTAAGGAAAAGTCCATTTATACTCTCTAGTATTTTTAATAGGAATGGATGTTAGATTATGTTGAATGCTTTTTCTGCATCTATTGAGATAATCATATGATTTTTGTTGGTTTAGTTATTGATGTAGTCAATTATGCAAATAATTTTCCTAATATTGAACCAGCCCTGCATCCCTGATATAAATCCTACTTGGTCATAATTTATTATCCTGGAGACAACATTCTGTAATCTCTTTGCTAATATTTTATTTAAGATTTTTGCATCAATATTCATTAAGGGAATTGATCTATAAATTTTTTCTCTCTTTTCACTCTACCTGGTTTAGATATCAGCACCATATCTGTGTCATAAAAGGAATTTGTTAGAACTTCTTCTTTCCCTAATTTTTCAAATATTTTGCATAATATTGGAATTAATTGTTCTTTAAATGTTTGGTAGAATGCACATGTAAATCCATCTGGCCCTAGAGATTTTTTCTTAGGGAGTTAATTAATAGCTTGTTCTTTTTTTTTTTTTTTTTTGGTTTGTTTTCCCCTGGTCTTTTATTCCATCATGATCTGTAAAAGATGCATTTACTATTTATGTCTTTCTACATTTGATTTTGAGGTCATTATGCCCTAATATATGGTCAATTTTTGTAGGTTCCATTAACCACTGAGAAAAAAATATAATCCTTTCTGTCTCCATTCAATTTTCTCCAAAATTCTATCATGCTAAACTTTTCTAAAATTCTATTTACCTCCTTAACTTATATCTTATTTATTTTGTGGTTTGATTTATCTAGTTCTGAGAGAGCAAGATTGAGATACCCCACTATTATAGTTTTGCTGTGTAATTTTTTTGCATCTCTCTTAACTTCTCTTCTACAAATTTGGATGCTATACCACTTGGTGCATATATGTTTAGTATTGATATTACTTCATTATCGATGGTGCCCTTTAGCAAGATATAGTTTCCTTCTATATCTCTTTTAATTAGGTCTATTTTTTTCTTTTGCTTGATCTGAGATAAGGATCGCTACCCCTGCATTTTTTTTTACTTCAGCTGAAGCATAATAGATTCTGCTCCAACCTTTACTTTTATTCTGTATCTATCACTCTGCTTTAAAATGTGTTTCTTGTAAACAACCTATTGTAGGATTCTGGCTTTTAATCCAGTCTCCTATCCATTTCTGTTTTATGAAGTGTTCATCCCATTCACATTTACATTACACATTACACATTACACTACACTATATACTACACATTATGCATTATATTAAAATGACTAATTCTATATTTCCTGCCATCATATTTATGTCAAGTTGTGATTTTCTCTTTCCTTTCCCCCTTTCCCTACTCCCCAGGATTTTCTTTCTGACCACCAGCTCCCTTAAACAGCTCTCTCCCTTTACAGCACCTCCTCCCTTCTCATATCTTTTCCCCTACTTCTGTTTTCATTTTTATTAGGCTCCCCCTTTCTTTCCCCTTTCCTCTCCCACTTCCCTATAAGGTGAGACAAGTTTCTCTGTGAAACCAAATATGTATAATATTCTCTCTTTGAGCCAAATCTGATGGGAGTAAGATTCACACAATGTTTATCCCCTCCCTTCTTTCCCTCAATTATAATGTCTTCTTTGCCTCTTCATGAGATGTAATTTCTCTCATTTTACCTCCTTTTTCCTCTTTTTCTAGTACAATCCCTATTCCACCTCTAGTTCCTTTTTTATATTATCACAGTAAAATCAAATTATGCCTGCACTCTCTAAGAATACCCATAACAGAAATATAGTCCTCAAAAGTTTGTTCCTTTTTACCTTTTTATGCTTCTCTTGAGTTCTCTATTTGGAGATCAATTTTTTTTTGTTGTTCAGCTCTGGTCTTTTTATCAGAAATAAATGAAATTCACCTGTATCATTGAATGTCCATCTTCTTCTCTGAAAGATAATGCTCAATTTAACTGGATAGTTGATTCTTGGTTGCAATCCAAGTTCATTTGCCTTTTGGAATATCAGATTCTAGGCCCTTTGATCCTTTAAGGGGGAAAATTGCTAGGTCCTAGGTAATCCTGATTGTGGCTCCTCAGTATTTAAATTGTTTCTTTCTGGATGATTGCAATATTTTTCCCTTCATCTGATAATTCTGAAATTCTGCTATGATATTCCTTAGAGTTTTAATTTTGGGATCTCTTTCAGGAGGTGATCAGAAAATTCCTTCAATGGCTATTTTACATTCTGATTCTAGGACATTAGGGCAGTTTTCCTTAAAGATTTCCCAAAAGATAATGCCTTGCCTCTTTTTTTCATCATGATTTTCAGGAAGTCCAATAATTCTTAGATTGTCTCTCTTAGTTCTATTTTCCAGGTCAGTTTTTTTTTTCCAATGTGGTATTTTATGTTTTCTATTTTTTGTTTTACTTGACTGATTCATGATGTCTCATTAAGTCATTCACTTCCGCTTGTTCAGTTCTAATTTTTTAGTGAATTATTTTCTTTGGTTACCTTTTTTAACTGCTTTTGTATTTGGCCAATTGAATTTTTAAATGAGCGGTTTTGTTCTATGAATTTTTTTTCATTTCACAAATTCTGTTTTTCAAAGCGTTTTCTTTTTCCATTTTGTCAAATCTATTTTGTAAGGAGTTATATGTTTTTTCCATTTCACTAAATATATTTTGTAAGGAGTTTTCTTCAGATAATTTCTGTTTCCTTTTCCATACCCTTTTGCAAAGTTCTCATTTCTTTTTTCCCATTTTCTTCTAACTCTCTTGTAAGATGCTTTTTGAATTCTTCCAAGAGAGTCTTGTGAGATGGGGACCAATTCACACCACTCTTTGGGGCTTCATCTGATGACAATCTGCTTTTAGTGTCCTCAGGATTTGAAATTTGGTTTTCTCTTTCTCCATAAAAATTATCTCTGGTCAGAGTTGTTTTACCTTATTTGCTCATTTTTTAAAAGGATTAGATCTAGTTTTAGGATAAAGGGGAGATTGTCCATATTTCCTCTATGGGCAACACTGACTGTACTGGGTCAGTGCTGACTAACTTCCAGTGCTGGGTAGGCACGGCCAGATCCCATGATATTCTGGGGTTTAGGAGCTCACTATTTGCCTTTTGTATTTGTGTTGGATGTCTTACAGCTAATCTGTTAATCTACTGGCTTGCAACCAGTTCAGAGTAGCCAACACTGCTGGAGATTCCTTTCAGGAGATCCCCCAGCAGAGCTCACAACACCCTGCAATTCTGCACTGCATGTGCTCAGGTGGCCTAAGTTTGGCCATGTTAATTGAAACAGACCTTTTCAGAAGAACTTCCAAATTATCTTCTGCTGGAAATGTGTTACATACTCCAAATATTTGTGAGTTCTGTCTCTCTAAAACCAGTTCAGAGGAGTGATTTGCTGTTAATTTGATGGATATGGGAGAGCCCAGAAAAAAACATGTTTGCTTTCCACCATCTTGGCTCCTCATCTTGTGCAATTCTTTTAAATATATCTCCATATTTGTCATATTGTGCAAGAAAAAGTTTAAAAGGAAAAAAAAACACAAGAAAGAAAAAATAACAAGCAAACAATAACAACAACAAAAAGGTGAAAACACTATGCTTCAATCCACTTTCAGTCTCCATAGTTCTCTTTCTGGATGTGGATGGCATTTTGTATGCTAAATGTATTGGAATTGCCTTGAATCACTTCATTATTGAAAAGAGCCAAGTCCATTTCAGTTATCATCACATAATCTTGCTATTATTATGTACAATGTTCTTTTGATTCTGCTCACTTCACTCAGCCTCAATTCATGTAAATCTTTCCAGACTTTTCTTAAATCAACCTGCTCATTATTTCTTTTTTTTTTTCAGGAAATCTTATATTTTTTATTAAAGCTTTTTATTTTATTTTATTTTATTTGCATAACATATGTGTGGGTAATTCTTCAACAATAACCCTTACATAGCTTTCTGTTACAAATTTTCCCCCCCAACTTCCCCACCCCTCCCC
>JAJPUD010003075.1:145557-174551 GCA_023553655.1 Myrmecobius fasciatus | reverse complement strand
ATCATTTTAAGGAAAAGCCCATTTATTCCTATACTCTCTAGTGTTTTTAATAGGAAAGGGTGTTGGATTTTATCAAAGGCTTTTTCTGCATCTATTGAGATAATCATATGGTTTTTGTTAGTTAGGTTATTAATATAATTAATTATGCTGATAGTTTTCCTAATATTGAACCAGCCCTGCATCCCTGGTATAAATCCTACTTGGTCATAGTGTACTATCCTGGGGATGACTTTCTGTAATCTCATTGCTAATATCTTATTTAAAATTTTTGCATCAATATTCATTAGGGAAATGGATCTATAGTTTTCTTTCTCTGTTTTCACCCTACCTGGTTTAGCTATCAGCACTAGATCTGTATCATAGAAGGAATTTGGTAGTATACCTTCTGTCCCTATTTTCTCAAATAGTTTGTATAGTATTGGAATTAATTGTTCTTTGAATATTTGGTAGAATTCACATGTAAATCCATCTGGCCCTGGAGATTTTTTCTTAGGGAGTTGGTTAATAGCTTGCTCTATTTCTTTTTCTAATATGGGGCTATTTAAATAACTTATATTTTCTTCGGTTAACCTGGGCAATCTATATTTTTGTAGATATTCCTCCATTTCATTTAGTTTATCAAACTTACTGGCATAAAGTTGGGTAAAATAACTCCTAATTATTGATCTAATTTCCTCTTCATTGGAGGAAAGTTCTCCCTTATAATTCTTGAGACAAACAATTTGATTTTCCTCTTTCCTTTTTCTTATCAAATTAACTAAAGGCTTATCTATTTTGTTGGTTTTTTCATAGAACCAACTCTTAGTTTTATTTATTAATTCAATATTTTCTTATTTTCAATTTTATTAATTTCTCCTTTTATTTTTAGAATTTCCAATTTGGTATTTAATTGAGGGTTTTTAATTTGTTCTTTTTCTAGTTTTTTTTAATAATAAGCCCAATTCGTTGATGTTTTCTTTCTCTATTTTATGCAAGTAAGCATCTAGAAATGTAAAATTGCCCCTTATAACTGCTTTGGCCGTATCCCACAAATTTTGGTATGTTGTGTCCTTATTGTCATTCTCCTGGATGAAATTATTGATTGTGTCTATGATTTGCTCTTTCACCCATTCATTCTTCAGTATTAGATTATTTAATTTCCAATTAACTTTTGGCTTATTTTCTCCTGGCCTTATATTGCATGTGATTTTTATTGCATCATGATCTGAAAAAGATGCATTTACTATTTCTGCCTTTCTGCATTTGATTTTGAGGTTTTTATGCCCTAACACATGGTCAGTTTTTGTATAGGTTCCATGAACTGCTGAGAAAAAAGTAAACTCCCTACTGTCTCCATTCAACTTTCTCCATAGATCTATCATACCTAACTTTTCTAACAATTGGTTTATCTCCTTAGTTTCTTTCTTGTTTATTTTGTGGTTTGATTTATCTAATTCTGAGAGAGCAAGGTTGAGATCCTCCACTAGTATAGTTTGGCTGTCTATTTCTTCTTGCATCTCTCTTTATTTCTCCCCTAGGAATTTGGATGCTATTGCACTTGGTGCATATATATTTAGTATTGATATTGCTACATTATCTATGGTGCCCTTTAATAAAATATAGTTTCCTTCCTTATCTCTTTTGATTAGGTCTATCTTGGCTTTAACTTGATCTGAGATAAGGATTGCTACCCCTGCTTTTTTGTGTTCACCTGAAGCATAATATTTTCTGCTCCAGCCTTTTACCTTTATCCTATATGTGTCACTATGTTTTAGATGTGTTTCTTGCAGACAATATATTGTGGGATTCTGGTTTTTAATCCAGTCTGATATCTGCTCCCGCTTTATGGGAGAGTTCATCCCATTCACATTCACAGTTAGAATAACTAATTCTTTATTTTCTGCCATCTTATTTACCCAAGTTATGTTTTCCCCTTTCCTTTCCCCTTTCTCCCTTTCCCCCTCCTCAGTACTTTGCTTTTGATGACCCCCTCCCCCAAACAATAATCCACCCTTTAGATCCCCTCCCCCTGTTTTTACTCCATTCCCCTGATTCTTCTATTTTTCCTTCTATTAGTTTATCCCTTTGTTTTCCTCCTTTCCCTCCCACTTCCCTCTAGCAACAGACAAGTTTCTATGTGAAATCAAGTGTCTGATATACACTTTTAGAGCCCAACCTGATGAAAGTAAGATTTACACAATGCTCATCTCCCTCCCCTCTTTCTCTCAATTATACTTGGTTTTCTTTGCCTCTTCAAGAGATTTTACCTTGTTTTTACCTCCTTTTTTTTAAGATCTTATTTTACTACTTTTTTTCTCTTTTCCCCAGTATGACAACCTTTTCCCCTCTAGGTCTCTTTTTCATATTATCAAAGTAATATCTAGTTAATTATACCCCAAACTTTAAGCCTCCCCCTAGTAGAAATAAAGTTCTCAAGAGTCCTTTCCTTTTTACCTTTTTATGCATCTCTTGAATTCTGTGTTTGGATGTCAAATTTTTTGTTCAGATCTGGTCTTTTCATTAGAAATAGGTGAAATTCACCTATATCATTGAATGACCATCTTCTTCCCTGGAGGATAATGCTCATTCTAGCTGGATAGGTTATTTTTGGCTGTAATCCAAGTTCCTTTGCCCTTCGGAATATCTGGTTCCAGGCCCTTTGATCCTTCAATGTGGAGGCTGACAGATCGTGTGTGATTCTAATTATTGATCCTTGGTATTTGAATTGTTTCTTTCTAGCTGCTAGCAGAATCTTTTCCTTGGTGCTATAGTCCTGAAATTTAGCCATGATATTCCTTGGGGTTTTAATTTTGGGGTCTCTTTCAGGAGGTGATCAGTGAATTCTTTCACTGGTGATTTTGCCTTCTGATTCTACAATCTCAGGGTAGTTTTCCTTCAGGATTTCCTGGAAGATAGTGTTTAGATTCTTTTGTTCATCATGGCTTTCAGGAAGTCCAATAATCCTTAGATTGTCTCTCCTAGATCTATTTTCCAAGTCAGTTGTTTTTCCTAGGAGATATTTCATATTTTCTTCTAATATTTCATTTTTTTGTTTTTGTTTGACTGATTCTTGAAGTCTCATTGAGTCATTCACTTGCATTTGTTCAATTCTTATTTTTAAAGTGTTATTTTCTTCAGTTACCTTTTTCAGCTCCTTTTGTAACTGGCCAATTGAATTTTTTTGTTCATTGTACTCTTTTTCCACTTCACTAATTTTATTTTTCAATAAATTGGTGTCTTTTTCATATCTCTTTTGCCGGGCATCATATCCTTCTTGCACTGATTTCAGTTTATTTTTCCCATTTATCCTCCAGCTCTCTTTTGAGGTTCTTTATGCAATCTTCCAGAAAGGCCTTTTGAAAAAGGGACCAGTGATGGTCCTTAATAACTTCCTCTTGAATTTTGTCTAAAGGAACCTCAGGATCTGGGATCATCCCTTCTTTTTCTCGATAAAAGCTGTGTGTGGTGAGAGCTCTCTTTTGCTTCTTCATTCTTTTTTTTAGACAGCGTGGATATCTCTTTAAGGTAGGGGAAAAAATGGCCGCTGAAAATCTTTGCCCTGGGGCACTTTGGCGAATTAACTTAAGGTGCTGGGCTGGTGGGGGCTAGGACTAAGTCCGAATTACTCCTTAAACAAGGCAAGTCTGCCAGAACACCTGCCCCCAATCAGGGCAGAGTGTCCTGAGTGCCTCAGATAAACTCCAGGTGTTTGGAATTTGGAGTTTAGAGTTTGGAGTTTCTGCCACAGTGAGCTGAGTCCCACCCTCACTTCCGACGTACACTGGAGTCCTCTGTTTATCCCTCTGTCCGAGTTAGACAAACCTGATGTGAAGTTCTTCAGAGATATCAGCAAGCAGTGTCCAAATATTTCTGGATTCATTGACTTGAAGATTAGTTCAGAGGCTTATTTTATTGTTGATTTGAGAGAAGATGGTAGGAGGACGCAGAGAGTCACGTTTTCACTCTGCCATCTTGGCTCTGCCCCCTCCCACTTTAGATGGCCAGGGAGCCACAACACCAGAGGTGAGTGAAAAGTTGTGTCAAAGGAGATCAATGGACAATAAATATTTATTGAACATCTCCTAAAAAAAAACAAAATCAAAAACAAAAACAAAAAAAACCTTAAGCATCCCTGTCACCATAATAACTTTTTATGATGGAATTCTTCTTTCTCCCTTTTATCCCCCTTTTTTTCTCCTGCCCATTCTTCTAGCTTACTTCCTAACTTGGAGCTTTATTTTTGGACCAGTCTCTGTACACTTCTGTAGGGAAAATCTGGGCTGGCCCTAGTGCTATTTTCTGGGAATTCTGAGTGTTAGGTTATTTCATAAATTCAGAGACAACTCAATCTCAAGACCTTCAAGTTTTTAGTGCTCTTAAAGAGATCCAATCTAGAGCAAAGTCTTATTGCTTTCCCCCCTGCTCTGAGATTTCTAAGTTCCTGACTCTGGGGTGAGCCATGAAATACTATTTCTGGACTCAGCCATTGTCAGTTAGCTGCAAAATTTTTGAAAGAATGACAGAATTATAGATTTCCCTTTGATCTGGGGTTGCTGCTCTTGTTATTCCTCTGCAGCTTCAGAATGTGTTGAAGATTAGAACTGACAGCCCCACTCTACCCCATTTTTCTGGAATCTTAGTCATAGCACTACTGCTTTACTTCTGAACTTGATCTTTCCTTTTTATACTGTCTACAATACAAGATTACTAAGGGTGAGAAGTGAGGGTGGAGAACCTTGCTGCAAATCTCAATTCACCCTGGCTTTGTGACTCAGAACTGGAAAGTAGGCAATAAAGATGTCAGTTAGTGTCTGTTCCTGTTTTAGTGTCTTAATATAGGTCTAGGACTACTCCTTTCCTAGTGACAGCCTCTCCATAAATGCTAGTATTCTCTGTTCACCATGTACTATGTGTCCATGTGATAAATTCTCTTTTCTAGGCCTAGTTCCCAAAATTGGGAGACCTCCTTGTCTATCTTCTTATGCAAAGCTAGGCTGGGCCTACTATGACATTTTCTTGTATTTTCCTATCATGATTGGTTCTGTTACATTTTATAGCTCTCTTTAGAGGAATTAAGAATGGAAGGACATGACTCTTGATTCATTGTTTCCTGCTACTTCACCCTCTTGGGTCTACTTTAATATGTGAGTTTTAAGGAGATGATAAATAAAGAGCTGGGTAAAGTAGGGACTGAATTAATTAGGGAATATTCCTTGAATTGAGTTTTGATTTAGTTCTTTAAGATGGAAGAAAAAAAACAGCATGTTACCATGGAAAGTACTACTTTTTCCAGAATATTTCATTTGGCATCATGGTTTGTTATACTTGTTTTACCTTGTACAAGTTATTATATCCAGACCTCAGTTTTCTCATCTGTGATGAGATAAAATAAAGGCCACTTACAAAATGGAGTTGTGTAGTATGGGAATCAAGAAAATCTCTTCAATTCTCTCTCATGAACATTGACTTCTTCTTGCGGTGCTGCCACATGCATTCTCTTCTAACTTGTAAAATAAAAGGATTGGATCAGATTATCTCTAATGTTCCTTTCAACTCTATATCCTACAAGTATGAGAAGTACAAATTGATGAAATACTCCAAATTTGGCAATTCTGAGCTACAGCAGAATTTCTTCAAATTGTCTTATCTAAAATTTAGTTGATCTTAATTTACTTGGGAAAGTACTTTATGAATATAGTAACTAGGCATCATGCCTTGTAATGCAACTTTTCAGCAATTTTTAGTCCCATAATTTTCCTCTGGTCCTGGTTGTAAGATATTTATGCTCCACTGTGTTCATTGTTTTTTGTGAACTTATAAAAATTGCTTTTTTATTAGTCTATAAAAGCCATGTTTGGAGACAGTCTAAAATAAAAATTAATGCATCTTATCACCCTACAGCATGGAACAAGTGACTCTTCCCTTCCTTATTTAAGCACCACAAATGCATGTGCTTCTAATAAAACTCATTCCCTGCCCCATCAACCTTACTCAGTGAACAGTAAGCAGACATCTGTGGCTGACCAGGGCCTGAGGGAAATACAGTGAAGAAGATGGGGGTGCAGGGCCAGAGAAGAGGCATCATATTATGGGGGCATAAAGTTTGCTGACATCAGATACCCAGCTCAGCAAAAGAAGCCCATCGTAGAGACAGTTTTTATGACTTCATAAACATATTCTTGCCTCCATCACTCTGAATATTTATAGATCAGTACTTTTTTTTAAATGAAATACACCTCACTTTGATTTTGATAGCTGTCTTGGTCTGGAAAGAAATAATGAGTTATATCTTTGTAGTCTAAAAAAAGACCAGAGATTTTATTAATCTGTGCTCAGTGGTCAAGTGGATATCTATGTCCCTGAAGAAATTTATAATGAGATGGGAAAGAAGCAAAAAGAGGTCTGTTTGATCAAGAAATGCAATGAATAACATAAATTACAATGCTTCTGATATATTTTTTTTCAGCAAATTTGTTGTATTTGTTCAATTAAATCTGACTCTTCATTTGGGATTTTCTTGATGAGGATACTGAAGTGGTTTGCCATTTCCCTCTCTAGATCATTTTACAGATGAAGAAATTGAGATAAAAATGATTTGTCTATAGTTAAAAAGTGTCTTAGAATGTGTCTTAGAGGGTCTTTGAATGAATTTGAAATCATGCTGTTAAGCCTTCCTGATTCTATGCATAGTAGTCTATCCGCTATACCACATAGTCAACAGTTAGCTGCCTCTTGACTTGATCCTTACAGTTTACTTACAAACAGCATGGAATGAAGTTGGGCATCCTAACAAAGCTTCCTCTTCTGGGAGGCAGATCTCTAGCACAGAGCAGGAGAATAATGCAAAAGTAGACCTCTCTATTTTTATTTTCTGGCCTTCATAAAATAATAACTACCAATTAAATTGTGTTATAAAGTTTGGAAAGAGCTTTATATATGTATTTCATTTGTTTCTCAATCCAATTCGATGTAGTAAGTACTTCTTGTAGTGTAAATCCTATTTTAGAGATGAAGAACTTGCTCCACATTTTAGAAATGAGATTACATCCTTTGCCCAAAATACTTGCACAAGTCAAAGCATCATACTTATGATGTCATTCATCTCTTTCTAGAATGAAGGATGAACAACAACAACAGTATAGGTTTCTGAAGCAGGATTTGAATCCAAGTCTTCTGAACTCTAAATTGAGTACCCTAAGTTAACTATCCTCTCTAGTTTTTTCTCCTTACTTTATTCATTTTTGCTTATGACTCATGGCAAGATATGCTATGTGTCACAAATCTTTGCCTGATTAGGATGCACCTAACCCCTAACTTCTGATTTCAACAAACAAAGGTACAGGATCATAGATAGGAATAAGCTGAAAGAATATAATCCAAAGCTCTATTTCTTCCTGTGTTATCCAGATTTTTGGACTTTATTTTATTAATATAGTAGTGTGGGAAAAGTTAATTGGAAATAGATTTAGAGAAACAAGATTCAAATGTCACCTCTGGTTGCTTATCATTTTGGATAGGTGATTCAACATTTCTGGGCCTCAGTTTCCTCAGCTATAAAATATAATTAATCCATGTAATGATTTCCAAAGCCCCTCCTCAAGATTGATGATGCTCCTGTTGGACTTTCCTGAACTGTCCCCACTCTTGCAAAAACAGAAATTGTACTGGTCAAATCCTTACCAGAAGCATGAGGGGTTCATGATCCTTCCTAAATGGGATAAGTAGCCAGTAAAAATGATCAGGGTGTTAAAACAACCATAGTGAAAGAGTTTTAGCTAAATAGATACCATCTGTCCCTCAATGTAGGCTCATCCTGTTTAGCCTTTTGCTGACCATCTCTGAGCCATCACTTTTGTGGTTCAGGCCATGTGTGCACTGCCTGGGGTTCCCAGGACCCAAACAAATCAGTTGTGCAATGAAGACTTTATGAGAACATTTTTTTTTCTAAAGGGGCTAAAATCTGTAATCCAAAAAGCATTTTATCCTAATATAGACAAAAATCAGGCAGCAGCTGCCTCATCACATCAGCCTAGATGCTGCAAAGGGAAAGAAAGAAGGGCTTTTCCAGTCAGAAGCCAAGACTAAATCATTAGCAGAGTGTTTGTGGTGAAATTGCATTTTTCTCATAGATAATGAAACTATTATCATGATGCTGAAGACAGTTAGTCTAAAGCAACTTTGGTCCAACCTCTCCCACATGAAGAGTAACTCCATATCTGCAAGGGAAAAATAATTGAGAAACTGGAGAATTCTGAGAATGAAGATGTTGGGAGGAAAAAAGAAACAAAAATTGTTTAAATTGGAAAGAGAAAAATATGGAGCCTGAAAAATAATTTTAGTACTGTAAGAAGCCTCAAATAACATCTATTCTAAGCCCTTCCACATCTCATTTTGCAAATAAGAAAATCCCTAGAGAACATGACCTGGTCAAGAGGGAAGATTTGTAATCAGGCCCAGTATTCTTTCCACTATCACCTACTTTCTTTTTAAATAAGATAGCTTATTTCCATTTTGAACTTCTTGTTCAATTCTTTTTCAGTCACGTCTAACCTTTGTGATCCCTGGCAAAGATACTGGAGTAGTTTGCCATTTCCTTCACCAGATTTTACAGGTGAAACTGAGACAAATGGATTAAGTGACTTGCCCAGGGACACACAGCTGGTAAGTGTCTCAGGTCACATTTGAATTCAGGAAGATGAGTCTTCCTGACTCCAGATATAGCACTTTATCCACTCTGCCACTTAGTTGCTCTTTTGAACTATATGTAGGATAAGGTGTTGCATCTCCATAGTCACATGAAACAGATTATACTTAATCAAAAACATCCCAGCAAGTTCCATGAAAAAAGCTACAAAGTTCATGAGGTCAGAAACAAGATTCTGCATGTTACTCAATAATGTGGTCATGTGGGTTAAAAAGATCTGTTATCTTTGTTAACAAAAGCACACATTTTAATCCAGGCTGGGTCATTACTCATAGATTGAAGTAGGTAAACTACAAGGTCCATCTCTCTCTCTCTCTCTCTCTCTCTCTCTCTCTCTCTCTCTCTCTCTCTATATATATATATATATATATATATATATGTACACACACATATATATGTATGTATGTATAAAATTAGTCTGCATTATTAGCATTCTTATCCACATCCTTGTTTGCTCATGGATAGATAATTCTTCTAATTTGTCTGCCTGCTTAATGCCAACTCAGTTGACATCACAGGGATTCCCACTAGGAACAACCAGAAATAAAATCACTTCTAATATAACCAACCACTTGACAAATGTTACTATAGTGGAAGGACACTGGGATGCTGCCTCCTGAGGAAGTCCATTCCACTTTGGATGGTGTTAGCTCTTAGGAAATGTTTTCTACATGAAGTTTCAGTCTATTTCTTTACTATTTCTACTCATCATTCCCAGATTTTCCTTTGGTGTTATGCAGAAAAAGATTAATTCCTCTAACCTGTGATACTCTCCCAAATATTTGAAAATTTCTGTCATCACCCTCCCTTCCTCGTTCTGTGAAAATCTCTTTTCTCTAGACTACAAACCTGCACTGCCTTCAACTTCCAGTTCTCATTTTACATGATCTCAAGGACCTTCCCTGAATTAGTCACATTCACTCATCAATGCCACTATTTTGATTCAACATGCAGCATTAACACAACACTTCATAGCTGGTTTCACCAGGTCAGAATACAAGATTATAATAACTTCCCTGATTCCTTATCCACAATCCCTGGGTAAGGAATCTACAATTCCCAATCCATTCTAATCAAGGTCATAATCTGAGATTGTATAGCCCATCCCCTGCCATACCATATGTAGTACATAGCTGAACACATTTGTATGAGCTATGTGTTATCTCCTCATTTAGAATGTGAGCTCTTTTGTAAAAGAGATTGTCTCATTTTCCTATTTGTGTCCTCAGTGTTTAGAATAGTAGTGATTAAAATATACTAAGATTTTGAGTATTTTTCTTCTACTTTCCCTACATCCCTTCTTCCCTCTATTCTTTGTTTCCTCTCTCATTACTTTTTTCCTTCTTTCCCACCTTTTTCTTCATTCATTCCTCTTCTTTTACTCTTTCCTACCTTCTTTCCCTCTATCCTTCCTCCATTTCTCCTTTCTTTCTCTCCATTCTTCATTCCTGCTTTTCTTCTCTCCTCCCTCTCTTTTTTCTTTTCTTTCTTTCTTCCCTCCCCTTTTCCTTCATTTCCTGGCTCTTTCCCTTTTCCCTTCCTTTTTTTCCCTGACTTCCTTCTTTCCCTAGTGATGGAAACTAAACTTCTCTTAATGAAAGCTATTGTGGTATTGGCTTGATCATTGTTCCCCTATATTATGTTCATGAAATTTATATTTTTGAATCAAATATATGGCTTCACATTTATCTCAAAGAAAATCCATTTTATTCAATGTAGCTTAAATTCTAACTTGTCAAGACCTTATTGGATATTCTGACTCTGTTATCCAGCGACTTTTCTACCTCTCCCAATTTGCCCCCCCCTTAAGTGATAGTATTTAAATTTTTTTTTCAATTACACCAATGAATTTTCTTTCTATCTTCCTGTTAAAAAAAAGAATATTTTAAAAAACTGTTGTAAGAAATATGTAAGGCAAGAAAAATAAATTTCCACATTGATCATAAAGAGACTAGATAGAAAGATAGATAGATAATAGATACAGAGACCCACATGTGCAAGAATGTTTGTGGCAGCCCTTTTTGTAGTGGCTAGAAACTAGAAACTGAATGGATGCCCATCAATTGGAGAGTGGCTGAATAAATTATGGTATATGGATGTTATGGAATATTATTGCTCTATAAGAAAAGACCAGCAGGATGATTTCAGAGAGGCCTGGAGAGACTTGCATGAATTGATGCTGAGTGAAACGAGCAGAACACAGCAACAACAATACTATATGTTGATCAATTCTGATGGACATGGCTCTCTTCAACAATGAAATGCTTCAAACCAGTTCCATTTGGTCAGTGAAGAAAGCCATATACACCCAGAGAGAGGGATATGAAATGTGGACCAAAACATAACATTTTCATGATCTCTAATGATGTTTGCTTGCATTGTGTTTCCTTTCTCTGATTTTTTTTTCTTGTAGATAGGATTTTTCTTGCAAAACAACTTGTCAAGTATCTTATCATTATTAACATGTAGTGGACTTCCTGCCATCTAGGGGAGGGGAGGGGACTGGGGGTAAAATCTGTAACGGAAAGCTTTGTAAAAATCAATACTGAGGAACTACCCATACATATGTTATACAAATAAAAAGCTTTAATAAAAAAATAAATTAAATTAAATTTAAAAAATAGATACCAAGAAATATCAATATAGATATAGATATCTATATGCATATGCCTTTGTTTCAATCTGTATCCTGAGTCCAATATCTCTGTTTCAAAAAATGGACAATTTGCTTCATTAATAGTCTTCTGGAATTGTGGTTGATCATTGCATGAATCAGACTGCTTAATTATTTGAAAATTCATTTGTGCAATGCTGTTGTCATATAAATTCTTCTCCTGAATGTTCTAACTTTATACTGTATTAGTTCTACAATTCTCCCCAGCTTTTCCTGTAACAGTTCCTTTCATCCTTATAACAAAATAGCATTCCATTATATTCAGATAACAATTCATTCAGTCACTCCTTAAGTGATGAGCATCCCCCTAATTTCTGGTTCTTTGTCACTACAAGAATATCAACTATAAATATTTTTGTACATATGAATCCTTTCCCTTTTTCTTTGATATCTTTGGAGTACAGACAATATTGGCATTTCTAAGTTAAAGATTCTGTGCAGTTTAGTAAGTTTTGGGATAAATTTTGCTTTCCAGAATGGCTAGAGCAATTTACCACTCTACCAACAGATCGTTGATGTGCCTGTTTTGTCATAGCCCTTCCAACATTTCTCATTTTTGCTCTTTAGATAAAAGCATAGATATAATACTTATACAATTTTCATATGATAAAAGCTGGGAGAACTAATATTTAGAGAAATGCAAATATAAAGCAAATGCCAATGTTCTACTTCATACCTATGAGATTGACAAAGTTGACAAATTCTTGATAAAAATATTAAACAGCACAGTAGAAGTCACAGGTTTGTAGTACATTTCATTAAAGATCTTCCAAATTGACATTCAACTACTTTCTGACTATTCTCTGGGTCTGGTTATTTACCCAATACTAAATCCATCAAATTTCTAGTTAATCCTTTTCCCTTTTTTTTTTCTACCAGAATATAATATGATATTTTGTCCAAAGCTTTACTAAAATTTATGCTACCCATCTAATATCCATGCAAAAAAACCAAAACAAACCAAACAAAAAAAAAAAAAAACAATGAAATGTGGTTAGTTTAGTATAATATATTGATGAATCTATGCTGGCTCTTTGTAACAACTGAAATTTTTTTTTTCATGTGTTCTCTAAGCATTGACATCATTAAAAATCAACCATAGACATTTATTAAATTCTTACTCAAAGAAAAGGTAGAGTCTCTACCTTCATGAAGCTTACATCCTAATGGTGAAGACCACATATAAATAAATAGGTACTTACTAGATACTTACAGAATAGATAAGCAAAAGTCTTTCCTTAATTGTATTTACAATGCAATAGAGGGAAGGCAGGTAGGTGGTACAGAAGAGTACTGGATCTAGCTTTAGGAAAACTTACCTTCCTGAATTCAAATCTAGCCTCAGACACTAGCTTTGTCACTCTGGACAAGTCAATTAATCCAGTTGGCCTCAATTCCTTATCTCTACAAATCAGCTGGAGAAGGAGAGGCAAACCACTTCAGTGCTTTTGCCACATGAACCCCAATAAGGTCACAGAGAGTTGGATATAACTGAAAAAACAAAAAACAAACAAAAAAACCCCATTAAATTGAATTTAGAATGAAATCAAAATTAGGTGCACTGGTGTATGGTTACTAGGTTCCATTATGTTTTCTTTTTTAGAAAATCAGGCAACATCTGCTCATCTTTAGTTTAATAATAATGACCCAGCAATCACAAATGATGGTTGTTTTTGTTTTTTTTGTTTTTTTTTTTTAATTATTTTGTGATATGGTTCTATAGATGTAGAAGCTTGAAGTTCAACAGTTTCCATGACAAACATTAATGTTTTCAGTTTGGGGAAGGTAAGTTGTAAAGCTATTTGCCTAAAGCTGTTCCCTGAATATTTTACATATACAAGTTTAGAATTCCTGAAGCAGGATTAGATTAGTCTTTCTTAAACCTAAGAGCTGTGCATTTTTTTCATGAAGTAATATCTTCTTCTTTAGATCCTTTCTCAAATACTTTAATTTTCAATTGATAATTTTAACTCGGCAGGTCTTCACCTTATCTAGTTTTTAAAAAGAAATCTTGGTTTCAGAAGGAATAAATTTCAACAAAGAGCTTTGCACACTGACATTCTCTTATTTGATTCCCAATCTATGGGGCAATCTGGGCTATAAAACTGTGAAGAAAGCAATCTTGACTTACATCATACCCTCCCATTTGCTCTTCTTTCTTTTTGTTTGGTCTCTCATAGTCTGATGGTTACTACTCTCAGGCTATCAACTGGTTGCTCAAGGGCACTAGTTGGTACTGTACCTGACAAAGTCTCTAGCAGTAAAACTTTTCCGTAATCTTTGCCTGTATCTAAACATAACCGTCCCTCTCTGTTACCTTTCTATCAAAGCCTTCTAGTTTACTAAATCTTACCTTTTCTTTGAAAATGAAAACATTTGCCCTTATCCAGTTCTACAACCTTTCCTCTTCTCCAGGATTTTTCAGTCATTACTAAAGTAGCTCAACAAATAATTTGCTAAATCTTCCTGTAACCTGGAATGTATTTTGTTTGAACCTAGTGATTTGATCTTGAAATGATTTAAATCTTTTTTTTTTACTTTCTTCTCTTTTATTATGTTACTATATCAAAGAACTACAGTCACAATCAATCAGAAATGTTAATCAATAAATACAGAAGGTAGAAGTGAAGGCTGCTCAATTTCAGTTCATAAATACTGTAGAATTTTTTTTTATCGGTCGTCTATGAGAGCAGGGAAAATTCTAGGTCATTGATGCCTTATCATTCATGTGTTTCAGTTAACAAAGAGAATCTACCAAATATACCGGTGGTCTTCAGGAAGCAGTATAGCAAAGTGAAAAGAGATAGGGCTCTGGCATTAGACCACCTGCCCTTGAAATTTTATTTTTAACACTACTTTTAATGACTTGGGCAAGTCCCATGCTCTCAGTTTTCTCATATATAAAATGAGAGGATGATACCTATGTGTATAAATACTATGAGTGTAAGTGTTGAAGTATTGAACTTTTCATGAATCTGAGCAGCTAGGTGGCATAGTTGATAGAATGTTACACTTGGAATCCAGAAGATTTTGGTCCAAATATTGCCATATATCTATACTGAATATATACTGAATAACCCTGGGTGAAGTATTTAATTTTTCTCAAACTTAATTTCCTTATTTGTAAAAATTAGAATAATATTTGTGCCTACCTCCCAAGATGGTTATGAAGATCAAATGAGAAAAAATATGGAAAGTGTTTTGCTATATAAATAGTAAATACTTTTCGATGATAATGATGATGATGATGATGATGATGCAGGATTTTCAATGATTCATTTTTTCTTTCCTCCTGGTGCTTGATTCTTGTTTATGTGATTTACTATTTGCCTGTAACCTATCAGTTTTGAAGGTAGGCCTCTGATTGCCATATCCTACAGATCCCTAGGTTGTTGTTTCACCTAATGCTATTTGTCATAAAAATGTGGGCCTCAAAGGCATCACCCTGCTGTGATGGAGAAGTAATATCCACAAACATCAGCTGGACCCTGATTTCACCCAAAGGTGTGTTTATATGAATGTTAAAATAGCAATGATTAGAAGCATACTGAGAAAGCTGGCAGAGGGCTTACAATCTGATACAATTTAGTGGGGTTCTGAGATCCTTGAGTATATCCCTTGGCAGGTGGGGGGAGAAGAAAGCCGCAGTTCAGAAAGAATGAAATTAAAAATATGTATCTTTGGTATTTAAATTTACTCTTCATGAGCTAGGAGAGCAGCTGGTTTTAAGACTTGGATTGATTTTGCTGACCGTTACCTATATGTGGCATGAAAATAATCATATCCCTTAGCCAGGAAGGGAATAAATAATGGAGGTGGGAGTGAGAATCTTCTTTTAAGTCTGCAAATGACCTAGTAAACTTCAAGGGGAAAATAGTTCAAGAAATGGGGGAAATCTTCATATATCAAACTTTGCTTTTTTATTCTTTCCTTTCTCTTTCTATTTCCCCCTTCCTTCCTTCTCTTTCATTCACCATCCCATTCTACTGATATCTGGCAATTAGGAAACCAGATTTTCACTTCTCACTTCCCCTCCCCTGACTAGTTAGTCATAAAATTGATGGGAGCTTCTTAGGAGAGGGGACTCCCTACACCCAAGCTAGGTATGAAATTGACAGGCCCTATTAGTGCCTGACAAGCTCAGGATAATGACAGAGCTGAGGACAGATAACTAGCAGTTTGGATGATTTACATTGAAGGAGATTTGCATGGTGGGATGGTTATATGCCCATTTATTTCACCCTTCATTGTAGGGAGGATGTATCTGATTTAGTCCTTTTAACCCTTTGCTATGATTTCCTTGTCTCTATGTTGCCTCCACCCTACCCCTCCCCAACACACCCTTCATACCTCTCCTTCCCCACACCCATTTGATTGTTTGGAAGTCACTCTTTTATTTTGCACCGGGGAGTGTTCATATGGCAGAAAAGCAAGAGTCCTTTCAGAAGTGAGCAAAAGGATTCAGCTTTTCCTTTTCCTTTAAGTTCAGGCCTCAGTAGAATTCTTGTAATTAAAGCCATGTAAAGATAGACTTTTCTTTATCCACCCACTCACAGACATTTCTATTAGTATCATGTCTGCATCTGATCTCTATCTGTAGGTCCTCTATTCACCCTGCATCCTCTATCCACACTATACTATTTCATTTAATTTTCAGTTATCTGCAAAATTCAAGCTAGATCTGTAAGTTATTTGGAATCTTACCCACAGTCCTCTGGAAATTATAGCTATAATCTCTGAAGAGTTTTTAAGAGGTTTAATTTTATTTTTAATTTTTTTGAAATATTATAAAAAAAAAAAACAAAAAAGAAAGCCCAGACTGCCAAATATCCAATATGTCAAGTAGAGATGGAGAGATTCAGGAGCAAGAAAAGAATTTTAAATATGGCCATGCATTCTCTATCATTTGTTGGATGAATAAAGATAAGAGGCATGGTGGACAGAACTGAAAATAACCCTGAGATAAAAACAAGTCACTTTGTTTCAATGACACTCACTTAAACTGTGATTTTTATCTTGTGTTTATTTAACTCAATGATCCAAACCTAGCTTCCTAGTGTTGTTGTCTCCCTCACCCCTGGCTACTTCCCCATCCTCCACTTTTCTGCAAGGTCATTGCAACCTATGGAAATTGAATTGGCCTTTTCCATACTTTGCACAATGTTACTGAATAGACAGCTGAAGAGGGGAGCAGATGTAAAGCAGTATGCCTTCTCAAAGTCAGAAATACTTGTTTCAAGACTTTTAAAAATGAATCTGATATGATTTTGATTCATTGTTTTGAGAAATTGTGTTTTTTCAATCCACTGAGGTGGGGGCAAGGGAAGGTTTAACCACCAATATGAATTAAACAAAGCAGAGTTGCGTGTGAGGGGTGATAAGCAAGGGGAGGAGGGCGTGAGTGACATCCCAAGTGCATGCAGCACTGGATTCTTTTACTCACAGTTTTGAGACTGCCATCATTGACAGGTTAAAGGTGTTTGTCCTTAATTTCCAAATGATACTTTCCCCAGTCAATTTGACCACAGTGTCAGCTTCAATTTGCTCTGATGCTGCATCTACCAGGAGCAATTTGGCTGCTTTTTCTGCATTTTCCCTAGGCAGGTTTTTATTCTCCTTTTCTTCTTGTTCTTTTCTTATATTTATACCTTGTCAAGCACATGTAAGAGACAGGACACTATCGCCCATAAAGCTCACCTTCAAAGTAAAAAGAATTGGGGAAAAAAGAACTAGCCAAGCCAATTAATCTGTCACCAACTGATTTGAAAGTGCCAGGAGAGAACTAGAAAGGAAGGGAGGAGCAAGAATAACTCTATACAAACTCAAAATAAAAGAAAGGAAAGCCAGGACATCATGCTGTCTGTCATTGGCCTTCTGAACAAATGGGACTCAGTAAAGAGAATCTAGGAACAAAAGTAAGATGTTCTTTTTGAACTGGTTCCTGGTCATTTTGTTTATGTCCATTAGCTTCCCCAGGATCTATTGAGCACTAGATTTAAAGACAGACAATTGAAGTTTAAATTGTGGCTTTACCACTTACTACCTGTATAAACTTGGGCAAGTATTTTTCACTCCTTGGCCCTGTTTCCTCATCTGGAAATCTGATTCAGAGGTTCTTAATTAAGGGTCACAAGTGTATTTATTTAATATGTGGATGCCCATCAATTGGGGAATGGCTGAACAGTTGTGGTATATGATTGTGATGGAACACTGCTGTGCTCTAAGAAAGGATGATCTCAGAAAAAAAAAAAAAGAAACATGGAAAGACTTGCATGAAATAAGGAACAGTGAAATGAGCAGATCCAAGGGAGCACTGAATAAGGTTTCAACAATATTATTTTAATAACAACTTTAAGCAAATAAGTCTTTTTGATTATAATAAATACTCAGTAGCTTTGCATTTTCATGTGCAATCATTTGTTTTATTATATTTTGTTTTGGAAATGTTTGTTTTATTCCTGTAATTAAAAATAAAATATTTTTGAAACAAGTTCCACATGCATTTCCATATAATTTCTTTCCTTTATATAACCTTATCTATTTTATTTTATATATTTAAAAACATTATTCTGAGAAGTCTACAGGCTTCCCCAGATTGCTATAGGAGTCTGTGACTCAGAAAAAATAAATAATCCTTGATCAAGATGATCCCTGAAGTCCCCTCCAGCTCTAAACCTATAATCTTATTGTCTGTGTGGATTCATTTGGTGAGATGCTAGAAAGAGCACTGGCCTTGAAGATGCGAGGTTTGGATTTGAGCCTATCACATTCTACTAAGGGTTTCTGTGAAGAAAGAACTCAGCAAATCAAAAAGCTTTTAACCAGAGCTGTTAGCATTATTGTTATAATTATGGGGAGATGTGGATGTTGTCATGTCAAATTCTTTGCAAATCATTTCTTTTCCAGAATCATTCTTCTCTAATCTAGAAGCCAATAAAGTTTCTGGGAGGATACAAATTGATATCTATTTAACTGAAAGGACTACATTTTTTAAAAAAGAGACAGTCTGGTGCTTAGCCAATTAAAGCACAATTTCTAAGGATCTTGGTAGCCAGCATCTGCATTTTAAAATCTCTCCTTAACCACAAAATTCACTCTCAGAACTGGTTTGGAATTCTCAGCCATTCTCAGGATTGGCAGGTTATTAGTTTCCCATTTATCCTTGATTTGCATTTTTATAACCAGCCTCAATGGAAGAATCATGCCACCAATTCAAATTCACTTACTAACAAAGTAATTTTCCTCTCTTCCTGAAAAGTCCACAGCTGATTCTATCTTGTCATCAGCTTGTTTTCCAGGCAGAAGTCCATCCTCTTCAAACCAGCCCTATCCAGAAAGCTATAATGCTTTTTCATAAACATCTCCAGCCACATGCATTATCCCTCAATTTTGTTCTTCTAATTTCTTTTTTTCTCTATGCCCTTGCTCACAACATCCTTTATGCCTAGAATACGTCTAATTCTCCCTTCATCTCCATGCATTCAATCCTTCCCTTTCTTGAGGTGCAATTTAAACAATCCTCTTTGAAACATTTCTTGATATACTCATCCAGGTATGAGTGCCTCAACTTCCTCAAAGCACACATTCTGGCTCTCTCTTATGCACTTATCATAGTCTAATTTGTTTAAAGTATCTTTAACTCAATCAATTAACATACAACATCAACATTATGTCCATAATAATGGTTACACAAAGCAAAAATATGTACTGCCCTTAAGAAACATGCATGCTAATGTAGGAGACAAGATATAGATGCATGAGTTTATAAAAGAAGCAAAAAAAAAAAAGTCATCTGCAGAACTAGGTACTTGAGTTAAGTTTTCCTGGAAGCTAAAGATTCTGAGAGGCAGAGGAGAAAAAAGAGGATAGGGAGTGTTCTAAGCATGGGAAAGGATCAATTTTGAGTAACAAAAGTGGGAGTTAGTTAAGCATACATGAGGAGCAATAGGCCAGTATGACTGGATTGTAGAGTTTGAATCAACATGTAAGAATATCAGAAAGATTGGAGTAAGCCAAGTTGGAAAGAGTTTAAATATTGAAAAGAGGAATTCATATTTGATTTTAAGGTAACAATGAAGTATATTTAAATAGGGGAAGAGTTTAGCAGCTTTGTGATTGGCAGTCAGGAAACACTTGAGGCAAGGAGACCAATTAGTAGATTATTGCATTAGTCTAGGGGAGATTAAAGAGCCTGAACTAGGGTGGTGGTTGTATGAATGAAGAAGTGGAAGTGTTGTGGAGATAGATGATAATAATTTAGAACTAATGGGAAGAGTGAGAGAGAGGAGTTAAAAATGATCCAATGTTGTAATTGAAAGGATGATGATATCCTCAATATTAAGAGAAACACTTAGAAGTTGGTGCTTTTGTAGGGAAAAATAATATTTGGGTCATGTTGAGTTTGACAGTTCTGTGGAATATTCAGTTTAAAATGTCCAAGGAGAACCTGGTGAAATGAGACAGGGGCTAGGGTTGAATATATGGTAGGCTTAATATGCCTAAAGATGATAATTGAACCCATGAGAGATGATGTCACCAAGTGAGGGAATAGAGAGAAAAGAGAAGATCAGAAAAGAAATTCTCATGGAGGAAACATAGTATGGTATAACAAGAGTTGAAAGTAGAGTTTGTGGGTCTGGTTTCAAACCTTGGATCTGCCATCAACTATACTAATTCACTTTGGAAAATCCATTCACCTGTCTTGTTCTCAGCATCCCCTTTTGTAAATTGAGGGGATGTGATTAGGTCACCTCAAAGGATCTTTCCATCTCTCAAGTTTTTCTTCCTAAAGTTATTTGGTAGCAAGATTTATTTTTTATCTTTTTATCTCCAGAGGTTTGAATGTGCTAGCTTTGAAAATGTTTGTTGAACTGAAATGAATGAATTAATACAGAATGTTTGAAAACAGTCAAATATCAAATATCAAAATATCAAAAAAAAAAATACCAAGAGCACAGAAATACATAGATTGTAAACCACATATGCCTGTACAACCTGGAGGAACATTTCCATTGGCTCATCCTTAAGGTTAATGAGAATATTTCTAGAACTCTGCAGATTTAAGATTGGGAAAGTGTGTTATCTGTGATAAACCTTAAAAATGTTACTTAAAATAAATTAAATAGTAGGGCAGGGAGTAAAAATTCATTAAGCCCTCCTTTGCCTCTGAATCATCACAAGGCCTCAGAAAAATGTCTTCTTTTTTTCATGAGTGTCCTAATCAATACTTATATTTTCAGGTCCAAATACCCCTAGCTTTTCAAAAGCTGTGAATATGCAGAAGAATGAAAACATTTCAATATAAGCATTAAAAGGAATTGAGATATAGTATATCAATGTATAGTATATTGATATAAACATTTAGAAGGGAATGGTATAGTATATTTATTTATCAATCTATCTCTCCATGTAAGCATTTAGAAGGGACTTGAAAATGGTGTTTTAATATGTAATGTAAATATTTATATGGGAATGAGATTTTATCATATTTATCTATTCATCTATATCATAAAGCAAAATTTTAGAATGGAGAACTTAGAGCTTGTATAACATTTTAGAACTGGGTGGAAACTTGGAAGTCATCTAGTCATAGGATCATAAATATAGAACTGGAAAGACTTTAGATAGAGACAATCTAGTCCAACCCTCCCCCCTCCAACTTAATTTTTAAAATGAACAAGCAATTATTTTTTGATTTGTTTTTTTCCCACTCCCATTTTCCATCTCCACTTAAAAAAAAAAAAAAAAAAAAAAACTTTGAAGAATTTTGCAGATGAGAAAGCTAAAGCCTGGAGATATTGACTCACTCAGAGTTCAACTTTTTCATTTTATGGGTGAAAAAACTGAGGCAGTGAAAGGTGAAATGTTTTGCGCAAGTTAGTGAGAAAATCTGCCCCAGAGCTCTTGATTCTCATTCCCTGACTATTAGACCACATTGTCCTTATGCTCCTAGAATTTTGTATTAAAGTGATTAATACATTTTGAACATATTTTGATAAGTATTTCTGGTAATACTTGGGGTTTTTCTTGTTTTGTTGATAAAAATAACCCCAATGTAACACAAGGAGACAAAGAGGAGCCTCAGCAGAAATTTTCCCTGCAGTCATTATGGTCTTTGGCTGGAAAAAAAAGGGTCTCTAGATTCCTCTTTGAATCTAGTCCAGAATGTGTTATAATACCCTAGGACACATTCCCTTGGGACCCTAAGTGGAGTCAGGCCATCATTAACCAAATGTCCAGAAATAAATCCAGTGGAGTGGCTAAAAGACAGCACACTACATCCCCATGGCAATGTAAACCTACCTTTCTTTATCAGAGAATGGAACTACAAATGGATGATTCACTAATTGTGTAGCCCCTGAAAGTTATAAAAACCATCAAGTGACTTAAAGTTTATGGGGTGACAAGTCCAGGCTGGAGGATGTATCTGTAAAATGAGGGATCTGAATGAAATGGGCTCTAATACTCTTCTGCTTCTAAATCTATGATGAATGAATTTAAAGTCTTTTGTAGTTTTAAATGACTTGGGCAAAATCATTTTGAGAGTATTAGATACCTGAAGTGGTACCCTATTTACTCCATAATTTTCTTCATAAATAGAGTTAAAGAACTCTAGGAGGATTTGGAGACAAGTTATCTTTTGGTTTTGCTTTTGAATGAAGTTGCGAATTTAGTTCACAGGAATGATTCCATATCTATACACTTGAATAGTCTAAAGCAATCATTGGGTCTGGTCATATCTATGGTGCTAAGATTTAGGGTAACCAGAACCCTTTCTGTTTCTAACACCTCTCTATTGCATCCTGGGCCATCTCTAGTTATTCAAACTTTTGTCTTGCACTTGAATTTTGATGACTTAAGAAAGGTAGATGACTTCAGAACTCTGCCTCATCTAAATCCAATTCATACTCATATCTAGACGTCATCTGTGATATCCTTGATCCTCTTTGAAAATGAAATACCAACAATAACAATAAATCCAAATTAAATCTGAAGTTTTGTTTTTCCAAGGCACTGCAATATAATAAAGTACATTTGAATTGGGCCTTAAAATCAAGACATGGGAGAGTACAGTACATGATCAAGAGGTCATGAGTTGCTCAGCTCAGCTAGATTACAGAATGCATGGAACAAACAGAATGAGGAGGGGACTTAATGTCTACTGGGACAGCTAATTCCATACTGAGGCAATTCTTATCCTTAGGTAACATCAAGATATGTTAAAGAAGTAAGATCTAAATCTGCCACTGTAGTACTGTCTATCTTACTACAGTTAAAATGGAAACTTACTCTGAACTATTTTTAAATAGTAAGAATATATTATGTATATTCTTAATAGAATAAATAGTAAGAATATCCTGGAAATATATGCTATGATAATCTGAAACACCATGGCAATCAAGAAGCAGTGAAAACATGGAATTTGACTTCTGCCAATCTGCTGAGCCACTGATGATCCATTTATTTATTTTCTCTCTTTGTCTAGTAACTGGCATTTATATAGTACCAATTATGTGCCAGACACCATGTTAAGCACTTTATAAACATTATCTTATTATACTATCTCATTCAAGACTCACAACAACTATAGGATATAAATGCTGTGATTATCTACATTTTATAAATGGGGAAACAGACAGACAGAGATAAAGTGACTTACCTAGGATCACTATAACTAGTGTCTGAGGCTGCATTGAATTCAGTACATCCTCACTCTAGGATCTAGCATTCTAATATACTGTACCATGAGGTGTCTTTCCCTCACCTTCACTCTAATTCTTTTTTTTTTCCTTTCCCATCCTATCTAGCCCAGGATCTTCTTACTTTTACTTCAGTAAAGTGCTTTAAATAAGAAATTAAATTCTCCCATCTTCTATTCATAACTCAAATTGAAAGGAAAAAAAAAAGACCAAAATGTTTCTCACATATGTAACATTGGCTTTGCAAATGCTTTCTAGTAATTGATAAAGTCAATGTTTGATCAAAATATTGATATCTATATTAGTTTGATCAAATAGACACACATACTCATGTTGGTTTGATCAATATTGTAAAATGTATATATATATATATGTATATATATATATACACACACACACACACACATATATATATATATAGAGAGAGAGAGTAGCTTTATAAGTGAAACTCAGAGATCCATGTACATGTATATATAAACACACATGTGTGTATCTAAATTATTTTTTCAGTCCTTTCATATCAAGGGCTCTTTAGAGGGAAATGAATTTTAACTCAGAATAACTTACTTACAGTATTTTAGTAGTTTGTACAATTTTTACTTGCATATATCAGGCCCCTTTCCCTGCTAAACCATTTAGGCATATTTTGACCATGTGGAAGCAGCAATATGTAGTAACTTCTTCAAATATACCCTCAATTATCACCAAGGGGAAAGAAAAATTGGATTCTTCTCCTTCCTTACTTTCTGACTTGATGGATGACTGCCACATGATTTTGTTTCTGCTCTAAGAAGGAGAGAAGGAAGGGGAGAGGATAGAGAGTATAATAAAGTGAATATGAGGATCAGATTCAAATATCTCCTTTTTGAATTCTCACAGTGCAAATCCTGCCTGGGACCTCATGATGATGTAACAACTGTGGGAGAAGAGGGAGATTCCAACTTTGAGTGAAGCTCTAAGGTCCATGGACTAGTTTTACATGGAACTGCTTCCATGAAAGGCAGGTCATCGTAGAGGGAATGCACTAGATCTAGCTTCTGAAACCCTGGGTAGTGTAATGGAATGGGACAGAACGTGATATAATTGAAATAGTGTTGAATCTGAAGTCAAACTTCCTCCTCACTTCTGCTTTCTGACTTCTTTAGCTTCCTTGATTCAAATGCCACCTTTCACAAGATATTTTTACCCCTCCCAAGCTGTATGTTAGTGCCTTCCCCCTTCTATTTTCTTTCTGAATCTCAGTTTCTATATCTGTAAAATTGGGGTGAGGGGTCCACCAATATAAGAAAGATGAAATTGTGATAACCTCATAACCTTTTTGTGATGCTTAAGTGAAATTATACATATAAAATGTATTGTTTTGCAACCTGAAGCACTTTATAAATACCAATTGTGTAATGGCATAAAAATAGAGGATGGTGCGAAGTATAAATTTTTTCCCCCTGGGATTATAACATATAGAAATGGATCTGCACAGAAGTTCCATAAAATATGTAGGAAGTTAAGTGGTACTGGAATGCAAGTTCTGGAGTTAGGAAGACTCATTTTCCCAAGTTCAAAACTGGCCTCAGATACTAGCTGTGTGACCCTGAGCAAATCACTTCATCCTATTTAACTCAATTTCTACAATTGTAAAATGAGCTGGAGAAGGAAATGACAAATCATTTCTGTATCTCTGTATCTCTGCAAAGAAATTTCCAAATGGGTCACTAAGAGTTGAACAAAACAACAGACCAACAAGAAAAATATACACCAAGAGGCAGGTATCATAAACATATCTTATTTTACACTAAGGCATTAACAAGGCGCAATCATTTCACACACCAGTTTCTCAGTGAACTTCTCCGATTTAACAGAAACAATTGAATTGATGTATAAAGCCAGATACATGACAGTAGTAAGGGAGAACATAACAAAGATGAAATGATCCAAATGGAGGCATGCTAAACTGTGTTAATATTTCTTAGAATTTCACCACTTCTTAAAACTTTTGTTTTAGAGATATGGATTTCCCTGAATGAGGCCTCTGGAGTAAAATAGGTATTTCTTCAGCAAATTTTCTGATTTTCCACTGCTGCCTAAGCTGCTGACTGGTCAGCAGGAAGTGAGAGTGAAATTCCATACCATGGAAAGAGAATAAAGGACAAATATGAGATTCAAATGATTCTCTCCTCAGCAATTTTCATGGTGACTCAGGAAAGAAAAGAAAAAAATTCCCAGAATGAACAGCTAATAGAGTCACAGTCAATTCTACCTGACACTTAAGATAAAGATTATTTGACAAGCTGAAAAATCTGCATTTTGGGATAGATGGATTAATATGGAAGACCTCTGTACTGGTAACAAAATGATGACACCAATAGGAGATACTGCATGTAACAGTGTAGGGACAATGACACAGAGCTACTTCATACTGGTTGACTCTAAAACATTGAACAGGACACAGTAAAAACCATTATGCAAATTAGGGTTAGATAACTCTAATGACTAGGGAAGTAAGAGAAGGACAAGGCAATCAATTAAATGGTGTCCCAAGGATATAGTGCTGAGGGAATTCCTGCCACAGTGTAGTTATTTAGACCTTTCAAAGCCCACAATATAGAATTTGCATTTTTTTAAATTAAAGCTTTTTATTTGTATAACATGTATATGGGTAGTTTCCCAACATTGATCTTTACAAAGCTTTCCATTACAAATTTTACCCCCAGTCCCCTCCCCTCCCCTAGATGGCAGGAAGTCCACTACTTGTTAATAATGTTGAAATGCTTGAAGAGTTATGCAAGAAGAATCCTATCTACAAGAAAAAAAAAAAGAATCAGAGAAAGGCAACACAATGCAAGCAAATGTCAATAGAGATCATGAAAATGTTACGTTGTGGTCCATATTTCATATCCCTCTCTCTGGGTGTATATGGTTTTCTTCAGTGAACAATTGGAACTGGTTTGAAACAATTCTTTGTTGCAGAGAGCCATGTCCATCAGAATTGATCATCATGTAATACTGTTGTTGCTGTGTATGATGATCTCCTGGTTCTGCTCGTTTCACTCAGCATCAGTTCATGCAAGCCTCTCCAGGCCTCTCTGAAATCGTCCTGCTGGTCGTTTCTTACAGAGCAATAATATTCCGTAACATTGATATACCATAATTTATTCAGCCACTCTCCAATTGAGGGCATCCCTTCAGTTTCCAGTTTCTAGCCACTACAAAAAGGGCTGCCACAAACCTTCTTGCACAGATGGGTCCCTTTCCCTCCTCTAAGATCTCTTTGGGATATAGGCCCAGTAGAAACACTGCTGGGTCAAAGGGTATGCACAGTTTGACAACTTTTTGAGCATAGCTCCAAATTGCTCTCCAGAATGGTTGGATCCGTTCACAGTTCCACCAACAATGTATTAGTGTCCCAGTTTTCCCACATCCCCTCCAACATTCATCGTTATCTTTTTCTGTCATTTTAGCCAATCTGACAGGGGTGTAGTGGTACCTCAGAGTTGTCTTAATTTGCATTTCTCTGATCAATAGTGATTTGCAGCAACTTTTCATATGACTAGAGATGGTTTTAATTTCATCATCTGAAAATTGTCTGTTCATATCCCTTGACCACTTATCTATTGAAGAGTGGCTTGAATTCTTATATATATGAGACAATTCTGTATATATTTTAGAAATGAGGCCTTTATCAGAACCATTGAATGTAAAGATGATTTCCCAATTTGATGCTTCCCTCCTAATCTTCTCTGCATTTGTTTTATTAGTACAGAAACTTTTTAACTTAATATAATCAAAATTATCCATCTGGTGTTCAATTTGGAGTTCCAGGTCTTCTTTGGACATAAATTTATTCCATCTCCACAGGTCTGAGAGATAAACTATATTATGTTCCTCTAACTTGCTTACAAAGTCCCTCTTTATATCTAGATCATGAACCCATTTAGATCTTTTCTTGGTATGTGGTGTTAGGTATGGGTCAAGCCCTAATTTCTTCCACACTAGTTTCCAATTTTCCCAGCAGTTTTTGCCGAACAGTGAGTATTTATCCCAAAAGCTGCGGTCTTTGGGTTTATCGAATACTAGATTGTTAAGGTTATTGCCTAGATTGTCCTGATATCCTATCCTGTGCCACTGATCGACTGCTCTATTTCTTAGCCAGTACCAAATGGTTTTGATGACCGCTGCTTTATAATATAGTTTTAGATCTGGTACAGCAAGGCCACCTTCATCTGCCTTTTTTTTTTCATTAATCCCCTTGAGATCCTTGACCTTTTGTTCTTCCAAATGAACTTTGCTACTATTTTTTCTAGATCTGTAAAATAATTTCTTGGGAGTTTGATTGGTATGGCACTAAATAAGTAGATTAGTTTGGGTAGTATTGTCATTTTTATTATATTTGCTCTGCCTACCCATGAGCACTTAATATTTTTCCAATTGATTAGGTCTGATTTTATTTGTGTGGAAAGTGTTTTGTAATTTAGTTCGTATAGTTTCTGACTTTTCCTTGGCAGATAGATTCCCAAATATTTTATCCTATCATCTGCTATTTGGAATGGAATTTCTTTTTGCATCTCTTGCTGCTGAACTTTGTTGGTAATATATACAAATGCTGATGATTTATGTGGATTAATTTTGAATCCTGCCACTTTGCTAAAGTTGTGAATTGTTTCTACTATTTTTTAGTTGAGTCTCTAGGGTTCTCTAAGTATACCATCATGTCATCTGCAAAGAGTGATAATTTGGTTTCTTCATTACCTACTCTGATTCCTTTTATCTTTTTTCTTCTCGTATTGCTAAAGCTAACATTTCTAATACAATATTGAATAGTAATGGTGACAGTGGGCAGCCTTGTTTCACTCCTGATCTTATTGGGAATGGTTTTAGTTTGTCTCCATTACATATGATGCTTGCTGATGGTTTTAAATAGATGCTACTGATCATTTTAAGGAAAAGCCCATTTATTCCTATACTCTCTAGTGTTTTTAATAGGAAAGGGTGTTGGATTTTATCAAAGGCTTTTTCTGCATCTATTGAGATAATCATATGGTTTTTGTTAGTTTGGTTATTAATATAATTAATTATGCTGATAGTTTTCCTGATATTGAACCAGCCCTGCATCCCTGGTATAAAACCTACTTGGTCATAGTGTACTATCCTGGGGATGACTTTCTGTAATCTCATTGCTAATATCTTATTTAAAATTTTTGCATCAATATTCATTAGGGAAATGGGTCTATAGTTTTCTTTCTCTCTTTTCACCCTTTCTGGTTTAGCTATCAGCACCATATCGGTCTCATAGAAGGATTCTGGCAGTATACCTTCTGTCCCTATTTTCTCAAATAGTTTGTGTAGTATTGGAATTAATTGTTCTTTGAATATTTGGTAGAATTCACATGTAAATCCATCTGGCCCTGGAGATTTTTTCTTAGGGAGTTGGTTAATAGCTTGTTCTATTTCTTTTTCGGATATGGGGCTATTTAAATAATTTATATCCTCTTCTGTTAACCTGGGCAATCTATATTTTTGTAGATATTCCTCCATTTCATTTAGATTATCAAATTTACTGGCATAAAGTTGGGCAAAGTAACTCCTAATTATTGCTCTAATTTTCTCTTCATTGGAGGAAATTTCTCCCTTATCATTCTTGAGACTAACAATTTGATTTTCTTCTTTCCTTTTTCTTATCAAATTAACTAAAGCCTTATCTATTTTGTTGGTTTTTTCATAGAACCAACTCTTAGTTTTATTTATTAACTCAATAGTTTTCTTATTTTCAATTTTATTAATTTCTCCTTTTACTTTTAGAATTTCCAATTTGGTATTTAATTGGGGGTTTTAAATTTGTTCTTTTTCTAGTTTTTTTAATAATAAGCCCAATTCATTGATCTTTTCTTTCTCTATTTTATGCAAGTAAGCATCTAGAGATATAAAAGATCAATGAATTGGGCTT
>JAJPUD010003075.1:30636-132153 GCA_023553655.1 Myrmecobius fasciatus | reverse complement strand
AAAAAAAAAAAAAAAACGGCTGAAATGGCCGGCTGAAGATTTTGCCCTGAAGCGCTTTGGCGAATTAATTTAAGGTGCTGGGCCGGTGGGGGCTAGGACTAAGACCGAATTACTCCTTAAACAAGGCAAGTTTGCCAGAACACCTGCCCCCAATCAGGGCAGAGTGTCCCGAGTGCCTCAGATAAACTCCAGGTGTTTGGAATTTGGAGTTTGGAGTTTGGAGTTTTTTGCCAGTCTGAGCTGAGCTGAGCTGAGTCCCACCCTCACTTCCGGCCTCCACCAGAGTTCTCTGACACCGGAGTCCTCTGTTTATCCCTCTGTCCGAGCTAGACAAACCTGATGTGAAGTTTTTCAGAGATATCTGCAAGCAGTATCCAAATATTTCCTGATTCGCTGACTTGAAGATCAGTTCAGAGGCTTATTTTATTTTTGATTTGAGAGAAGTTCGGAGGAGGATGCAGAGAGTCACCCTTTCACTCCGCCATCTTGGCTCCCTCTATCTAGAATTTGCATTTTTAAAAGCAGCTTGTTTTGTCCAAGTGTGGCTTGCTAGCAAATAAAAATGTACTTTTTGAGCAAAAGTTATCAATGGATTATTCCAATTGGAATGTGTAAATAATAAATTTTTTAAAATAAGCTGGACTCTATGCCTTAACTTTACTTCCTTTGGGAACATTGGATCCCAGATTCCCACTAGTGGTAGGGTTAATTCAGGTCAAGAAAAAGAGGAAATAGGAGACTTAGCTGATTGATGGTGGAAGGGATAGTTTAAGCTCTGGGTTCCCACTAGTGAGTGTCATTTCAGGTCAAGCACTCACAGAACTCATGTGACCCTGCCGTGGGTAGGGGACTTGGGGTTGATGGCAGAATGGAGAAGCATAAGCATATATATATATATACACACACATATACATATATATATAATTTCTTTTTTTCCCCCACTGGTTATTCAGATTTTGCAGAAAAATGATCTTCTTTGTAACATATTTGTCCCTAAAGGCAAGCTAAAAATGCACATTAGTCTCACTGACCAATTAAAAATTGTGCATTATGTATAAAATGCACATTTTGAGGGAATACTACTGTGTAAGAATGTGAGAGACCCTGGGACCAAAAGACATGTCTATTAAGAGAAGCCAATCCTCTAAGACAATCAATTTATAGTTGGAAGGGACTTAATGAGTCATCTAGTCCAATTTTCTCAATTTACAAATGAAGCAACTGAAACCCAGAGATTAAATGACTTGCCTAAAATCACACAGATAGTAAATATTAAAGGCTGGATTCAAACCCAGTTCCTCTGAATCCAAAGCCAGTGCTTTTTTGACTGACTCTCCAATTCCGGAACAAAAGAGAATTGAGGTTGCATTTTAAAGGAAATGTAAATCCATGAACGGAAATGTGTATTCTGTTATTAACAAGGTAACAATATTGAATGCTTACTTTACCACTAGAGTTAATTAGTTCACAGCATATTTAAGTCTAGGAACAAAGCTAGTGTAGCAAGTATCTCTGTATGTCATCTCTTACACAGCTACATTATGTCTGACAAAATGGGAGGACCAGTGCCAAGGAACTATTGGTGGCTGGTAAAAATGATTTTGGCAAAGAGTGCAAAAGGATTTTCTCCACTGGCAACCAGGCAAATCCAGGTTTACAAATGTGCCACCCTTGGTTAATTAGTGACAGAACTGGCTTTTAATTTAATTTGAGGCAACATGAAAAAAAAATCAGAAAAAAAAATGTGTATAAACAAACCCAATAGTCTCTCTGCTAGAAAAATGAAGCTATGGAAGTATAAATGATTCAGTCCTGAGGTGTTTGATGGATGTGGTTACTTCTGTAGCACAAGAACATCTGGTTACATTGAACAGCTGGGTAGAAAGAAAGGTCCAAATTCATGGACAGATTTCTGACAAGAAGACTCTGCAAACAGATGGTCTTGGTTCCAATGAAAGTCCTATGACTTTGTAAAGAAGTTTAAGAAAACCTCTAAGAATTTTCCCCTGCCCCCTCCTTTTGTTTTCTCTAGTCCCAACAATTTGTGATGAGATTATAGGTGCTTAGGAATTAGTGGATTAAGTGATGAACTTTGAATCTAGAAGACTTGAATTTTAAATTCAGCCTCGGACATTTATTAGTTGTATGCCCTTGACCAAGATATAATGACTCTTAGTCTCAGTTTATTCATCTGTAAAATGGGGATGGTAATTATACTGCATCACAGGGCTGTTGTAAGACTCAAAAAGGACAATATGTGTAAACCACTTTGTAAATCTTAAAAAAAAAAACTACAAAAATATTAATATGATTAGTAAATACTTGATTTGCTGATTAGTTATTTGTATAACTATTAGCATCAAACTAATGTTACTTTTGTTGACATTAATCCATATTGCCTAGAGAAGACCAGGGTGGAAAATTGGACCCAAGGCTAAAGGAAAGAAGGTGAGAGAAGGTGGATGTTTTATAAAATTTTCTCCAAAAAGAAAGAGAATACTCCCAATGATTTGGTTCAGTGAGGTCATGCAATAGGACCAGCTAGGGTTAGCTTTAATGCTTTAATCATGATTTCAAGGGATGAAAAAACAGTGTGATAAAGTAGATTGCTAGTCTTGGAGTCAGGAGGATATGACCTAGTCCAATTCCCATTTCAGATACCAACTGTGTGATCATAAGGTGTGACACTTTTACCTGTCTCAAACCCAGTTTCCACATTTGTAAAATGGTTATAATAATGCCTTAACTTAGAATGATTATTTTATTGAGAATCAAAATAATACTAGCTAACATTTACATAGAATTTTCCATGTATTTCTGTAAATAGACCATCCATTAAATATATTCTCTCAATTGGATCTCCAACAATTTATCAAAATAGGTATTATTATTCTCTCCATTTAACTGATGAGAAAACTGGGGCTAAAAAAGATTAAGAGGTTCAGGGTCACACTAGTAAGCAAATGGAGTAGGATTTCTATTCACATCTTCCATGTCTAATACTCTCTCTTCTCAGTCACTTAGATAAAATAATTTTAAAATATTTTATTGTTTCCCAATTACATAAAATGATATATTTTTTTAAATGTAAGAGAGTATTTAGATGGCACCTATTATAAACCTGCTGACCTAAAATGAAGATTCTTAACCTTTTTGTGTGTCATGGACCCCTTTGGAAGTATGGAATAAGTCTATAATCCCTCTTCAGAATAAGGTTTTAAAAAGTATAAATAGAGGCAGCTAGGTATTACAGTGGGATAGAATACCATCCCTGGAATCAGGAGGGCCTGAGTTCAAATCCAGACACTTGATACTTACTTACTAGCTGCGTGACCCTAAGCAAGTCACCCAATTGCCTTTCGGGAAAAAAAAATGTATAAATAAAATATGTAGGCTTGCTAAGGGAACTCATTATACTAAAATACAATTATAACATTTTTAAAACTAAGTTCATGGGTTAAGAATCTCATAACTAGGGGAGAAGTCCAAATTAAATACTGCCTCTTTTAATCACCAACTGGTAAGTTTCCTTCTTGGATCTTAAATAGCAGTTTTGTTTGCACCCTTTTCCCATGCTTTTCATGAATAATCTGCAATTATTTGTGTTTGTATTGTTCCCCACTAGAACACAAGATCCATGAAGTTTGACAAGGAATGTGTCATAAATACATTTTTTTTTTTTGCACCTACTTCACTAGAAGCTCTGGGCATTGATGGAGTCAGAGATCCGGGGGTGATTCAGTCCTACTCATACTGGAGAATTAAGAGGTGCTAAATAAGAAATGATGGACCTGATATCTATTCATGGGACAAAGAACAACTAAACTAAAACAGGGATCTAACTGGTACTTATGGAAAGGAAATGGCCTACTTTTTCACAAACATCCACACTCAGACTGATACACATAAGTGCCATCATGTAGAACGACAAATCAAATACAGTGCAAATCAGAGTCAGAAATATAAAAGATGCAAAACAAAGAGAAACACCTGAAACAAAACCATACCAGTTTTCCACTCAGACAAGGCCCTGACACCTGGTAATGATGAAAAAACAAAAAACAAAAAAACAAACAAAGCTGCTGCCAAAGCATCGTGTAATGACTTTAATGCTCTAATGCTTTCATCATCAAAAGAAAGTCAGCTAGCAACACCATTAGCAGAAAGCTTCAAAAACTAGAGGAGAGTTGTCCTGATTCTTACTTCTTTCAAAGATAGAGGCCAGTGGCCTGAACTTAGAATGGATTTATTTGTCAAGAAATCACTCTGTCTGGTGTCCTGACTTTGGAAGCAATAAAGAAGCTAACAACATGAATAGGTCAATTTACAGAATATCCACAGCCATTTAATCCACTAGATTAAAAGCAAGCAATAACATCCATCAGATAATATTATTATGAGGACCAACAACCCCATACTTTAAAAGTCACTATCTATATATAATGTAATGAAAGAATTAATGCATTTTTTAAAAAAAACTATGAGGGAGGCTGCAAGATTATTTATATGCTTGTACTGGATGAGCCTGAAGGTAAATTGCCTGATTCTTATCTAGAAGCTCATGGTACAAATCTGTACAAGATCCAGAATTTTTTTAAAAAAGTATTTCAAGCATGACTAGCTATTATTTTGAATTTTTTTATTAAAACATTTTAAATGGTGATGCAGAAGATAGTTTGATACTTAAAAGGAATTATAATCTCATTCCCGCCACTAATATAGATTTCAGCCAATCTATATTTTCAAAATCTCAACAATTCTTTTGAGAAAAATATTTAAATTTTTTATTATGAATACAATCATCAACAAACACCAATGTTCTCTTATACAAAGAAGAACAAAGAAGATTATGTAATAAACTGAAATGCTGGTGTATAGGTTTTTTTAAGAATATGTATGTGTATAAAATATATATACACAGATATTTCTTGTTATTTAGTTTTTTCAGTTGTGTTTGACTTTTCATGATTTTATTTGGGATTTTCTTGGCAAAGATGCTAAAATAGTTAACCATTTTTTTTCTCCTGCTCATTTTAAAGATGAGAAACTGAAATAATCAGGGTTCAATAACTTGGCTAGGTTTACACAGCTAGTAAGTGTCTGAGGCTGTATTTGAAAACTCATAAAGATGAGTCTTCCTGATTTCAGGTCCAGTACTCTATGTGCATTGTAACACACACACATATATGCATGCATATACATGCATATTTATATTAAATTTAACAAAGTCATAATACAACTGCTCTCATAAGTGTTTTCTGCATTTTTTATTCAATGTGTTTTAAAAAATGATTTATTGATGCTCATCTCCCTCCAAATTCATTAATATACACTAACTTGCCATGCCCCACAATCTTTTAGAATCTATGATCCCCATCATTGTAAGCCTGCAACCTATTTCAATCTGAAGTGCAAAATATAAAAATGAATGGGGTTCACTGGTAAATGGGTCCATTGAATAAAAAATCTTTTAAGATTTTAAGAGATACCACTTGATGCACAACCCCATGACCTTCACACAAGGAAAAAAATAGCCTTTGTTGATGTATCCTGGTTTTTTATGTCAGAAAAAAAAGAGTAACACTAATAACCACACCACCACTTCCTACTCCTCCAATTCCTCACAATGAAGGGGAACATAAGTTGAAGGTTATAGAATTATAGATTTCTCTCTAGAAAGGACCAGGATCAAGAAAGAGGATAAATGACAAGTCATTTGACATTGAAAAGGTTTTAGAAACAATAAGGACAAAGGAAGAATGTCATTAGAGGGAAGAAATCTGAGATTAATTTTACTAAAAATCATAAGGCAATAATATGGCAAAATGGAGCTCAATATGGAGCCACCCACTTCCAGGTTTAAAAGCAGAAAATATCCAATATAGAGGGAGAGAGACATCTTCCCCACCTCTTTGATCCCAGTACTAGAGGAATGATCAGGCCCCAAGTACTTGGAAAGTTGTACCATATTTTGATTCAGTCTGATCTTGTTTCTAACAATATCAGTCAGTTCACACTTTCTGGATATTTTTGTTTTGTTTTGTTTTCCCACTTCTGGTTGTTATAAGCACTTTTGTTTTGTTTTGAAATTAAGAACATTTCCCTATTAAAAGTATTTATTGCCTTTCTGTCTCAGGCTATCATTAAAATGCCTTTTTTACACAGATGTGAAAGCAGTATTATGAAATCTCCACACCCAAATGGCCCTTTTTGCTTGTAAATAATATTTTTTATGATAAATCCAGTGCATATGTACTCATAACACCTGGCTTTAAAAAATTAGTTATCTAAATGAACTTAAGCCTGGTTCCTAGGGCAAATATCAGGTAAAAGCCCATTTGTTCTCTCCCTTGTATACCTTTTCCTCCTTATCCTCCAATGTGTGTTCCATAGATCTCCATACCTCTATGCTGAAACACATTCAGCAGATCAGGATCATAACCCAAAGGCCAGTGAGGCCCATAAACATCATCTAATCTCATTCTGCAAAAGGGTAAACTACTCTGAGGTACCACCTCACATCTTTCAGATTGGCTAAAATGATAGAAAAAGGTAATAATACATGTTGGAGGAGATATGGGAAAACTGGGACACTGATGCATTGTTAGAGGAGTTGTGAATTGATTCAACCATTCTAGAGAGCAATCTGGAACTATGCTCAAAGGGTTGTAAAATCATACATAGCCTTTGATCCAGCAACACCACTACTGGGTTTGTATCCCAAGGAAATCATAAAAGAGGGAAAAGGATCCACAGGCAGAAAATGTTTGTAGCAGTTCTTTTTGTGGTAGCAAAGAATTGGAAAATGAGTAGATGCCAATCAATTGGAGAATGGCTGAATAAGCAGTGGTATATGAAGATAATAAAATATTATTGTTCTATAAAAAATGATGACAAATTTATTTTAGAAAGTCCTGGAAATATTTACATGATATGATGCTGAGGGAAACAAGCAGAACCAGGAATACATTGTACACAATGATCAAGCATGAAAGACTTGATTCTTCTTAGCAGTTCAGATCTAAGGCAATTCCAATAAACTTTGGACAGAAAATGCCTGCATCCAGAAAAAGAACTATTGAATGTAAATTGAATGTAAATCAACACATGCTACATTCACTTCTTTTTTGTTTTTATTCTTTCCCACAGTTTTCCCCTTTTGTTCATATTTTTCTCTCCTAACATGATTCATAAAGCAATGTGTATTAAAAATAAATTAATTAGTTAAAAAAATGGAAAAAAGGAGTAAACTGAAACTCAAAGCAATGAAGTCATTTGCCCAAGTCACAAGAAGCAAGGATAGCCGCTAGGAATTAAAAAAATCTATTTAGCTCTAAATGTAATATTCTTTATACTGTACAATGCTGATCTGTGATCTCATTAATGAGAATTGTACCCATCCATATCTACCCACACTCGACCTTGTCTTCCTATAAATTCACTACAGAGGATCTGCCTAATGGATAGTGGTCTTCTTCCTGCTTTCTTGACATCATGAAGATAACAATGGAAGAAATGGTCTCCCATGGCCACCCCAAGCCTATAATCAAAACCAGCCCATCTTTTTCAGACTCACTTTTCTTTTTTTGTTTGTTTGTTTGTTTGTTTGGTTTTTTTTTAATTAATACTTTTTATTTGCAAAACATATGTGTGGGTCAGACTCACTTTTCTTGAGCAATGCATGTTTGCCCAGGGTCATACAACTAATAATCTGAGATTGAATTTTAATTCAAGATGTCTTCCTAAATTTAGATGTAATACTCTATCCACTGTTCCACCTAACTGCCCTTCTCTCAGTTATTCTCTCAACTGCCCTTTCTTAGTACTCATTTGTAAAATAATTTGGAATAGATGATCTCTAAATTCTAAATCTATGATCCATTCATTACACATCTCTCACACTACAGTTAGGGAAATACTTTAAATTTACAACTTAAATGGTAACATAAGAATAAAAAATAGTTTTTCAGAGTCCCACATCCACACAAACACAAAACTCAGTCCAGGAAAAGTATTTTGTAGTCCTATTGTTTTAAAAATTGGAAATAGATCCTAAATCTATCAAGGTATCATCCTGGTTTCAGGATCTGCACCTCATCTCTGAATTTTGTAATCTGTATTTAAAGAAACTTTTTTCTTTTTTCTATGTGGATTTGTTCTGTTTAGTTTATTTGTTTTCCAAAATTATTTTCCTTATTTGATGAAGACATGCTATTTTTTGCTTTCATTTTTTTTACTAAAGCAATAAACTCTTGCAGGTTTGCTGTATTGACCTCCTTATGACTAACTTTCCAAATTAGCTGCTCAGACCCAACTCAAGAAGAAGAATCCCTTGGTGTTAGCAAATTTCATGACCACTAATAAAATTGTTTCCCTATACCTGTTAGAGGTGGTAGGCACTCCAGCTGTGGCAGCTTCATAAGGAAGAGAATATTTGTCTACTGATTGCTTCTGAACTCTGCCATAGAATAGCTCTACTTTGTGCAGCCACAGATATTATATGACTCTAACAACATAGAATCATAGAGCCAGAATCTATAAGCTGGGAAGGATGGGAAGAAATCCTCCAGCATAGGAATTTTTAACCTTTCCAGAAGTCCATTATCTTGGAGGGGCTGGGGTGGAGAGAATAACATCTTTATTTCTATTGACTACTAACTCAATTATTTTAATATTTCTTTCAATTATGAATTTTATGCAAAGCTTTCCATAGATTTCAGCAGATTTCTAAAGGTTCTGTAACACACACTAAAAAATGTAAAGATGGGTTGAAACCACTCTATCCCAATTTAGGTCTAATTGAGAACAAGCATCAAATGATCAGTCAAATAATCAATCAATAAAAGACCTTAGACCAGAGGTCTTTAAACTAAGTTAGAGGGTTTTTTTATGTTTTGATAAGAATATTTCTTAAATATTGATTTTCTTTATAATCCTATGTGTCTTATTATATATATGTATATATATATGTATATATAATCCTATGTGTCTTATTTTATATATATATATACCTTTTGTTTTTGGTCTATAGACTACACCAGACTGCCAGAGGAGTCCAAGACACACACACACACAAATGTTACATAAATTCTAAATAAGTCATTTTTTTCCCCTGACAAACTAAAGAAACTCAATCATGCCCCAAGGATCATCTCTAAATTATCAAGTAAATTGAGAAAGGAAGTCAATTCCAGAAATTACTGTGTGACTTTCTAGCATTCTCCTAACAAGAAATAACATAGGAAGGAGAGGTCTTATTTTTGGTCTTCTTCTCCATCTCCCTTTGATCAGAGGAAACTTTTGAAAGGTTTGTAGACTGAAAAATGTCAGATCTCCCCTAATACCAAAGCAACTCTCATCTTCCCTTTGGTATTCTTTCCAATTGGCATCTCTGGATCAGCTCTTAGAAGTGTCTACATCATTGGGAGTCAGGAATAGAATGGATTCATAGTTCTACAAGAAGCTTAACAAAGAGACTATGCGTTTCAGAAGGAAAACTTCTTGAGCACCCGGCAATTGAGACAAAAAGACTTTTAACAGCCAAGAGACTTATTTAAACACGTTTATTTTAACATGCTATTTTAAACACATTTAAAAACATGTATGCTTTAAGCTTTTCTTCACAACTTTATAAAAGCTAATTCTTATACTTTGTCCCCAATTCTGAGAGATAATTTGAAAATGAATATTATTATCAACCTTTCTGGATCTCAATTACTCATGTGTAAAATGAACCAGAGTTGCATATGTATATACTCATATATGTGGAAATTATTTTGGCCTTTTATATGTACATCAGAAAAGACAAAAATCATTCCTGTGTGTATATGTATATTTTTACACATACATACATACATATATACACACATTTCATATATTATATGATATGAATGTAATAGCTATGTTCTATATTGCTATACATGCATGTATATATATATGTATCAATCAAAAACAATAATATATATGCATGTATCAATCAAAAACCTGTGTGCCAGGTATGCCAAGTGCTAGGGATTCAAAGAGACAAAATATAATCCATTCTCTCAAGAACCTTGCAATAGAATGTGGGAGAAAACATGCAAATAAATATATACAAAGCAAGCTTTATGCAAGATAAATAATAAATAATTAACAAAGGAAAGGCACTAGAATTAAGAAAGTTTCCTGTAGAAGACAAAATTTTATCTGGAAGTTAAAGGCTTTGAGAACAGTAGTTAGAGTGAAAGAGGAAGAATATTCCAGGCATGAGTGCTAAGGAGAAAAAAAAATGCTAGGATCTGAGAGATAAAGTATCTTATTCAGGGAATAACCAGGAGTCCAATATCACTAGATCAAAGAGTACTGGTTAGGAAGTGGAGGATAAAGGAATAAGGGGACTAAGTTATAAAGGGCTTTGCTAAACAGAGTATTTTGTATTTGCTATTGAAAGCAATAGGTAGGCACTAGAATTTATTGAGTAAGGAGGAGACAGGATCAGACCTGCATGTTAGGAAAATCACTTTAGTGTTTGATTGGAGAATAGATTAGATGAGGAGAAATTTAGGCAAGCAGATCCCCCAACAAGCTTACTGCAATATTCCAAATGTGAGGCCTGCACCAGTGTTGACAATAGCAGAGGAGAGAAGGGGACATCTTAAGAAAAATGAAATTGATAGGTTTTGACAGAAAATTCAAAATTGGGGTAGAAAGGAGTGAGAGATAGTCAGGAATCCAGGATGATTCTTAGAGTATAAGCCTGTGGGACTGGGAGGTTGCCATCTATAGTAATAAGGAAGGATGGAGATTTTTAGGAAGAAAGATTATGAGTTCTGTTTGGACAAAATGAGTTAAAGATTCTATTGGAAATCTAATCAGAGATGTCTGAAAGGCAGCAGAGATGTGAGATTGGAAGTTAGCAGAGAGTTTGAAGCAGGATAGATAGATTTCAGAACCATCAGCATAGAGATGATAATTAAATTCCATGAGAATTGATGAAATCACCAAGTGGTGATGGAACTAGGATAGAAGAAAAAAAAGAAAGACAAAGACAAAACCCTATGGAACATTTATGGTTAAAGGGCATGATATAGAAAAGGAGCCCAAAAAAGGAGACAGAGCAAAAATCTAGAGAAAGGAGAGTATTAGGAGGAAAGAATAATAGACTGTATCAGAAAACTACAGAGAAATCGAGAAAAAAAATAGAAAATACCTTTGAAATAATTCTGGAGAGAGCAGTCTTGGTGGAATGATAAATTCAGAAGTCAGATAGTAAGAGATTTAGAACAGAATGAAAAGGAAGAAAATGGAGGCATTTATTGTAAACAGCAAAATAGAAGAGATCTATTTATTTATTTTATTAAAGCTTTTTATTTGCAAAATACATATAATTTTCAACATTCAGCCTTGCAAAACCTTGTGTTCCAAAATTTTCCCTCCCTTTTACCCTATCCCCTCCCACAGATGGCAAGTAATCCATTATATGTTACACATGTACAATTCATCTATACATATTTATACAATTGTCATGCTGCACAAGAAAACTCAGAACAAAAAAAAAAAAGAAAAAAAATGAGAAAAAATAAAATGCAAGCAAACAACAACAAAAAGTGAAAATACTATGTTGTGATCCACACTCAGTCTCCACAGTCCTCTCTTTGGGTGCAGATGGCTCTCTTCATCACAAGACCATTGGAACTGGCCTGAATCATCTCATTGTTGAAAAGAATCAAGTCCATCAGAATTGTTCATTGTATAATCTTGCTGTTGCTGTGTACAATGTTCTTCTAGTTCTATTCACTTCAATTAGCATCAGTTCATGTAGGTCTCTCCAGGCCTCTCTGAAATCATCCTGCTGATTTCTTATAGAACAATAATATTCTATAACATTCATATACCATGACTTATTCATTCTCCAACTGATGGGCATCCACTCGGTTTCCAGTTTCTTGTCACTACAAAAAGGGGTGCTATAAATATTTTTGCACATGTGGTCCCTTTCCCTCCTTTAAGATCTCTTTGGGATACAGTCCCAGGAGAGACTCTGATGGATCAAATGATATGCACAGTTTGATAACCCTTTGAGCATAGTACCAAATTTCTCTCTAGAATGATTGGATTAGTTCTAACTCCACTAACAATGTATTAGTGTTCAAGTTTTCCCACATACCCTCCAATATTCATCATCATTTTTTCCTATCATCTTAGCCAATATGACAAGTATATAGTAGTACCTCAGAGTTGTCTTAATTTTCATTTCTCTGATCAATAGTGATTTAGAGTAATTTTTATATGACCGGAAATGGCTTTAATTTCTTCATCTGAAAATTGTCTATTCATATCCTTTATGAATTTATCAATTTGAGAATGGTTTATATTCTTATAAATGAGTCACTTCTCTATATATTTTAGAAATGAGGCATTTATCAAAACTCTTGGATATAATTTTTTTCCCCAGTTTATTGCTGCCCTTCTAATCTTATCTGCATTGATTTTGTTTGTACAAAACCTTTTAAACTGAATACAATTGAAATTATCCATTTTGCATTCCATAATGTATTCTAGTGCTTCTCTGGCCACAAATTCCTTCCTTCTCCATAGATCTGAGAGGTGGACTATCCCTTGTTCTCCTAATTTGCTTATAATATCACCCTTTATGTCTAAGTCATGAATCCATTTTGACCTTATGTTAATATGGGATATTACGTGTGGGTCAATCTCTAGTTTCTGCCATGTTAATTTTCAATTTTTCCAGCATTTGTTTTTCAAATAGTGAGTTATTATTGCAGAAGTTTCGGTCTTTGGATTTATCAAACACTGTTTGATAAATATAGTTAGTGACTATTGTGTCTTATGAGCTTAACCTACTCCACTAATCAACTACTCTATTTCTTAGCTAGTACCAAATGGTTTTGATGACCACTGCTTTATAATATAGGTCTGGCACACTAAGGCCATCTTCATTAGCATTTTTTTCATTAATTCTCTTGAAATCCTTGACCTTTTGTTCTTCCAGATGAACTTTGTTAATATTTTCTCTAGCTCTGTAAAATAATTTCTTGGGAGTTTGATTAGTGTGGCACTGAATAAGGGGATTAATTTAGGTAGTATTTTCATTTTTATTATATTAGCTCAGCCTACCCATGAGCACTTGATAATTTTTCAATTGATTAGATCTCACTTTATTTGTGCAGAAAATGTCTTGTAATTGTGTTCATATAGTTCTTAACTTTGCCTTAGCAAGAATAATCCCAAATATTTTATATTATCTACGGTTATTTTAAATGGAATTTCTCTTTGTATCACTTGCTGCTGGACTTTGTTGGTAACATATAAAAATGCTGATGATTTATGTGGATTTATTTTGTATACTGCAACTTTGCTAAAGTTGTGAATTGTTTCTAGTAGTTTTCAGTTGATTCTTTAGGATTCTCTACGTGTACTGTCATATCATCTTCAAAGAGTGATAATTTGGTTTCCTTGGGTAAAGAACACAGTGACAGAAGGTAGCTGAGTGACAGGAGAAGAGGAAGTTCGAAGCAAAGAGCCTTATTTATTTTTCTGTAAGGCATGAGGAAAAATTCTCAGCTAAGGAAGTAGAAGGGAAGGGAGTGGTGGGAGGTTTGAAGAGGGATGATGATTTGGAAGCTGTACTAGAAAGAAAAGGATAGTGAGATCAATAAGGGAAGCTTAGTAAATTTGCTTAGCAGCAGCTAATGTTCAATTAAGATTGTGTGACAAATTTGTAATGGATACAGTCAAAAATAGTCGCATGATTTTATCTTTCTTCATTCAATAGCATGTTTGTAGAAATGAAGATAGCAAATGGTAGGAGTGATACAAGGTTGAGGGTATCTGAATGTAATCAGTGATAGGATAAGGGATTTAGGAATTCAAGAGAGAAGGACAGTGTAGAGTTGGATTAGTTGACCAAGTGATCAAGTAGTTAGAGTAGGTGGGGTGGCTGGGAAAAGAATAGTAGAGTCAAGGGACTGGAAGTCTCAGTACAGATGAAGAGTAACATTTGTGTGTGTGTATGTGGGTGTGTAGGTGTGGGTGTATTGTTTGTGTATATGTCAAAGTTCCCAAGTTTGAGGGCAGGAGTTGGGTATAAGACAGAATTTGTGAGCTCACTGAGGAAAGAAGAGTGATCTGTTTACAATCACTACCAGGATTTTCATTGAGTACTAGATATGAATTTCATGAACTTTAATAGGAATAATAGCTACCTAATTTCCCTCGAAAATTACATGAAACCAAGCCTCTGAACAGTCTGACAGAATGAAAACATTCTCCAGCTCAAGATAGATTGAAAAAACTTTAAGAAAGGTCAGTCTCACTGAAGTAAAAAAGGTGTTCAGCCTAGGTCAGATAGACTCTGGGAAAGCAGGAGAGAGGGTCTTAATCACAGCAAATCTGCAACTAAGACCCTCAGTCCTGGCTTAGTAGAGGAGCAAATCAGTGGGGCAGCTTCCAGTCCCAGCTCAGAAGACAGACTGGAAAACCAGGTTGTTTTCTGAAAAGAGCAGACAAAACTAAACCCTACAAACACAAGGGGCCTCTGTGCTCAAAGTCAAGGCTCAGAGCTACAGGAAAACTTGGGACAGCACCCTCTCTACCCAGAAGCATAGCTCACACTTAAAAGTAAAAAAGAAGAAGAAATACCAAAAAAAAAAAAAAAAGGAAAGAAAATGAGCAAGAAACAGAAAAGAACCTTGACTATAGAAAACTATTATGGTGACAGGGAAAACCAAAACAGAAACTCAGATGGGCACAGAATATTCACAGAAGAAATTTCAAAGAGTGATATAAATTTCCATTAGTTGAAAATGCAGATAAAAGACTTTAAAAGGCAAATAAGATAGGAGAAAAAATGAGGAAAAGAAATGAGAGGTGTACATAAGAAAGTCAACAGCTTGAAAAAGGAGAGAAAAAATTGTCTGAAGAAAACTTTTTAAATAGTAGAATAAACCAAATGGAAAAAGAAATACAAAAGATAACTGAAAAAAATCATACATTATAAACTAGAACAAAGGATATGAACAGGCAATTTTCAGATGAAGAAATTAAAACAATTTCTAATCATATTAAAAGGTGTGTAAATCACTATCAGAGAGATGAAAATTAAGACAACTCTGATGTACCACTACATACTTTTCAGATTGACTAAAATGACAGGAAATGACTAATGTTGGAGGGGATGTAGGAAAACTGGGACATTGATACATTGTTGGTGGATTTGTGAACTGATTCAACCATTCTGGAGAGCAATTTGGAACTGTACCCAAAGGATCATCAAACTGTGCATACCATTGACCTAGAAATGTTTCTATTGGGCCTATATCCCAAAGAGATCATACAGGAAGGAAAGAGACCCGCATGTGCAAAACTGTTTGTGGCAGCCCTTTTTGTAGTAGTAAGAAACTGGAAACTGAATGGAGGCCCATCAGTTGGAGAATGACTAAATTATGGTATATGATTGTTATGGAATATTATTCTTCTATAAAAAATGATTGCCAGGATGAATTCAGAGAGGCCTGGAGAGACTTACATGAACTGATGCTCAGTGAAATGAGCAGAACCAGGAGAACATTGCACACAACAATAGCAAGATTATACGATGAACAATTCTGATGGACATAGTTCTTTTCAACAATGAGGAACTCAGACCAGCTCCAATGATCTTGTGATGAAGAAAGTTATCTGTACCTAGAGAGAGGACAGTGGGAACTTAATGTGGACCCAATATAGTATTTTCACTCTTTTTGTTGTTGTTTGCTTGCATTTTGTTTTCTTTCTCTTTTTTTCTTTTTGATCTGATCTTTCTTATGCAGCATTATATTTGTGGAAATATGTGTAGAGGAATTGCACATGTTTAACATATATTGGATCACTTGCCAACTGGGGGAAGGGGAAAAAGGGAGGGAAAAAATTAGAACACAGGATTTTGTAGGGGTGAATGTTAAAAATTACCCATGTATATATTTTGAAAATAAAAGGCTATAATTAAAAATATATATAACAGAGCAAATGGAAGCTTATGACAGCTAGAATCAGTCAAATAAATTTAAAAGAATGAAAAAATTGAAAAAAATGTGAAATAACTCATTGGCAAAACAGGCAACCTGGAAAATAGATCCAGAAAAGACAATTTAAAAATTATTGGCCTACTTGAGGGCCACAGCCAAAAAAAAGAGTCTGAATAGCATTCTACAAGAAACCATTAAAGAAAATTTGCCCAATATTCTAGAAACAGAGGGGGAAATACTCATTGAAAGAAACTATTGATCACTTCTGAAAAGAGATTCCACAAGGAAAACCCCAAGGAGCATTGTGTCAAAACTCCAAAACTATAATCTCAAGGAAAAAATATTGCAAGCTGCCAGACAAAAACAATTTCAAATATCAAGGAGCAACTGTCAGGATAACCCAGGATGTGGCAGCTTCTACAATAAAAAATCCGAGGGCCTAGAATATCATATTTCAGAAGGGGTTACAACCAAGAATTAACTACCCAGCAATTCTCAGCATCATCTTTCAGGGGAGTAGATGGAGCTTCAAAGAAGTAAGACACTTTCAGTTATTTCTTTTGGAAAAAAAAAACAGAACTAAACAGAAAATTTAATCAATAAACATAGGACTCAAGAGAACCACAGAAAGGTAAACAGGGGAAAATATATATATTTAAAGATTAAACTCTTTACATCCCTAGATGGGAAAACAATTTCTGTAATTCTTGATAACTGTATCTATCGCTGGGGCAGACATTGGGGTCACATGGACTGAGAGTGTGGCTGTGAATAGTCTCTGATGTGATGATATGAAAGAAAAAGTATTTATCTAAAACCTACATCAAGCATTATTTGTCATGGAGAGAAACTGGACACATTCACAATAAGAACAAGGGTGAAGCAAGGATGCCCATTATCACCACTATTATTTAACATTCTACTAGAATGTTTACTTTAGCAATAAAAAAGAAAAAGAAATTAAAAGAATTAGAATAGTCAATACGGAAATAAAATTATCACTCTTTGCAGATGATATATGGCATCCTTAGAGAATCCTAGAAAATCATCCAAAAGCCTACTAGAAACAATTCATAGTTTTAGCAAAGTTGCAGAATATAAAATAAACCTATACAAATCATCATTATTTCTATATATTACTGACAAAGTCCAGCAGCAAGAGATAGAGAAATTTCATTTAAAATTATTGTAGACTGGACAGCTAGGTGGCACAGTGGATAGAGCACCAGTCCTGAAGTCAGGAGGACCTGAATTCAAATCTGATCTCAGACACTTAATATTACCTAGTTGTGTGACCCTGGGCAAGTCATTTAACACCAATTGCCTCAATAAAAAAAATCAATCAATAAATAAAATTACTGTAGACAAAATAAAATACTTAGGGGTCTACCTGCCAAGAGAAACCCAAAATATATGCACACAATTACAAAACATTTCTCAAACAAATGAAATCAGATCTAAACAATTGGAAAAATATCAATTGTTCATGGCTGGATTGAGCTAATATAATAAAAATGACAATTCTGCTTAAATTAGCCTTCTATTTCAGTACTATACCAATCAAATTGCCAAAACAGTATTTTATAGAACTAGAAAAAATAATAAAAAAAATTCATCTGGAAGAACAAAAAATCAAGAATATCAAAGGAATTAATGAAAAAAAATACAAAGGATGGTGGCTTAGCAGTACTAAATCTACAACTATATTATAAAGCAGCAGTAATCAAAACCATTTGGTACAGGCTAAGAAACAGAATGGTGGATCAATGGAATTGATTAGATACATATGATAAAATAATCAAGGCTTATAGCAATCTAGTATTTGAAAAAATCCTTAAATTTAGCATAAACCTACATCTCACACCCCATAGCAAAATAAGGTCAAAATGGATACATGATTTGGCCATAAAGGATGATGCTATAAAAAATTAGGAGAACAAGAGATAATTTTACCTATCAAATCTTTGGAGAAGGGAGGAATTTGTAACCCAAAAAAAAGAAAATCTAGAAAATACTATGAAAGGCAAAATTGACAACTTTGATTACATTAAATTAAAAAGATTTTGCACTAACAAAACCAACAGAAACAAGATTAAAAGGAAAGTACAAAGTTGAGAAAAAATCTTTACAGACAGTTTTTCTTATAAAGGTCTCATTTCTAAAAATATATAAAGAACTGTGTGAAATTTGTAAGAATACAAATCATTTCTCACTTAAAAAATGGTCAAAGGATATGAACAGATCATTTTCAGATGAAATTAAAGCCATTTAGAGTTACCTAAATGATGCTCTAAATCACTTTTGATAAGAGAAATGCAAATTAAAACAACTCTGAGGTACCACCCTCACACTTCTCAGATTAACTAAGATAACCAGAAAAGATAATCATAAATGTTGGAGGAGTGTGGGAAAACTGGGACACTAATGCATTATTTGGTGCAGTTATGAGCTGATCTGATCATTCTGGAGAGAAATCTGGAACTGTCCAAAGAGCTATAAAACTGTACTTACTCTTTGATCCAGCAGTGCTATTACTGGGTCTGTATCCCAAGGAAATCATAAAGGAGGGAAAAGGACCCACATGTACAAAATGTTTGTAGCAGCTAAAAAGAGTGGTAGCAAAGAATTGGAAAATGAGTGGATGCCCTTCAATTGGGGAATGGTTGAACAAGCTGTGGTACAAGAAGGTAATGGAATATTATTGTTCTATAAAAAGTGATGAACAAGATGATTATAGAAAGGTCTCGAAAGATTTGCATGAACTGAAGCTGAGCAGAACAAGTAGAACCAGGAATACATTGTGCATAACAACAAGAATGTGCAATGATCAGCTATGAAAAGCTCAGTCCTTCCAGTGATTCAGTAATTCAAGGCAATCCCAAGAAAATTTGGATAGAAAATAACTATCTACATCCTGAAAAAGAACAAATCAACACTATATATTATGCTACGTTCACTTCTTATTTCTGTTTTTTTTTAACTCTCCCATGCTTTTCCCCTTTTGTCCTGATTTTTCACTCCTAACCCAAAATAATTCATAAAGCAATGTGTATTAAAAATAAACAAACTTACTGAAACAAAAAGGAGTACTAGCTAACATTTATGTAGTACTTACTAAGTGTCAAAAGCTTTACAATGATTATTTCAGTTGATCTTTACAACTATGGGAAGTGAGTGCTAATATTTTTTATAGATGAAGAAACAGACAAATAGAGAGGGTCAAATAAGTAGGAAGTATCTGAGAGCAAATTTGAACTTATATCTTCCTGATCCTAGGCCTGGTGGTCTATCTTCTGTAGTACCTAATTAGCTAAGTGCTAGTTAAGTGAGTGAATGAGAGAAAGAGGGAGAAGCTAGCAGTGACAATGGAGTGCAATAAGTATTCCAATGCCCCAGCTTGATCAATGAGTCAATGATAATGAATGAAAAGGATAACCAGGAAAGCTGTGTCATAAATAGGACCAGGTTTCAGTAAAAGGTGGAAGCTGGAAGGAATGAGAAAGAAAATGATTTAAGATGTAGGGAAGTTTCACACACACACACACACGCACACACACACACACACACACACACACACATGAATATATATATTCACATAGCCAAAAGTCATTCCCCAATAGATTATTGGTTAACAGCTAAGAATATGAATAAACTGTTCTGAAAAGAAATATTGCAAACTATTAACAACCTTATGAAATAATTTTTCAATTACTAACAATGAATCAAATGCAAATCAAAACATATCTAAGGTTTTGCCTTACACTCTACAAATTGGCAAAGGTGACAAAAGAAGGATATATTGAATGAACTGTAGGAAGATAGATATACTAGTGTGTTGTTGGTGCAGCTTTGAAAAGAAATTTGGAATTGTGCAAATAAAGTAAACAAATTGACTTTACCCATTGACCCAGAGATTCTATTACTCAGCTTACACCCCAAGAAGGCATTGCTAATGAGAAAATTCCCATATATAACATTTTGTGATAGCAAAAATTTTGAAACAAAATACATTCACATTGATTGATAAATGGCTAAACAAATTGTGGTACTTGGGTGTTATGGAATTATGCTATTTAGTAAGAAATAATGAATGTGATGAATATAGAGAAACATGGAAAGATGCACATAAGCTGATGCAGAATGAAATAAGCGGAACAAAGAAAATAATATAAGTAACGACTATAAAAATGCAAATGTTAACAAGAACTATACATCAAAAAAAAAAGAAAACTGAAGTGAATCTTGCAAAATTAAAAAGAACAAGCAAAGCAAGAAAGAAGAGATAAGAAAAGACATTTCTACCCTACCTCATTTAAATGACGATAGGTTTACATGTATGCTACATTGCATGCATTTTTAGATTTTTTAAACAACGTATTAATCAAATGTGCTGATTTTTTCCTCTTCATTTACTTTTTTTATTTTTTAGCCTTTAAAATATCTATTATGTGGGGTCATTCTTAAAGGAAAAAGGAAAAGGATATTTGGGGAAATTGTTATAATGTAAAAAACAAAACCCACCAATAAAATAATTTTTAAATAAATAAAAAAAGACTAGAGACTCAGCACCTATGTAGAATACAATGTACAGTGGTCTACAATGTAGTCCAGTGATGTACAATCCTAAATTCTTGACCAAAAATGAGTAAGACTTTGTTCTATTCTCAGGACTCAGCAATCACCACTTCCTGGAGTTTCCAAGATTTCTTTTAAGTATTATACTGTTTACATCAATCACATATTAATTTATTCATGAATGCCCTTTATGCAGGTTTCTTGTCCTATCATTAAGCAATGCTATCCAATCTTTCTAGCTTATTTTTCTTGTTTGAGGCAAAACCCATATTTGAGGAGGAGTAGAGTGGGGAGACACTTCCTCACCTTCCAGACCCTGATGGGTTACATATAACCCACTTGCAATACATGCCTCCAAAAGATGTTATTATCCATACTTCCTCTAGTGTCACTTTTCCCAGAGCTATAAAAGACCATGTATTTGAAATTAGGTTTTAGAAAAAATAATTCACAACAGACCCTTCCATGGGTTTCTCTCTTTTCCCTTCCTTTCCCAGTAGCTTTTTGGAAAGTGAAACATGACACAGATCAGAACAAATAGAAAATCACCTGAAAAAAAAAATGGAAATGAATGAGAATATACTGCAAACAAATGAAAGCAGTGTGTTTAAGGCAGGGCTGCCAGAGGAGCTTATTCAATTGCAGATATGACTCTACCAACCCCATTCCAGATAACAGTGCTTCTGACTCCCAACCTCAACATAAAGGTAGACTTTGAATGACATGCTATCTGAAAATAGTTGGCAGGAAACAATAGCCTGTTGCCTCTTTTCACTTAGCTGGGGCTCAGAAACAACTCCAAGACTGACCCTTTTCATTACCACGTGAAGCTAAATATAGGAGACATAATGAAAGGCCCCTTTTAAAATGGTTTTGAATGTAATGCAAAGAAATTCTATAATGCTGGCTATCCTTTTGCCTCACCTTTCCTACAAAGATTGCCATGGAAGAAAGAGGACAAAAATGACATTTCAGTTTTCTTTCCTTACCTTAAATGAAATTTCTGGTGTTGGGGGATGGGGCTAGGGAAGAAACTGGGTAGGGTTTTTCCTCCCCTCACCCTATTGTTTCACATTTCACCTTGAGAGAAAGAATGACTGGATTTGCTCATGAGGATGGGTGAGCTCACAGACTGTTATCCATCTTGTAGCTGATATGCCACAATATAGGAATTTCTGGGCTGACTGATGAGAGTAGGGTCTTTACTACATGGCATTGGTCTGTTCCATTCTTTCCTGGCAAAGACCTGTCCTTGATCTCCAAATAACAGGCAAATGGGTCTGCATAGCAGAGTAGTGACAAGCCTTCTTGGTGTCTAATATTCAAAAACTGAGAAAAGAAAAATATTATGGCATGTTAAAGATCCTCAACTAACCAAATATTTGTCTGATGTTGGGACCAAAGGAAACAAGAACACAGAATGGAAATACATTTTTTTCCCCATACAGGTGCTAACTATATACATTGTTCCAATTAGAAAAAAATCCCCTTTATATATTTAGCAATGTTTGAAGTAAACTGAAAAGGAAAGGATGCAGACGGCTTTAGGCTAAAGCAGGTTCTTCAAACCAGCTTTTGTTACATCAATGTGAATCACATATTTTAGAATACATTAATGCAAATGATAATTTTAGCTTGACTTTGGAGGTTTAAATATTCAACACAAGCAATTTATATTTTTATTCATTTTCTCAGGTAAAATTGTTTAAATATATTAACGTACTTACTGTACTCAGTATAAAATATACATATTTTGCTAATTTTTAGTAATGTGAAATAAAGAAAATTACTCACCTTTTGCTTCATATCGATAGAATATTTTTCTAAAATTAAAAATCCACTTGGGTTAATTGTTTAATTTGGAAAGTTTACGAGATGGCTTGTTTAGATTTCCTAAATATGTGGGTGCATTGGGAAAATAAAAAAAAGGCATTCTATGATCCATCAAGAAACATTCTGTTGTTTTTTAGATGAACATTGACAGAAAGGAGTTATTCCCTTCTGGAGACAGCATCTTTGAAGTGGTTAATTTCGTATGAAGAAGAGAGACATTAGAAAAGAGTTCGGGACAATTAACAGCTTGTGAAAACTGCCCTGGGTTATTTTTCAACATTAAGTATAAGATAGTCTTCTTTCTATGACTCTTTCCAAATAAGAGATCAATATAATTTGGGAGACCTTTCATGGACAAGTATTTCCTGTGTTTCAAATGCCAATCTGTAAATATCCTATGCATAATGGGAAAGCTCCACAACTCATGTCCCTCTACCTTGCCCCATCTGAGAGTGGCTCTCTGCCACCTTAAACTAAAAGCCAAATTGTTCTGGATCAGGGATGGTCCAAAATTTCTCTCCAAAACCTGAAATCAACATCCCTTTCCCACTTAAACTCCCACCAGTATCTTTGTCACATACCATCCAACTCCTTCCCAGGTTGTAAGGTAGCTCAGCGGATAAAGCACTGGGTATATAGTCAGGAATACCTGAGTTCAAGTTACTTACTGTGTGACCCTGGACAAATCATTTAACATATCTCAGTTTCCTTAACTGTAAATGGGAAAAAAAAATACCTGCTTCCCAGCCTGTGGTGAGAATTAAATGAGTTAATATTTGTAAAATGCATGGCACATAGGAGGCACTTTAATGTTCTTCCCCTCTCCCTCTTCCTTCTGTATTCTGGTTTAACATTCACAATTATATTGAGGGAAATCCTTCCTCCTCCCTTTCTTTCTCAGCTCTTATTTTTTTGTTTTGTTTTTTTGTGTTTTCACTTTCAATTTTATCAATGTATTTTGTTTTGACATGCTTGTTTACCTATAACTTCCACTTAATGAAGAGCTCTTACAACAAAATATAAGTTAACTAAAACTAATAAATAAAGCAGTGACCTTTTCTGAAAGTTTTTGTAACATTTCATATTTATAGTACCTCCCTCCTCACCTTTCTTTTAATTTTCTTTTCTTCTTCCTTCCCCCTTAATATACTCAAAAATTACCTTCACAATAATCTTTATTGAGTTCATCATCTTGTAATTAAATCTGATTTTCTTTGCTGAAGTGTTGAAGTTTCTTCCAGCATTCAAATTTTCAAAATGAAATCCTGCTTCCAGTTCTTTATTTCCTTGAATTACCAGTTTAAAGCCATATTGTTCTATTTTCATATAAAATGCTTAAACTTTCACGAAAGGATCCACAGTAAAAAAAAAAATTAGATTTAGATATGTAGATGAAATATGAGGCCCTTAGTGACCTTAGGCAAGTAACTAAATACTTCAGACTCCCAATTTTTTTTTTCCTTCACAAAAATATAGGAATAAAAACATTTGCACTCCTAATGCCATCTGGGCAGTTAGGTGGCACAGTAAATAGCACACCATGCCAGAAGTTAAGAAGACTTGGGTTCAAAGTTAGCCTCAGACATTTATTGGTTATGTGATTCTGGGCAAATGTCACCTTAACTTTACACTTCAGTTTTCTTCTCTAACAAAGGAGGATAAAAATAAAAATAATATTGTCTCTCTATAAGAGCTTATAAGTGGTGTGTTGTCATTATCATCTCCATCAGTAGTAGCAGCTTTTGTGGAGAGATCTAGCAATCAAATACTATTTATAATACAATGTTTATTATATTTTCCAACTCCCAAAGAAATAATTTAGACATTTTTAGAACACAATGCATTTGCAAGTGTGTTGGATGGGTGCTAGACCCCCTTCCCCCAATTAACTAATCAGAGACATCTTCAGGCGTTTATTTAGTCCTTGCAGGGAGAGGCTCAAGCACCCCTGGGAAGCATCTCAGTTTCCAATATGCTTCTGACCTGACAAGCCAGAAACAATAAAGCTGGTTAAATAGTAAAAGTCCCAAGCCTTTTCATTGGATAGACCAAAAGGAAGTAACCATTATTGACCAATGGCCACCGATGTTGTCTGCTTCCTGTAGGCCAGGTCACTTCCTGTAGCTGACTTAAGGTCTGACCTTTAGAGAACTCTAGGCCTAGAGATCATGTGACTTCCTGCAATCTGGGCCCAAGACCTGATCTTCTGGAAATAGAGATCACATGATCAGATGACTTTGGCCTAGTCTTTTTTTGTTTGCTTTTTTTTTGTTTTTTGGGAGAAAACTTCTTCCAGTCAGTCCCATTCACAAGTTAGAAACTGCCTAGATATGCCTCGCTCTTTTTTTAGAGGCCTCCATATTCATTTAAAGACCAGTAGAGATCAGCCACATTTCCTGACAGAGAATACAGAGCATTGTCTCATTGTATAACCATTCCTCTTTTATCAGAGGGAAGACCCATTCATGCGCCTTCCTATGAATAAAAGAGCAAATTAAAATTAATTGTACCTTGTACCCAATAAGAACTAAATAAATGCTTTCCCATTCATTCATTATGTGTAAGCCATTGGCAGGAACATGTAGAGAGCAATATAGTGTTAGAATGAGGAATTCATTGAGAAATATGCCTGGAGTTAAGTCCTCTCCAGCTATTTGGCTGGAGAACCCAAATCAGACACTTCTCTTCTGGGTAATCAGGCTTCCCTGGCAGCCTGGGGAGAGCTGGATTCATCTTTTGTTATTTATGTGATTTATACAGGCTATATCCTTTCCTATTTGATCATAATTATAATTAATCTATTTCTTTACTTTTATTTTAAGACAAGTATTCCTTTCAGGTGCTTTTCAATTAAGAATTCAAAATTATGCTATGGTAATCAAAGACAAATTCTTAAAAGTCCCAAGACCTCTATTTGCAACAAGTGAGGCCAGAAAATTCTACTTTTTAAGACAGGCAATGATTTGGGATAAATAAAATCAAATGAGTGATAACAGAAACTACAAGTAGACAACAACACTAAGGTGGAGGGTAGGAAAATACAAATCTCAAATTTACAGGCAAAATTTTCAAACTTTGCCGAAGGTGAATGAGTGCCTGGACTGGCCTTCTGCTGCAGATGTTGTTTTATAAGAGAAGCTGGTAGCCACCAGTAACAGAACAGAGAAAGTTCATCAACACAGACTTCCAAGGCCTTATTTACAGAGGTGAATCAAAGTGATTCCCACTTGAAAAGCATTTCTTCCCTTCCACCCCTCCCCCCAACCCAACCAAGATTAACAAAATGCATGGCTCTTTAAGAAATAAAAGAGAATGAAAATGAGTAAAAATAATTTGTTACAAATGAATATTACAACCTAGGGCTATAAATATGGTAGATTATTGGAATTCATTTTCCCTCTTTAAACCTCTACATAAAGCATAAAACTCCCCATGATATGCTGTATTGGTCAATGTGTCTCAGTAAGAAGGTGTTTTGTATCTCAGAGGTAGCAGAAGAGCCATTAGATGTGGGTGTTGCTATGGAAACTGCTCTTTTTTAATTGAATAGCATAGTAAGTAGTCTTGTAAAACCCACCAACCCGGAACTTGGTAGTGCCCCAAGGCAGCTTTAACTTAAGCACCTTCTCTTTTTCTTTTTTTCTTTTTTTTTTTTAAACTCTTTTGGGGGAAGTTCAGGTAAGTGGATGTTCTTTACCTGCTAAAGAAGGCTGAGGCACTTTGTGACTGAAATTTCTTGATTGCTGACCATGGGTATTTTTCAGGTAAGGCTTCAATGTGAGGGGAAAAAATCAGTTTAGGAAAATGAACATCTACTTACCCGGGAGAATAAATTTGAACTTTTAACTAAGGATTAGCCAATGTGATTGAAGATGTCTAAAACTAAAACCCCAGGATTTGATTATTCCAGCCTTTTGTGCTTTTCTATAGCAAAGTTACTAGGAATTGATCTGGAAAAAATAAGTTTAACATTTGGTTAACATTAAAATAAATCTTGAGCAATTGGCCAATCAATTTTGAAATATACATATAATTAATCCTAAATATAAGTTCAATAACAGTCCTATTCTCTGTTCTTGTTTCTGCTCCTAATGCAATTGTCCCTACAGAAAATTTAACCCTATTTTCAAGGTACTTTGTTGGTTTTTAATCACCCAAAACCAGGGTTCTTGAGCCCCTATCATTGTATTCATTTTTGCCAATCAGTCAGAAGATTAGATCAATTGAAAGCAAAGTCATTTAATCATAGATTGTAAAGAAAAGTAGCAATGAAACATCTACAATGACGTTGAATACATACTCTTTCCATATATACATGTATTATTGCTGTAACGTGATTTTGTGGTCCCCTGACCTTGGGGGGCTTCTATTCTAATGGGTCGGTGGTCTGGGAAACTCACAAATTCTGATCCCTCCTTAGCCAGATAGCTTCGGGCCTCAGAAAACTCCAACAGATCAAACTCCTGAGACAATAGTGAATAAGGCTACTCCAATCCTTGCTGACTGGTAATCTTGTCTGTAATAATCTGATCGACTGAGAACCACTTCTACCTTAATCCATAGAATTAGTTTATCTATAGTAGAAGCTGGATAAAATGACCCTCCTTGGTTCTGTTTCTTTACTGAATTCCCTTACAATTCAGTCCGCTCAGTAATGGGTGCATTACTTTCAATAAATCTTTGCCCCTTGAATAGGAGATGGTTTCAAGCTTGCAAATTCTTTTGAGACAATTTGTAACACCAGTCTGGGACTTTTGGGGTCCTCCCCTTCACAACCTCAACATTATCAAAGGGAAGAATGGTAATACATAAGCCACATATTGGGGACACATACAGAAGAAACACACATTTTCACAACATTTATATGGGACAGTATTTCCTGCTTCCAACAATTCAAGGCTGTTGATGTCTTTTGATCACCTCCTACTCTCATGAACCTGTTTTCTACTGTGCATTGTATTCTCTATCTTCTATTTCTCTGTCTCTCTATCTGTTTCTTCTCTCACTCTCTTTCTTCCTCTCTCTCTTATTGTCTATCTGTCTCTGTCCCTTATGTGTATCTGTTTATCTACCTCTGCTTTTCACTCTCCCTCTCTCTACTTCTCCTAGGCTGTTTTTTCTGTTGTCATCTAGCAGGATACAATTCTGCTCTTAGCTAAGGTGATATCACTTCCTCATAAGCTAGGGATTCTTAAAAAGTTTTTGTGTTTCATAGCTCCCTTTAACTGTCAGAGAAGATCCTTTCTCAAAATATTTTTTAAATTAACTATTTGATTAACACAATTCTGAGGTACCACTACACACCTGTCAGATTGGCTAAAATGACAGGAAAAGATAATGACGAATGTTGGAGGGGATGTGGGAAAACTGGGACACTGATACATTGCTGGTGGAACTGTGAACAGATTCAACCATTCTGGAGAACAATTTGGAGCTATGCTCAAAAAGTTGTCAAACTGTGCATACCCTTTGACCCAGCAGTGTTTCTACTGGGCCTATATCCCAAAGAGATCTTAGAGGAGGGAAAGGGACCCACATATGCAAGAATGTTTGTGGCAGCCCTTTTTGTAGTGGCAAGAAACTAGAAACTGAGTGGATGCCCATCAGTTGGAAAGTGGCTGAATAAATTATGGTATATGAATGTTTGGAATATTGTTTTATAAGAAACGACCAGCAGGACGATTTCAGAGAGGCCTGGAGAGACTTGCACGAACTGATGCTGAGTGAAATCAGCAGAACCAGGAGATCATTGTACACGGCAACAAGACTATACGATGATCAATTCTGATGGACATGGTTCTTTTCAACAATGATGTGATTCAAACCAGTTGTTCAGCGATGAAGATAGTCATATACATCCAGAGAGAGGCCTGTGGGAACTGAGTGTGGACCACAAACACAGAATTTTAACACTTTCTGTGAATATTTCCATGCATTTTGTTTTCCTTCTTAGCTTGTTTTTTTTTCTCTCTTTCTAGATCTGATGTTTCTTGTGCAGTAAGATAACTGTATAGATATGTATACACATATTGGATTTGTCATATAATTTAACATATTTAACATGTATTAGACTACCTGTCATCTGGGGGTGAGGGGGTGGGGGAAAGGAGGGGAAAAATGTGCAACAAAAAAAATTTTGCAAAGGTCATTGTAGAAAAATCACTCATATGTTCTGTAAATAAAAAGCTTTAATAAAAAAATTAAAAATTAATTAATTATTTCAGGAAATGTTAAATTTCAAGTAGAAGTTAGTAAAAAATAAAGATGAATTTTTTTCCATCTAAGCTTTTGTATTTCCTGAAATCCTTCTAAATCTTTGAATTCTGTGTTAAGAACCCTGGTCCTAAAAGGAGAAGCTAACTCTTTCATCTCTCTAATTCTTATTATTTTTAAGCTTATAGCATAATACCTGAGTTTCAGCTTCTTTAGCAAAAAGTCAGGTCCTCACATAACATTATGGCTTCCAATACATAAAAAAGAAAAGCATGGCAGATTCCAGATCAGTTAGCTAGTTAATATGATATCACAATCATTTAGTCTGCATTTTGAAATAGATTTCCTCCTATCATATTCCTATCTCATTTAGGATCATAAAGTCTCTTTTTAACTACAGTGAGTTCATGGTTATCAATCTTTATCTCCCCCAATTCCTAAACACTTTGGGGAAAAAAAACAGATTTAAACAAACTGCTAAATTATCTTGGATTCCTTCAAACTTCCATATCTTATTTTCCTATGTAAAGGTATGAGTGGGAGAAAGGTAAGAACTAAAAGTCTAAATAAAATTGCTGGGAGCTTTGTTTTAAATTTCTGTCTTCCACATGCAAATGTAGAAGAAAAAAATAAACACACACACACACACACACACAAACTTACCAGGATTTGAGCTGTCCTATACTGAGATATAGCTTGAGTGTTATTAACATCTAGAGAAGCTTCTGCAACTTAATGGCTGATTCTATAATAATGGAATGACAAGAATTCTTTTTTTATTGTTTTCCCATATGTTTGTTAATTTGGAGGGAAAAAATGTTGGAAACTGATGGGTGGGAGAATTAAAGAATGGTGATGTTTAGAAACTGAAGAAGAGTTATTTTATGCCAGTAAATGGAATTTTAAAAATCTCCCAGCCTGGGGCCATGATGAGGTTGATGAAAACATATCATGCTGGAATTACTAACATTGCCATAAAAATTTCTCACTGCTGAGCAGCACCCCACTTGTCAACGTACCTCAGGCACAGGGATAATTAAGGAGGCTTGATGGTGAATTTAGCACTGGGCTGTCAACATGGGGCACAAATGTACAAGAATCTTAGAGGTGAAAGGGATAGTTATGGTCATCTAGTCATTTAGTCCATCCTTTCATAAAAAGCACAAATCCCTTCTACAATTCCATTCAGTGACTAGACAGAAGAGATTTCCTAAATAGCCATTCTGATATTATTTGGTAACTAATAAGCTCAATGATTCCTTTAAAATGATTTTATCATGAATTTATCTAACATTAACATGTATATTTCAATATGCAAAGAAAATAGTAGGGTTGTATATGAAATCATGAACTTCAGCCTATATATGGCTGAAGTTCATGACATATATATATATATACATATATATATAAACACATATATATATATAATATGTATGTGTGTGTTTCTCTCTCTATATACATATATATATATATATATATGTATATATATAAATTTAACCAGTAGTAACAAAATTGTTCTGCTTTGGTCCCCTCTTAAAGTTCTTTTTGCTTTTTTGTCTATATTTTTAAAAAATTTTATTCTTGATCTTTTTATCATTCCTTCCTTCCTTCCTTCTTCCCTCTTCCACTCTTCCTTCCCCTATTCCTTTCCCTTCTTTCCTTCTTCTCTCTTCCACTCTCCCTTCCCCTATTCTTTCCTTCCTTTCCTTTCTTTCCTTCTTTTTTCATTAACTCATATTGTACTTACCCCCACTGAAAAATGCAAATAAGCATGGTATAATGCCCAGCTTCTTCAACTGTGGTTTGTGACTCCATATGGGGTCTCATAACTGGATGTGCATTTTTTATCAGTAAATGTTTGATTTGTATACCTATTTTTTACCTATATACCAGGAGTCATGTAAAAATTTCTTAGGCAAAAACGGGTCACCAGTAAAAAGTGTTTAAGAAGCCTTGAAACAGTAGATAGATGTTGGACTTAGATTCAAGAGGTCCTGACTACAAATCTGACCTCAGGTATTTACTAGCTGTGTGGCAAGTCACTTAACCTCTGTCTGTCTGTCTCAGTGTCTTCATCTATAAAATGAAGATAATATCACCTACCTGCTAGGATTGTTGTGAGAATAAATATAACATATTTTTCAGATCATGAATGCCAGATATAACAAATGAGCGTAGTCAACCAGAATGTAATGGAATATTACTGTACAAGAAGATAACAATAAATCTGACTTATTCAAAGAAATTTTGGAAAATTTATATGACCTGATACAGAGCAAGACTAGTAGAACCAGAGCAATATACAAGAAAGCATATTTGGAAAATACCAATCACCTTATAAGCTTTGTAAATGACACTGTGATATTCTATGGTATTAATAAATGATTATTAATACTTATCTATTTTTATTCTCCAAAACTGTGATTTCTTTGGTATAGGAAACTCCTAGTGAGGAAACACACTCTATCAAATCAGCAGGCTTCCACCCTCTATAATTTTCAGCCCTATAGAGTTGCCTGGGGCATTTAGAGGTTAAGTGATTTGCCCAGTACTGTTCAGCCAGCTTGTGGTAGAGATCCAACTTGAACCCAGGTTATCATCACTGTGAGATCAATTCTCTAGTATGTGATGACAGCTCAAGCGACATTTAGATTGTTCTCACACATATATAGCAATTTAAACATGTTTCCTTATTTGGACCTCACAAAATTCCCATTAGATATCCTCATATTAGAGATGAGAAAACTGAAGCTGAAAAATATTGATTTACTCTTGGTCACATGGATATTAACTGTCATGGGCAAGAACCCTTTACCCATCCTGCCTTTTTATATTGATTGTCCTATGCTACTATGCAGTACATGTAATAGACTATTGGCCTTGGAGTCAGAAAAATTTTGTTTCATATCCCACCTTTGACATATACTGGCAATATGGCTGGGCAAATTTAATCTTTCAGTGTCCTAGGCAATTCTCTAAGACAATATCCATTGAGAACAGTTACTGACCTATTTAGTAGAGAGAGTTTCTTTCTTCTGTGGGAATTGCCCCAAAACAAACTGAAATAATGTGAGAGAACAGTAATTTGAGTTATTTCTTATATTTTAGTCCTCATACTAAGGCAGAAAGAATTCAGTAGGAGTAATTCATTCAAAAGATGATGTAAATAAAAGGCAAACACAACCTACCAGAAAAGATGACCAAATATAATCATTCTCTCCTCACCCTGAGGTCATTGTATAGGTCAATCATTTTGAAGGTTATCTCATTATGCATATTTGGGAATGTTGCTATGGCAGCAGTGTCTCTTCTGGAATTCTGTGCCTTAGGTGTTTTCTCCAGGAACTGTTATCACCACTATGACCAGAGATGGCCATAAAATAGACTAAGTACCACTCTAAGGCATTGTCTCCCTCCTACCCAAATCCTTGCACTGAAACCTCCAAGCTCTATTTGGATGTCACTTTCCTGTGTAGTGAGGGTAAAAGGGGTTTCCATCAGAGAATCATCTTTTTTTTTTTTTTTTTTTACTGAGGCAATTGGGGTTAAGTGACTTGACTAGGGTCACACAGCTAGAAGTGTTAAAGTATCTGAGATCAAATTTGAACTCAGATCCTCCTGACTTCAGGGCTAGCGCTTTATCCACTGTCTTTTTTTTTTTTTTTGATATAAATAATAGCATGGCTGGAACAGTGAGACTTGAGTGAGGATGAGCTAAAATCTCATCCTAAGGTTTTTCTATTGTGCAAGGTCATATAGCAAGTCTAGGAAGATAAACTCAGTCTCTGTTTCTACCACCTGAAAACAAAGATTCTAAAGCTTTCCACTTGTTTACTCCATGGGGTGTTCTGTAGATTAATGAAGTGTTGAACCAGATGCTCAGCCTAGTGGGGATGTGAGACAATTTTAGAGGTGCATTAACAAGCGATTATTTAGGACACTTGAGCAATACCTATCCTAATGGCTTACAATTGTCAATATAGTGCTTAAAGTGCCCAATATATATCAGAAGGATCTTGCTTAGGTAGCAGGAAAGATAATTCCCTTAGCATGAAAATCAGACATTGTAGGAAGCTTAGAAATGAACACTCAAAATGTATGCTTGAATGATATGGGTTTTCATTGGTTCTTGATTCTTTTTCTTTCCAATTCCTTTATGGTAGGATTTTGGAACTTGGAGTCTGTTGACTTTTACAAATGTATTTCAATATCAGTATTTTAAAATAATTGGTTTTCTTTGTAACCTTGCATATTTAACAATATCATTCTCAGAAAGGGTCTGTGGACTTCATCACACATTGCCAAAGAAGTCTTTCTCTCTCTTTCTCTCCCTCTATCTGTCTCTCGTGCTGTTTCTCTCATTTGTCTCTATCTCTCTTGGTCTCTCTGTCTCTCTGTCTCTATGTCTCTGTCTCATCTGTGTCTCTCTGTCTCTGTCTCTGTCTCTCTCTCTCTCTCTCACACACACACACACACACACACACACACACACACACACATGCTAAGAACCTATACTTTAAGGAGAATTATCATGCTACAGTGGAAAAATTTTGAAATCAAGGGAAAGAGATTCAATCCCTACTCGAGTAATTATTACTGTTGTGACCTTGAATAAGTCCTTTCATTTCTGTAAATTTCACATCTGTAAGATTATGAATTAGGGTAATATTTCTTTCAGTTCTAAATCTATGATCTTAAGGGAATTTTTTCTTTTCCTTTTAAAATCTTTCTTTCTTAAGTTTTAAATGAAAAGGGAATGGAAAGAAGAGTACAAAATATTATTTCTAATCTAATATTTTGATACAATTACATCAAATCTGATGTTCCAAACTCAAGAGAGACATAACTGTGATCTCAACTACATACATATACAGACCCAGAACATGAATTGTATTTTAAAGCTCCATATTTATTCTGAGACCTATCCCTTTATCATCCCAAAGATTTAGCAAATGTTCTTTTCAGCTATATTATAAAGGGATAAACACATTGTGCTATGAATGTCACAGCAAGCCAGTTGCTTATGAAATTAGTCTCCCTGTGGGCTCGAGCATCACATCATTGTAGGTTATCATCCACGTCATGGAAATCAGCTGTCCAAGCAGTCTGCTCATCCTAAGCTTCTAAAGCTGAGTCCATGACAGCCTCTGCATGAATAGTCTGCCAGAGTAGCCATGGCAACAGACTCCCTACCAAGTTTTTCAGTAACTTTTTCAAGCAAGCCAAAGGAAGGCAAACTTGTAAAAGTTGAAGTTACTTTTAGCAAAGTTATCACAATATTGGAAATTTTTCAATGGAAACACTGGAAGAGAAGGAATATATTTTTGACTCTTTATCCTTAATTCTCACATCATTGTTTGTGAAACTTTAGAGATATTTTTACATCCTCATAAGAGATCTCTAATATAGTAATATATATGTTTGCAAATAGTACTGAATATTACATGAAATACAGTAGTGGAAAGCAATTTTTGAAGTTACATTAAACAAGATGTCAACATAGTGAGCTTATCATTTCTCAGATCACCAAATTTCTCTTCCCCAGATGTGCTCATCTGTCTAATTTAATATAATATCCATTAATATTGAAGGCAAAGGGATGAATCTCAATATCTAAGATAACCACATACTTCTCAAATTCATCTATGTTTAACAAATGTGACTTCGCAATACTTCTATCACCACCTATTATAAATTTGAATTGTGCTTGGCATCCTCTTTGGGTAATCATCCTCATGGGTCTTCTAGAAGTGTTTTTATAGTAAATTTCTTTAGCTTAGAATATTCAATTCAATTAAAGGAACATCTATTAAAATCCTCTTACTGTTCAAGGCATTGGGGTCATAGAAAAAAAAAAGCAAAATAGTCTCTACTCTCAAAGCACTTTCATTTTACTAGGATCAAACAACATTCACAAAGCAGTTTAAGGATAAAAGAACTAAAAGGAGAACACAAAGTAGAGATGGACTTCACAGAGGAGATGACAGGACACCTTTGGATTATCTCACTTGAAGTGATCTTACTTCTTACCAACACCATTCCTTCCCTTCTCATCCAATAGATTGTATCCTCTGCCATCCCACTCTTTCACTATTTTCAATCTCTCCTTGTTAACTGGCTAATTTAGTACTTGCTACAAACATACCCATGTCTCCCCATCCTGAAAAAATACTCTCATTTAATCCTTCCATCCCTGTTAACTACCATCTTATTTCTTTTCTGTCCATTATAACTAAAATTTCTTGAAAAGGCTATTTATAATAGATGCCTCTACATTTTTTTCTTTTCTTTATATTAATCTTTTATAATCTTCCTTTCAACGTTTTTCCATCGAAAGTGCCCTCTCCAAAATCATTAATGACTACTTATTGCCAAATCCAATGGTCTTTTCTCAATTCTAATTCTCCTGTTTGCAACCTTTCACATTGTTGAGCCTTCCTTGTTCCCCCTTGATTCTCTCTTCTCTCTAGGTTTTTGGGATACCACTCTCTTCTAGTTCTGTATACCTAGCTTACTGCTCTTTCTTTGCTTCATTTTCTGAATCCTGTTCCAGATCATTCCCTCTGACTATAAATGTCCCTCAAGGCTCTATCCTGGATCTTCTTCTCCCTCTAGACTACTTCATGTGTTGATCCCATTAGCTCCCTTGGATTTAATTACCATCTCCATGCTAATGATTTTCAAATCTAGTGCCCAAACTCTCTGCTGACCTCCATTCTCACATTTCCAACTGTCTTTCAGACATCTTGAATTGTATGTCCATCATATCTGAAATTCAACATATCCAAAACTAAATATTGTATCTTTCCCCCTAAACTCTTCCCCCTCTTACCTTTCCTTTTGCTATCAAAAGCAATACTACATTGCCTGTTCCCTCAGGTTTGCAATCTAGGAGTCACGGGCTTCTCACTATTTTTCATATCCATCATATCCAGCTTGTCAATTTCACCTTTGCAATCTCTTGTTTATGGCTCCCTCTCTCCTCTGACACCGTTTAACTCACGAAACTCATGACAAAACATTTTAATTTAATTTAATAGTAGAAGAAGCCCTTTTTTTCAAATCAGCAAATTATTAAAATTGATAAGAAGTATGTAACTTTACCCTAATTAACGAATTGGTAGCTGGATCTCTGCCTTTATACTCTCATATCAGGACATCTTATCTTTGGCATTTAGAAATGACAGCGGTATGAAAATTAAAAAATAAACTGAAATCCTTTGGATTCCATGAGCACACATTTAATCACATATTCCACTAAGTGGCTAATACTCTTATAGACTATACTGTCACTACTGATTGTTCTTTCTTTTCTCCATAGCAACAGAAAGAAAGACTTGTTCAAAAGAAGCTACCTTGTATTTCATAGTTATTTGCCTTATTGCTCAGTCTCATTCCTGACTCCTAGACATCAGGAGTGTCTCGATTTTGTGTCCAGGTGGTCCTTAGAACATTTTACTATTTCCCTATTTGTCTGAAGAGGAAACAGCAGTAACCAATCATCTTAGACCACATCTTCTTAAACTATAAGCCACAATCTCATATGTGATCTCATAACTGAATGTAGGGATTGTGAAATTATGATTTATTATCAGCAAATGTTTGATTTGTATCCCTATTTATATACCTATCTACCCAGGGTCACATAGAAATTTCTCAGAAGAAAAGAGGTTACAAGTAAAAAAAAAGTTTAAGAAGCTTTGGTTTAGAAGATATCAGGAGAGAAGAAAGGCAACTTTTTGTATGTATGGCTAAACTCTCAGTATGGGATTCAGCACACGGCACAGTAGATGGAATGTCCAGCCTGGAGTCAAGAAGACACAGGCTCATGATTTCAAATCTGGTATCAGATGCTTACTAACTGTGTGACCCTAGGCAAGTCACTTGAGCCTGTTTGCCTCAGTTCCTCATTTGCAAAATGAGCTGAAGATGGAATTGGCCAACCACTCCAGTATATTTGTCGAAAAAACTTCAAATGGGGTCACATAGAGTCGAATGTACTGAGAAAAACTTAACAAAAACAACAATAACAACAAGATATCTTACTTTTTCTAAAACACAACTCATTGGCTGTGAAACTAAAATTTAATATGGAATGTGAGGAAATTTGAATAGATCAGTGTTCTTAAAGTTTGTTTATATTCCTACTTTCCATTATCGATAAGTATCTCAGGATCTATAATTATTACTCAATCTCAAATTCAGTGAACATTTATTATTAATAGTAGAAAGAAAACTCCCACAGCACTTTGGGATTTAAATAAACTTTCTTAGTAACAACCCCAGGGGAACATCATCATCATCATTTCTATTTTATAAGTAAGAAAATTGAAACTCGGGGAGTTTAAGTAGTATCACAAAGCTAATATATTACAGAACCTGAATTTACATAGATGTCTCTTGAATCCAGATCTTATGGAAAGCATGCCTTTCATAATATGATGTTGTTTCTCTGGTAAGTACTATTGAAATATCATTAAGAAATTCTCTGCCCTCAAGGACTTTACAGGTATCAAGTAAGTGAGTTAAGACAAATTCAAGTGGGTATAAAAAAATAGAATAAAGTAAGTGTACAGGAGAGATATAAAATATTATGCAAGCTCAGAAGAAGGAAAACTTTTCTGGTTAAATTTAGAGAGGAATTAATCAATAAGTAATCACTATGAGGCAATTATGTTAGTAGCAAGGTGATCTATTGGATAGAGCCCTAAATTTGAGGTCAGGAAGACCTGTGATAAAATCCTTTCTCAGATACTTACTGACTGTACAACTCAAAACAAATCTCTTAAACTCTCAGAATCTCTTTCGTCACCTGTAAAATGTGGCTAATACAATTACCACATAAGACTGACTGCTGTGAGGTTCAAATGAAATAATATAAGTAAAACATTTTAAAAGTTTCAAATACTCTGTATATCTTATTATTATTATTTTATGTCGGGCATGATGCCATGTCCCAGATATACAAATATGAAAATGAGACAATACTTGTCCTCAATGAGCTTACATTCTACCATAGGAGATACACCAAACATTGGTGTGGGGATCAAGGAGCAGAGCATTTGTTCTAGAAAATTAGTGTATAGAGTCTTAGGATAGTAGATTAACATACTTTTGCCCATAGCTTTGCTAATTTTGATTTTATTATTGTTCCTTGAGTAAGAGATATCATAAAAACCAAAGATCATTCAACATTGTCATTCATTAACTGTCAAAATGAAATTTGAAAACTCTTTTTAATCAGTTATAAATCAATTGGTCATTCAACAGGCATTTATTAAATGCCTACTATGTGGCCTACAGAGTATTTTGCAACATGATTCTTAATAACTATGATTATTTGATTTAAATTATTATGAAATATAGGCATAATTGCCTAGTGCAGACATAGACACTTTAAATATTTATTATTTATAATCTATACACTGTAATAAAAATACCTCATAGAAAAGAAATAGATGATTGCTTTAATCAAAGTGGGTACATTTCTATGGTTTTAAGTATGTGCAAAAAAAACTCCAAGTAACACACAAATTTGAGTTATTAGTTCTTAGAAAAGAAGAGAACATTCCTTGTATTACAAGATTTTTTTCTTCCTATTGTAAAATTTCCTTTTGTGTTATTATGGATAAAATCAGTTTTGAACCTGCCAAATTAAAAAAAAAAACATTGAGAGCTGATATACCATCCATAAAGGATGCAAAAGTCAATATAAGTAGGAAAATATTTTTTAAGTTTGTCTGGGTACATACCTTTGCATTTTCAAGAAAACATGTCATTTCTTTCAAAGTCTTGAATTAAGATGCACCCTTTTTTGCTGAAGGCTATTTTAAATTAGGCTAATAAATTGCTGCTCTCTGCCTTGCGTGATAATGCATTACATTATCTACTGATGTACATGTATTGTTTGACTCTAATGGTGTGGAAATTAAATGTTAGACATGGGCCAGATGTTCCTATAGATGGGTATGAAGTATGACTGGCATCACTGTGTCTCATTGGGATGGAAAAGTAGGATGTAATAACTGAACAACAATAACAATGACCTCCAAAAATTCTCTCCAAAATGGATCTCTGAAAAAAAGTAATATCAAAGAAAAATATTTCCTTCCTTGAATTAGAGAGGTGGAAACTACAGGAGCAGATTGTTGTATTTACTATCAAAGACAGTCATTTTGTTGGTCTGGCTTCCTTAAGTTTTTATTTATGATAAGGGAAGATTCAATGTATATGAGTAATGATGGTGGTGGATATTGGGAAATGACCATATACTTAATAATAATAAATAGTGATGAAAATAATAATAATAGTAATATTAATGATTTATCTTCAAGTCAGGAAGACTCATCTACTGAGTTTAGATGTGGTCTCAGAAACTAGCCAATTCTAGGCAAATCATTTAACTGTTATCTCTGTTTCCTCATCTGTAAAATAAACAGAAGGAAATGGCAAACCACTCCAGTATTTCTGCCAAGAAAACTCTAAAAAAGGTAATGAAGAATTGGACATAACTGAAAATAATTGAACAACATTTATGATTCTTTAAGCTTTATAGATTGCCTATTTTTCCCTTAACCCTGTAATTAAGATAGGTACTCTGATTGACTCTACTTTCTTGATGAGCAAACTGAGAGTAAAGGATTTGTCCAGTGACCCACAGCTGATAAGTATCTGAGGTACAATAAGAACTCAGTGTCTAAATTCTCCCTGATACCAAATTTAGCACTCTATTATATTAATTAGTCAAAAGGAAGCAAATAAAACTTTTTTAAAGAGAGAAATAATATAATTCACATCTAGAATCAGTCTTATTACCATTCTATTGTGCACTATTATAAATGTGATGAATATTTGCACATATCTCTCAGTAAAGAAGAAATCTTGTTTTTCAAAATTCATGGTGACTATAAACATACCTAGAAGGATGTACAAAGGTGGTAAATACTTGTCATTCTTATTAACCAGTGGAGAATAGCTTGTATTGTTCTGGTGGAATTTGGTTCTCTTCATCACATTATTAGTTATTCCTGGGCCCGTCCTCCATACTATGCATAATTTGCACAGCAGTATGGGGGATGGGACTAAGGAACAACAGAGTTTGGGGAAGATATTGATAGAGAGGATAATGGAGGGTAACAGTGAGTAAGGTGACAAATAACTGTGCCTCACAATGAATTTTAATGTAGACTCCTTATTGGCTTTACATATATTAGACAAAATCCAGGAACAATTTTATAATTCTAAGAATCCTTAGCTTCACTATAAGTGCAATCTCTTTGCCATTTCCTGTGAAAAAGTTTTCTGGATCTCTTTAATTTAAATGTATGTAGTTATCTGTTTATATGTTATATTTCCCTCAAAAGAATGTAGGTTCCTTGAAGGCAGGGAGTGATTTTATTTTGTCTATCTACAGATACATCTTGTTCCTACTAGTACCTTAATCATTGCTTGTTTGATTGGACAATGTAGATTTAATTTGCTTCTAAGAGCACAATCCAAGTAGAAGAAGCCTTTCATAGAAAAGAGGTAGAATGTCTGGGATGTTTTATATATTAGCACTTGGGAACTGATTTTCGCAAAGTCATATTCAGATCCCAAATTCAATCCCCAATTTGTTGTGCCAGGTTATTCTTTTAACATGTTTCATTTGCCTCCTTACCAAGCCAGACTTGTCAAGCTGGGCTTCTTACTTAGATATCTGGGTTGGGCATATTCCTGATAATAAATTTATCTTTTTCCCACCTAGGTAGTTAGATAGCCCAGTGAACAGAATTCTGGGCTTGGAGTGAAGGAAAACTAATCTTTGTGAGTTCAAATCTGTCTTCGTGTACTGTGTGAACCTGGGCAAGTAATTTAATCTTCATTTACCTCAGAATCCTCATCTGTAAAATGGGAATTATAAGAGCACCTACCTTGCAGGTTCCTTGTGAGGACCAAAGTGCAATGCCTGGTACAGAGTAGGTGCTCTATAAATGTATGTTCCCAGAATGTCATCCTCTGAAGGAGGGGAACAATTGCTCCAAGACAATGATGATGAGAGGACCAGTAACAAATATAATAGAAACATCTATTTTGATTGCAAATAAATGCCAGACTTTGCAGGGATTTGGGCTGCAAGATTTGTGGTTAGGAAGATGCGTATTATGTCACTGGCCTATAAATCAATCATCCGCCATACACTAGAAGTGACCTGTGGTGGATGTAAGCTTTTGGAGACTGGGAAGGGAGAGAGGAATGAAGGTAAGGTATAATTCTATTTAAGGATGACAGTTATGGGGAGAATTCCTAGAATGGAGATAGGCAAAAATGCAAATAGAGCTCAGAAAAGGATTAGTTTGTTATTGTTTTTTATTAAAATCAATAAATGAAGACTGATTATCACCAAGTTGGAGATAATAAAGGAAAAACTGAGAAAATGAAGAATAGATTTATATTTTCAAGAGTTATTTCAGCTCTAGGTTTGATTTACTCTTTTCTACTCATGTGGTTTACTTGGAGTATGAAATCCATGAAGGTTTTCTTACATATTTGTCTTCATTCTTAATTATATTTCCTATCTGTCTTGTGGGGATTCATTTCTTTGATTCTTTATCAGTGTAGTTTATTTTTAACACATTAAACTGATGTCTCCAAAGCAACTTCAACCAAACTTTTTGGATTCTTTCCTGCTCACCCCCACCCCTATCCATCCTTCTCTTTCTCTTTCTCTCCCAATCAGAGTACATTTAAAAAAAAATCTTTGGAAATCTTTTCCATGTGAATCATTAAAACAGAATATCCAGTATGGAGTGTTAGTAGATTTTTTAGTGGACTCATTCTGGGCCTTTATACAATTTCTCCCATATTTTTGTTTCATTAACTATTTCCCAATTACGTTTTAAACTTGTTCTGGCCACATTCAGGACTGCTGGCCTGTTTGACACCTGTGATTTAGAGCACTGAATACAACAAATTGATTCCACTGATGGCCTGAGTTAACATTTCTGACTTTATTTTTCTGGCTTTTCTGACCTTGGCTTGCCCTTATCTTTTTTGTCTTATTTCCAGCCTTTTCCTCATTTGCCAGCTCCAGCATTTCAACTTAATGACCTTTGCTTCCACTGAATTCCACTGGGTGTAATGACTCTTTTTCTCTTTGCCTTCAACTCAGGATTTCTGGCCATTGCTTTTGCCCCATTTGGGGGGTGGATAGAACATGTTCTTAGGCCATTAGTTCTTTTTATCTTGCAAGCCCACTATGCACCTGCTACCACATAGCAAGGGCTTAGTAAATGACTGATCTTGCACTTTGTTAGTATCAATAAATCAATAGGCATGGATATTGTGGGTATATCCCTTTTTATATTTGCTGGAATTTATTTGTCTTAGGACAGAGACAATGAGATATAATGGTAAAGTCCTTAGAATTATTCCACACCTCAAAAAGCATCTGAGGCTTGAATAGCTCCTTTGTCTAACAAAAGGCCAGAAACAATGAACTTGGCCCAGGGACTTGAATTGATTCAGAATCTTCCTCAAACATTTATTTACAAGGCCAACTGGAAAATATTAGAAATTTAAAAAAAACCCAACAATACAGAGGTGTTTGTCAAATGGCTATTGACCTGTTATAGCCCATTCTTTAGTGGTCTTGTAAATGCCTTGGGTAGTCACCAGAAGATAGGGTTAGGTCTTTCACTGAGGAAGCTCAGCCTAAACCAGGAAGAGTTATTGAAAAGAGGAACAATGTTATTGATCTCATTTTTGTTCAGTTGTTCAGATGAGTTCAATTCTTTGTGACTTCATGGACCATAGCATGCCAGGACCTTCTATCCTCCACTATCTCTTGAAGACTATACAAAATCATGTTCATTGTTCCCATGACGCTATCTATCCATCTCATCCTCTTCTATCTCCATCTGTATTTTTTTAAATTCCCCATGTTTGAAATTTTAATAAGCAAAATTATACTCCCTTACTCTAATAAATATGTGACACCATCAATATAGGCATTCCTGCCAATAACGCAAATCAGAGTTCAGTCATTCCACCCATCCTGGGGAACTCTCGTCTCCATCTGTTTTTGCCTTCAATATTTCCCAGCATCAATCTTTTCCAGTGTATACTATCTTCTCATATGGCCAAAATATTTAAGCTCCAACTTTAATATTTGATCTTCCAGTAAACAGCGTAAATTAATTTTTTTAACTATTGATTGATCTACTTTTCTTGCTGCCCTGGGGAATCTCAAAAGTCTTTTCCAGCACATAATTAAAAACATCAATTCTGTAGCACTCAACTTTTAGAGTCCAGGTCTCATAGCCATACATTGCTACTAGAAAAAAACATAGTTCTGACTACAAATTTGTTGGCAAGGTGATGTCTCTGCATTTCAATATGCTGTCCATCCTGATCTCATACTCCTAAGAGGCAAAAAAAGACTCTTCAGAGCTAAAGCCCTGAGGAAATAGAACTAGAAAAGTTTTAAATTTAGTATAAGAGTCTCTGACTTTTTCTGAAAGAGCACAGTGGCTTCCACTCCTTCCCACTTATATGTTCCTGACCAGTTATGCATTGGAATATGAAGCAGGAAATTATGGAGGCAAATCAGTGCAAGTCATTCCAAAGAATCTAGCAGACTGGCCTGTGGAGAAGAGATGGACTTCTTGTGAGAAGCAAGACTAACAGCATAAAAACCTGCTCTCAACTGATGTGCAAGTAAGTAGCTCATCCATCAGTACACTTTATGAGGACTCTTAAATACTTTACTCCAGAGAAGATCTTATAGTTCCAAAAATGCCCTTATCAAAGGCATTGACTCAAATGGCTTAGCAAGAACAATAGCTGCAAATCATTTTCTCCCACCTCATTGGTATTCTCATTCTCCAATAAATACAGAAAATCCATGAGGTAAATAGAGTATACACAGACTTCAAGTACAATACACATTGGGTTCACATGTGGTTGGGATCTCTACTTCAAATAATATAGAGGGAGAAAAGCAGAGAACCCAGGCCAAAACCCTATGACATTCCCAGTAAGTAAGCATGACCTGTGTGAAGATCCAGCAAAGAAAATTAAGAAGTGGTCAGGAAAGTGATGCATTAACATGCAAGTGAATTGGATTTCAGTGAGGGAGGGCTGTGCAAGATCATCTGCCTCACTTTTTCCTCCAGAGTCATCTGGGTTCAGTGGCAAGATATAGATCAAAATGACTGGAGATGGTTCTGGATGAAATGGGAGACTGTCTTTTTTAAGCTAAATTCGTCAACAGGTCTCAATTTGACTTTGGCCACATCCATTCAGTGATTGAGGCTAGGTTTTAATAATCTCATTTTTAATAGGACTTGAAATGGTTTTAATTTCTTCATCTAAAATTGTCTGTCCTATCCTTTATGAATTTATCAGTCTGATATTATATTTTTTATATTATTATAATTTTGAGTAGAAATAAGGCCATTATTAGAAGTCTTGGATATAATTTTTTTTCCCAATTTTCTACTTCCTTTAGAATCTTGGCTACATTGCTTTTGGATATAAAACACTTTTAAATTTAATATTATCAAAATTATCCATTTTGCATTTCATAATGTTCTTCTTTGGACATAAATTCCTTCCTTTTCCACAGATCTGAGAGGCAGACTCTCCCTTGTTCTAATTTGCTTATAGGATCACATTTTATGTTTAAGTCATGAACCCTTTTTGACCTTATCTTGGTATAGGGTGTTAGGTATGGGCCAATGCCTGGTTTCTGCCATATTATTTTCCAATTTTCTCAGCAATTTTTGTCAAATAATGAGTATTTATCCCAGAAGCTGGAATTTTTGGGTTTATCAAAAACTAGATTACTATAGTCATTGACTATTGTGTCTTGTGAGCCTGACCTATTCCATTGATCAACTACTCTATTTTTTAGCCAGTACCAAATGGTTTTGATGACTGCTGCTTTATAAAATAGTTTTAGGTCTGGTAAAGCTAGGCCACCTTCATTTGCATTTTTTCATTAATTCCCTTGAAATTCTTCACATTTTGTTCTTCCAGATGAACTTTGTTACTGTTTTTTCTTGCCCTGTAAAATAATTTCTTGGCAGCTTGATTGGCATGCCACTAAATAAGTACATTTGTTTAGGTAAAATTGTCATTTTTATTATATTAGCTCAGCCTACCCATGAGTACTTGATATTTCAGTTGTTTAGATCTAACTTTCTTTGTGAAAAGTATTTTGTAATTGTATATACTTCCTGACTTTGTCTTGGCAGGCAGACTTCAAAATATTTTATATTTTCTACAGTTATTTTAAATGGATTTTTTCTTTATATCTCTTGCTACTGGACTTTGTTGGTACCATAGAAATGCTGATGTTTTATGTGGATTTATTTTGTGTCCTGCAATTTTGGTAAAGTTGTTAACTCTTTCTAGAAGTTTTTAGTTGATTCTCTAGGATTCTCTAAGCATACCAAAGAATCTTATTTTTCCACCTAGTCCAAAATTTTTTTTAAACAAACAAATAAATAAATAAATATAGGAGGGGAAGACTCTCAAGGTTTCTGGCCAAAGCAGAAATGATTGCTATTTGCAGTCAAGCAGCACCCAAACAATGACCAAATGGAGCTTGGCCTAGGACCTATTGGTGATTAATGAAAATCAGATTACCCCCAAAACTCTTTATTCCAATGATATTTGTCTCTTTGCTGTTCTATGAAAAATAAATTTCCATGTCTCAGCTCTGGACATTTTCACTGGCTGTCCCCCAAGTATGGAATTCTCTCCCTCCTCATCTTTCCCTCCTTGATTCCTTCAAGAACTACCTCCACCTGCCTCCTGCCTCCCCCATACACACTGATGGATTGGGAAATTATATGCTTACAGGATCTCTGTTTGTCCAACCTCTTGGACTTAATAGATTTCCTACCTGGAGAATATTGGGTCATGGAAGTTAGAATTGGTAGGGAACCTTGAAATCTCCTAATTTCCAACTTCCTCATTTTATATATTAGGACATTAAAACTTTACTCAAGGTAATGCATGAAAAATAACGAAGATAGTATTTGAAACAAGAGCATCTTACTTCAAATGCAGGGGACTTTCAACTAGCCAAAGTGGAACTAGTATCTTCACATTCCACCAACCTTCAATAAGTGGTTAATTTTTTTTTCTCCAGAATTCTTTTAAAGTGACAAAAACTTTCTTTGTAATAATCACCTGTCTAATGCTGCCAGTGACAATTGCAAAATGATAACAAAAATATTGAAAATATTGGGATTAAAACTTCAGGGAAGAATGGAAAATGACACATGGTGCAATTAGTGGATATGATGTGTTTCTAAAAGCATTCTAATCAGGTGTCTTTGGAATGCTTTTTCCTCTGTGGTCTGATCAAGTTCAAAGCTGTTTGCTCTGAACAATATGGAATAAGGCCCATATTTGCAGTTTATCCAAATCAGTAAATTTTATGTGTATGCTGTTACTGTTTCATCCCCTAAACTTGGTTTACTGCTATTTGAAAAAAAATCAAATATTCACTTTCCAAAGTTATTTTCAACTACATTTGTGCAACATGAATCTTAATGGCTTAGGATTGAAATACAAAGGAATTTATTCTAGTAAATAGAGACAGTTTGGAAACATTTGAAGAGTTGTTGCTCAGATCATTATTAGCAATGAAACTCATCCAGGCAGCAAGCCCAAGAATTGTGTTATAGGCTGTCATGGATCAGAGCTATATTTTAACCAATCAGAGTATGACAAAGGGTACAATTGGGAAGACATCTGCCAAATGAAAACTAATAACAAATAAGTACAATCCATTAGTCATCTGCTTGATGGAACATAAATTCATTCTCTCCTTCATCTCAATTCCTGGGAATATCTTGCTCTGAATTCAGTGACTGCCTTGAGCTGTATCATATGACTTCCTACTTGCAGCCACTGCTAGTAAAAATACTCACCACTACTTGCAGCTTAGCATGCTTCCATATCATATTCTTATGATTTCTGACTGAATACAGAGCCATCACAGGAAAACATGTCATATTTCCCCATTTGGGGCTATGAGACATAGGGCCAGCTAGACTGTAGCTGGCTATTCTGTTTTACAATTTTTTCCAATTAATAGATAAATTTCAGGCAAATTGAGTGCAAAATAATTAAAATGATAGATGATGATTTCATTTATATTTAGAAGATGGTTCTGTATTTGAACCATGCCACCAACACAATATCAAGAATTGACTGATATAAAACATGACGTGTTTTATCAGGAAGATAGCCTAAATATATTGTGCTTTTTTTTCTGGACTTACATCCATTTTTATTTCTCCTAAATAGAACTGAGGCTCCCAAGTCAAAGAGAGAATTTTAATAAAATATATTGGTCCAGTGATGTACATGGAAGACCTCTCTAAAAATACATAAAAACCATAAAAAACTTGTTCATCTCATGAAAGCTTTCTCCATTGACATAAAATATCATTTAGACTTGATACATGTAAAATTATTAATGTATGTCAAAGAAAAATGGAATAAAATGGGTGAGTCATAAATTTGATTATAGAAACAGAAGAGTTTGTAATAACTATACAAGATGGCCTTATTGATACTAAAAAATCCAGAGAGGTCATCTTTGAGAAACCCAGAGTTATTGTTCAATGCATGCTTTTTAATGAAATTGAAACTATACCTATCACTTAGGCTAAAGTCAAAATCAGCAGTTCAAAAAGAAAAAAAAAAGAACCAAAGTGCTAGAAAAGCAGTAACAAAGTAGATCTGGGAGCAAAAAAAATTTCAAAGTCAAATAAAAGATCTTCATTAACTAAAATCAGAAAATACCTAGATAGTGATGATAACTTGAAGTATCAATGACTGAAATTGTGTAATAAGAAAACAGATTGCAAAAACATAACACCTGAGGGGTACTTATCCATGTATTTCCATTTTGCTATTGAATAGATTATATGATGTGGATAAGAGTTAGGAGTCATGCTGAATGCTGGATGTTTAAAAAAATGGAGATGCCCTCAGTAATAACAGAGAAATTTAGTAAAAGAGTAAGTTTAGGGGGAAAGATAATGACTTCCATTTTGGACTTGTTGAGTTTGAGATGCTTTTGCAAAATGAAGTTCAAAATGTCCAAAAGACAGTTAGAGATACAAGACTTAGGAAGACAGTAGGACTGGATGTAGAGATTTAGGAGTCATCTGCATAGAGATGTTAATTAAACTCATAGAAATTGATGAGATCATTAAATCAAAGAGTATAAAGAGAAGAGAGCTCATAACAGAGCTGTGGGGGAACCCAGGACACACAGGATCAGTAGGCATGGTAATGAAAGTGAGTCAACAAAAGAGAATGAGGTCTGACAAATAAAAAGAGAATCACAAGAGAGTAATATAAAGACTTGGAAGGGAGAGAGTATCTGGGGGAAAAAAATGGTGTTTACAAGTTTCACATTCTGCAGAGAAGTCAAGAAGTATTTATACAGAATGAGAAAAGGCCATTAGATTTTCAGTTAAGAATCCCTTTCATTAGCCAATCAATTAGGACACCCATTAGAATATGCCAAGTCTGGCATCAGTTCTTCCAGTTAAAGAAAGTGGAGGAACAGAGAGGGATAGACCTGCTTAAGACAGGCTAAAACTTCCCCTTTCTTCACCCTCCTTGCCGGTTTCTTCTCAGGGGTGTGCTGAAAAGCTAAATAATATAATTCTGGAAAAGTTTCCCATTCTAGTCATCTCATTGCTTTTATAGGAACATAAAGGGTGGAATAAAATCTCACGACTAATTGTGATCATCTTTTTTTCTTTTTTGCACTTTGTGTAAAGTCTTTTGATGGATTGAGATGTGTTTACATCTAATCAAGGTATGAAATTAAAATGAAATAGGAATGTTTTTGATCCCACACTTAGAGTAGGATTGAGTGAAGTTATTTTTTAAGCATAGGGGAGATTTAAAGTTCTTTATATATGTGGCAGAAAAGGAGAATGAAAAATAGGGTGAGAGTAAGGTTGATCATGGGGACAATTTGCTGGAGAAGACAAATAAGGACTGGTAACCTTTGCTAGGAAAAAAGCCACCTATTCATTAGAGGTTTGAGGGAATAAAGAAGGAAATAGTAGGGGATTATGTCAAATGATATGAGAAGAGAGGGAGGGAGAAACTTTGAATTCTTAGCTAATAACCTCAATTTTTTTGAAGTATGAAATAAATTTCTCAGCTGAGAGGATGAGATTCTTGAGGAGAGAAAATGGGACAGCTCATTTGGTGAATGTAATAGGAAAATGATGATGAAGAACAGAAGGATTGGCTCACTTTAGTAAAGGCCCAGTTATAATTAGATGTAAGCCAATTCAAAGTCATTTGTATAGGTCTCTCCTTATCAGTAGGGATTAATTGCTCACTGTTCCACACCTGCATGAGCAGACAGTTGGCTGTGGCTTGAAAGAAGAGAAAGACAGATCTTTTATCTTCTAGCTTCAAGAGAAAAGATACCTGGTATGAGATCCTCATCAAGGAAAAGTAAAGAAGGACTCTAGGAAGAAGATAACATGTAGAGGGGATGGCATCTTGATCCACATCCCCAGCTTTTTACAGTAGAGTTTTCAGGGAAATCTTCATGGGGTAAAATCTGTGAGTCTCTCTGGATTAAACTGAGATATCCATCTTCCTATAGGAGAGCTCATTCACTCTGTGTGTTACCTGATATTCTGATCTGTATAGCTCCTCTAATTTATATTTACTGTATGATTGTATAAATGGGTTTATTTGTTATGTTATATATACTCCTTGTGGAACTGGTAGTTGGGAGGGAAAGAGTGAAGTCTTGTAAATATAAATTGTAATACTCCTTCCCAAAAATAGATATCAACTAAAACTTAAAATTATTTCCCATAGATTAATTCCTTTTTATGGAGGCAGATAGATATAAATCTAAACAGGTATGCTTACCTCTGAGAACAGAGGGCAACTTCTGACATAAATCTCCCTTAAGGAAGGGTAGTAGGAGACACTTTAGAAATATCTGGTTATACCTTACTGCAAGCCACATTTACACAAAGCCATGTGAACACAAACATGTATGGACAACACATATGTACTCCACATTACATAGAAAGCACAAGTGTACCGTGGATCCAATCAGCATGGTATCTTGCCTACATCTAGGTCCATCAAGCAACACACTAGTAGGAAAGAAGGAAGGAGATAGTGGAAGTTATCCAGAGATTGATTTTGGAAAAATGTGATTGGCTAAAGGAAAAGGGAGAAATGGGATATTTTCCTTACAGAAACCAAAAACAGACTTAGAGCCCAATCCTAAAAACCTCAGGAATTGGGCCTCCTCTGCTTCCCAGGGAACACCACCCAGAAACATGAGTACTGTGAACAGCTTGTGGTTTGTAACCACAATGTCAAAACAGCTGCTAATGCTCACTAATTACCCAAGGCTTTTCATCGGAGGGTTCAAACCCTTGTAGGAGGCCAGCATCCTTATCATTATCATGTACAGCTGGTAAAAGGGAACAACACTGAAACGTAATGATCCTGCCCCCCTGAGTTTACTTTTTTGCAACTACAATGAAGTAGAGTCGAAGTATCAGAAAAGGGGAAGAAATCTTACCCATGTGACTTGATGAATTAGTTTTTGCATGATAAATCCTGGGTCTGGGTTACTGGGATGATGATTTTGGGAGGGAACCTCTGAGTTTAACACATGAATTTTGTTACCTTGGGCAAATCCCTTAATTCTTGTGAATCTCAATCTTCCTATTTTAAAGCAGAAACAATAATCTGTCACACTATCTGCTTCATAGGATTATTAGGAGATCAAATAAGAAAATGTTTTAAAAATTCATTTGCAAAGTATAAAATAGGGTGGTAATATAGCTTTCTTTAATTTCTTTTTATTCCCCCCTTCCTCCCTTCTTTCCTTCCTTGTCAATTCTTCCTTCTTTTCTTTTTTTCCCTTCTTTTTTCTTTCTTTCATTCTTCTTTCTCCTTCACCTTTTTGTTCTCTTCATTTTCCTTCTTGTCCTCTTCTTCCTCTTCTTGTCATCCTCCTCCTTCTCCTTTTCCTTTCTTTGTCCTCCTCCTTCTTGTCCTCTTCATATTCCTTCTTGTCCCTTTCTTTTTTCTCTTCCTCTCCTCTTCTTCTTTCTCCTCCTCCTTTCTTTCTCTTTTTCTCTTTCTTTCTTTCTTTTTTATTTCCTTCCTTCCTTCTTTCCTTCCTCTCCCTCTCTCCCTTTCTCTCTTCTCCCTCTCTCTCTCTTCCTTCCTTCCTTCTTTCTTTCTTTTATGATTTATGAAACAGATAAAGTACCAAATGATCTGTTTTCAAAGGAACAATCACTGAGGGCTAGAAAAGATTATAAAGAGTGCAGAAAATCAGTGCTTGAACCAACAACAAATATTAGTTTAATTATGGGTATTTCCCCATAAAATGTAGTTTAATGGTGTCTATTGACAAAAATCATGTCCATTATTATAGGACCTGAGCAAGTCATGTTTAGATCTTCATTATAAATGAAATCAGAAGATATTTAGAAGTTGTATTTAAATGGAATGGTTTAAAAGTTCTCTCAGTGAAGTAAATAAGAATTGGAGAAAACAACAGTACTTAATGGTTATTTTGCCTTGAACACAAAACCTTGGCATAAATGTGCTATTTATATATTGCATTTATAACCCATCATATAACAAATATTAATCAATCACTCAATATGCATTTATTAATTACTCATTGTACTAATGGATGGGAATTCAAAAAAAGAAAAAAAAGTTCCTTTTTTTCAAGGACTATACATTCCAACTACTAAAGAATGAAAAAGATTTTCCCAGTTCTGGAAAACCAACTAACACTTATTTCATGTTTGCCAGTTTAACAAGTATTCTATATCCATAACTCCTAGCCTTTGCAAAGAGATGCTGAAAGGACATTTTCTCAACTCCTCCTAGACCAACTATCATTAAAATTATGAAACCGCTGTTCCTTTTTAGGTATCTATCATTGAATTGAAGAGTGTTTAGGGGCTAGATGTAATTAGAATGTTATCAGGGAAAAGAAGAGTCCCCCATTAAATAAGAGATCCTATTTGTAGGCTAGTCTCCATGATACTGGCAAAAACCTTGAGTGGGCATGTATCTGCCTCCCTTATGCTTCACTTGATATGGCTACTTAGTAGATAACTGGCTTCATTCAAGTTTCTTCTTACAAGAATTCTTACCTATTCTCTTTTTATTCTAGTATCTCCTCTCTATTAATCATTTTCCATTTTTCCTGTATACAAATTGTTTACACATAGTTGTTTGCTTCTTATATCGTGAACTTCTTGAAAACAGAGACTGTCTCTTTCCTTTCTTGACTCTCCAGGGCAGATCTCAGATCCTGGCACATAGTAGGCGGTTAATAAGTTTTTATTGACTCATTGATTGATTATATTCAGGAAAACCAGCCCATCAAGTGACGTGGATGAAATTCTTTCCCCTTTTTTGACACTTCTACTGTACTTCATTTCAGTCTCAAAATGAAACCCAGGAGGCAGAATAATTAGGTTTCAATACTCCTCCTATTTTCTAGCTGTAAAATGGTAATGATAAGGATGCTGGCTTCCTACAAGGGTTTGAACCCTCCGATGAAAAGCCTTGGGTAATTAGTGAGCATTAGCAGCTGTTTTGACATTGTGGTTACAAACCACAAGCTGTTCACAGTACTCATGTTTCTGGGTGGCGTTCCTGGTAGGCAGGGGAGGCCGATTCCTGTGGTTTTTAGAATCGGGCTCTAGGTCTGTTTTTGGTTTCTTTAAGGAAACTATTCCATGCATGGGGCCAATCCAGGCAATATCACTGTTCTTCTACATCTGTGAGCAACTAGAAAGTAGGCATGCTTTTTAAGATCTTAGCCTGATGTAAAACAAGTGACATATTTCAGTTGTTCCCTATAACTTTAAATAAATGCAAAAGCCAAATGAGGATGCATTGTTTTTCTTCCTCAATTCATGGACAAGAAGAAAAAATGCCAAACCTGAAGACCACAAGGGACAAGACTTGGATAGTCTTTTAGATTGTGAAATACCTCATTCCTGAAAGCAATCAAAAAGGTCCTTATGACTCTTGGCTCCTAAATTAGGTTGAAAGCAAGACCCAAACATAAGCTTTTCAGAAATTTTCACTTTAATCATTATTCTACTGGCAAATAATGATAAATTGGAGGGGGTAGAGAGTTTCTAGGATGCCCTTTTCAACAAAGCACTAGATTCAAAGTTCTTTGCCATAATACCCATTGTTGTACTCAGTAACTATAGCACTAGTAGAATACTTTAACATCTTAATTCCCTGGAGAATTGTGCTTTTCCTGTAAGGAGAATTATTTCCCCTTGCAATGTGTCTGGTTTATAAGCTTGCAGCGTCAAATGGATAGCAAGAAATCCAGGAATTTTTCCAGCCTTAGTGAAAAGTCTGTACTCTGATTTATTATATTATTGTATTCTGATTATTATTGTTAGGGTATTCTACTTCCAATCTTCTTATTTTTTCTACTCCAACAACACACTTCCTAAAAAAGGCATTTTCAACCCCAGCTATTTATACTCTCATTCTATCCAACTTCCCCCTAACAATATCTGATTTCAGGTCTCCTGAAAACTTCCACTACACTATCTTGAACTCCTATAAATACATATACATATATATTATATATACAGGTGTGAATGTATGTGTGTATTTTTATAGCTAATTTATTTCCTTTCATTTTAGATCTCTTGAGAGCTTGAAATATGATATTCTAAGAGGCAAAAGAGAAAAATTTCATCTAATCATTACCTATCTAGCAAAGCTAAATATGATTTCATAAGGTCAAAGGGGCATCTAGGTGACACAATGGACAGAGTACCACCCTTGTAGTCAGGAAAGCCTGAGTTCAAATTTGTCTTCATTTGTGACTCTGGGTGTGTCACTTGACCCTACTTGCTTCAGTTTTCTCAAGTGTAAGAAGAAAATAACAAATAACTCTACTATCTTTGTCAAGAAAGCTCTAAATGGAGTCACAAAGAATTGAACACAACTGAAGTATTGAACAATAAATTTTTTTAATGGATTAGAGAATATATGGGCCTCCCTAATGAAAAGGCCAGAACTGAATACGAATTCTGAAATGAAAACTTAGGTACTAAAAGAAATAAAGAAAGATTAGCATGTGTTTAACTGAAAGGTACTATATTGGGAGAAATTGTTAATATGTTGATATGAGAGTAAGAAAAAAGCATTTTCTCAGAATCCTTGTAACTTTAAGGGTTACAGAGAAAAATTAAAATGAAAAAAGGTTTTTGTGGTATTTTTGCTTCTTTTAATGGTTTTATAAGAAAGCAAAAGTGGAAGTAGCAGGGATTTATACTGAGGAGAAAAGGAAAAAGGAAATGGAAATAATCATTATAAGTTAAAGCTGCATACAATGAAGAATATATAGTTAGGGAGGAAAGAATGAAGGGAATGGACGTTTTCTTTACTCTCAACAGAGTCAAATAAAGGAAGATCAAGCACAATTGTACATATAACCACCATGACCATCCTTACACATATAGAGATTTTGGCATAGAAATACATTGAACTCAAAAGGGAAATAAGAAGAGATGGAAGCAAAAAAGGGATAGAGAGAAGTCTAAGAGGAAAAGTGAGATCAATAAAAGAACAGTTATTAGTGAAACAAACTAGTGGTAGTAATATGAAGAGATGAATAAAAGCAAAGGACAAAAGTAAAAATCTGGTGCCAGGAAAAAGTTAAAGTCAAAAGAAGAATTGCAATAGAGAAGAAAGAGGCTGTTTCACTTATAAGCTTGCAAATATCAAACTTCCTCTTTTCTATTATCTTCTAATTTGTGAAAAGGGAGTTGAAATTAAAGAGAAAAGATAGTAAAAGAAGACAGGCTGGAGGGAAATATTTAATTAATAATCACCACTTTGGATGAACTCACCTGTAAAGTTAAAGAGTATAAGAAATGGGATAAGAAAGAAGACACATTGAATTAAATTGAAGGACTAGAGAAAAATCTATCATGCTTCAGCTGAACTGGGGAAAAAAAGCAGAGGTAACAGTCATGAAAATTTCAGATAAAGGTACAGTAAACACAGGCATAATAAAAAGAGATAAGCAAAAAAGTTGCAATATGCCTAGAGGTACTATAGATAGTCAATAGTTGTATTTATGAATTCATTTAATAGTATAACATTTAAAAAGTTAAAGGAAACAATCAAATTGGAAGAAGAAATAGAGAGTAATACTATAATAGCAGAAAATCTTAATGTACCTCTTTTCAGACCTAGATAAATCTAATGAAAAGATAAAACTTTAAGAAAAGAAAAAAAAAACAAAAAACTTTGGAAGCTGAACAGAACTTTGGAAAAATTTGAGATGATAATTCTTAGTTGATTACTAGATGGAGCTAGTAAGAATTTACATTCAACTCAAGCATTTCTGACACCTTTATTAAAATTAATCATGTAGGGCAGCTAGGTGGTGTTGGGCAGCTAGGTGGTGCAGTGGTTAGAGCACCAGACCTGAAGTCAGGAAGACCTGAGTTCAGATCTAGTCTCAGACACTTAACATTCCCTAGCTGTGTGACCCTGGGCAAGTTACTTAACCCCAATTGCCTCAGCAAAAAAAAAAAAAAATAATCATGTAGTAGGATATGAAGACCTCTTCCCAAAATGCAAAAAAGTAAAAATACTAAATACATCAGAGAGTAAGGGAAGATCATTTTAAAGAGAGAAGGCAACAGGATTTGGGAAGACCTGAAGAGACTTTCTGAAAAGGGTAATTTTTGAAATGAGTCTTCAAGTTAGCAATGGAAGTTGATCAATCAAAAAGCATTTTTAAGATCCTATTATGTTCTAGACATTCTATTACATACTAAGGGTGAAAAGAAAGACAAAAATAATTCAGGGAGGCAGAGTTGGAAAGGGATTGCATTCCAAGCAGACAGTAGAGTGTCTACTCAATTCTCTCATCACAACCTTGTGAAGTAGATAACATAAGTGTCATTATTCCTTTTTTTTTTTTTTTTTTTTTTTTTTTTTGTAAATCAGGAAAATGAGCCTAAGTAACTTCCTCAAGGTCATTTCAATCTAAATATAATAACTTTATCATTGTTTGCACCTACTATGGAACAGATAGATAGTGTTTAAAGTGTTGAGGATAGGGACAACTGGATCCATGATTACATAAGCATAAGGAACTCCTAATGAGGAAATGTCCTTTTCAATGCAGATAAGCAACTATTCTACAATTAGCTGTACAAATAGTTATAGTGAGTTACCTGAGTCACCAAAGGCTAACAGACTTGTCTATCCAACTAGTATATATTAGAGGCAGGATTTAAACCCATGTCTTCCTAAATTTAAGATCAGTTTTCTAGCTATCTCTTTAGGGAGCTGAGAATGGAAAGAGAAAATACAAAAAAAGAAAAAAAAACCCAAAACCCTGAAACAAAAAACACAAATTTTAAAAAATCTTATAATTATTCTTGTAAATATAAATGATAGAACTGGAATTTGAATGCCTAACTTTTGAAATCACAGTATCATATGAGTAAAATATTTAATTCAAAATTATTTCACAGGGGAATTTGGTTTTGCAATTTTAGGGTGCATATATAGGAGGAATAACAGTACAGAGATGAAATAGACTAGGCAGGATAATTTTAACTTGAAATTCTGTTGAGGCTATCTCCTATCTTCTTCATGATCCTTAATTTTAGGGAGTCTCACAAAGATTAGTACATTGCCTCTTTGGAATAATTTTAGAGCTCCTTACTCAAAACCAATTTTCTCATTGCCCTGTCACCAGTACAAATGGAGTATTTAGCCATCTCATCATAGAAATTCATTCTTTCGGCTTATAGAAACTTTTTGATTTTTCAGAATTCCTTGACTTGGGAAGAAGGTCCAGGATAATATTTTAATATCATCATCAGTGAATATTTATTTATTTTTTCAGAGTAATTATTTTTATTTTTTTATTTTGAGTGTGTGTTTTTGGATTTTTTCCATTGTAGTAAGTTTATTTATTTTTAATACACATTGTTTTATGAGTCATGTTGGGAGAGAAAAATCAGAGCAAAAGGGAAAAAATCATGGGACAAGCAAAAACAGAAAGGGTGAACATAGGATGTGTTGATTTACATTCAGTTTCCTTAGATCTTTTTCTTATTTCAGATGGCATTTTTCTGTCCAAAGTCTTTTGGAATTGCTTCAGATCACTGAACTGCTGAGTAGAATCAAGCCATTCATAGTTGATCATTGCACATTCTTGCTGTTATTGTGTACAATGTATTCCTGGTTCTTCTTGCTTTGCTCAGCATCAGTTCATGTAAATCTTTCCAGGTGTTTCTATAATCAGCTTGTTCATCATTTTTAATAGAAAAATAATATTCCATTACCTTCATCTTTCAGAGCTTGTTCAGCCATTCCCCAAGTGATGGGCATCCACTTTTTTTCCAATTCTTTGCTACCACAAAAAGAGCTGCTACCAATATTTTTGCACATGTGGGTCCTTTACCCTTTCTGATGATTTCCTTGGGATTCAGAATCAGTGAATTTTTTAACAGTGATAAGTGGATGGCTACATGAGAGGAATAGTCTTAGGCAGAATAAATACTTAAGAAGCATAGACAGGGATGAGAATGATGTAAGAGAACACATGAAGATAGCGAAATAATAGGATCCCATAAGGGGAGTATCTAAATGATAAATGTGTCAATATTACAATTTTGGCAAAACTTTGCCACAAGTTTCCTATTCACAAATATTTAGGTAAATGAGTAGAAGAATAGGGAAGATCTATGAAAAGATTTCCCCTTCTCTGTATTAATCACTTATATAGTAAACATTAGCAAAGGAAAGAAGTAACTTCCTTTGAATGATATTAAAATGTTTGGAATATGCCATATATGTTCATAGAACCCAAAATGTCAGAAAGAATTTGAGGATAGTTTCTCTCTTGACACTTATTGGCAATGAACTCTAAGATCTTTCCCCTCATCCCTAAGATTCTCCTGAATCTTAGCTTTTGACTATGGATGAAAGCATTTATAAACTTCAGGGACAAGCTTTCACCAGTGATTTTTAAAGACTGTTTCTAAAGTGACTGAATTTAGGTGATGCAGTTGGAAAGGTTACATCCATCTCCCCATTCTACACACACACACACACACACACACACACACACACACACACACACCCCACATGGTTCATATTCTTTTGAGAAAGTTAGCATTCGTTATGACATTATCCATGTGGCAACTTATAGGAATTCAGTTGCTTCCCCAAAATGCCTGATACTTCTCCACACAAATGGAGTATTTAGCCATGCAGTTGTCCAAGTCATGAGCACAAATGAGAAAGCTGGGTTTTAAAACTTTACATGAGAGCTATTTGGCAAATGTAGACCCAGGGACAATTAGAAAATTTGGCTCAGGAAGCTAAACATCCATGGTAGTTTGCATGATGTTAGTGCTTATGCTATAGAGTTTCAATGCCTAATGTTACCATTTTAGGAATTTGCAAATGAATCAAGTTATGTTCTATATAAGGAAAAATTTCCCTTTCAATATCTCATTGACTTTAGGTCTGAATTCCTCATTTATCCCTCTACCTGATTCAGCCTCTTTTCTTTGTTTCTTGTGTTACAAATTTTTTTCTATTCATCTTGACAACTGTTTTCAAGGTCTCTTTGGTATAAAGTATCTATCAAAGTTTAGTTATTCAATTATTTTCAGTCAAATCTGACTTTTTATCACTGCTTTTGGGGTTTTCTTGGCAAAGGTACTGGAGTAGTTTGTCATTTTCTTCTCCAGGTTATTTTACAAATCTACAAACTAAAGCAAATAGGCTTAAGTGATGTGTCCAGGCTCACACAACTAGCAAGTGTTTGAAGACAATTTTGAATCCAGGCCTTAGGACTTCAAGCCCAGCATTCTATCCACTGCCCCACCCAGCTGCCAAAACACAGAAAGCTAAAGCTAAACCCCAAATATGTCCCTAATCTCTTTCATTTCTTGCCCAAGACTGTCATCTTTGGTAATATTTTCTAGGTACCATATCGAAGTGCCATTGTAGCCATTAAAATCATCAAAACTAGGTAAGGGAGGAATCATTTGTCTTAATAAGTATTGGGAGGCTCTCTGTCCCATCTCAGATACATGTCTTCAGATCACAGCAGATACCTGTATTGTTCTTATGTGGTCTTCATGTTTTTCCTCAATACCCCCATCTGAAAGTCATGAGCCATATTATCTTATCTCTTCTTCCTCTCAACTTTCCTGAGTGTAGTAAACTAGTATCTTAACCTGTGAATCTACAGTGTCAGTTGTTGGAGAACAAGACACATTTTCTTTTTCAGAATATTTAGTTTTCTCTTCTGAGAATAGTCTCATATTTGTTTTTCAGCTCCAAGTACTTCTTCTTTATTTTCTTCTTACTGTAACATGCTTCCATTCTCCAATTCCTTTCAAAGATTCTGATTTTCTCCTAACTTTGAAGACCTTTTTTCTTCATGTTATGCTGAAACTGAAAGTGTTATGCTGAAACAAAATTATTTTGCGTTCGTCCATTTTGTTTTATTTTTAAGTTGGTACCTCCTGGAATCATTTAATTTTTTAAATAGTATTTTATTTTTCCAATTATGTGTAAAAATAGTTTTTAAGATTCCTTTTAATATAAAACTTTAAGTTTGAAATTTTCTTTTTCTCTCCTCTACTCCTTCCCTAAGATAGCATCCAATTTTACATAGATTTTATGTATATGAAATAATGTAAAACATATTTCCATGTTACATATTGTAAAAGAAGAAACAGAACAAATGGAATTTTTATTTTGTTTTGTTGTCAAAGAAAATTTTTCATATATCTTAAGGTACTTTGGGTAGATTGCTGGACTTGGAATGAAGAAGAATTGAGTTCTAATCCAAAATTAGCAAAGAACATTTATTACTGCATGGTACAAATGCCATATCTTAAGGATAACATTTTAAGCAATGTTTCACAAATAGTACTGATGTAATATAGCTTCTAGGGGAGACAGCAATAATTTTAAGGTCTCCTGACCCTTGAACAGTCTGACAGTGATTCTAAATCTTCTGGCTTTGGAATCTGATCCTGAGGCCCTCTGATCTAAGAATGCTATAGTTCTATCAATGATTGTAAAAGTCTTCTTTCCTAGGAATATAATAATAGTTCTTCCCTTAGACTTTAGGGAAGATATATTAGTGATCCTGAGACTATTCTAACAATTTACCTCCAGTGATTATTAGTTTTCTGCCCTTACAATAGCCCTATAAACATTACTGTCTGTTGGTCAGTGATAACCAAATTCTTAAGACCATGCCTTGGTTCTACCTCTAGGCCATAAAATTAACATATCAATGACATGAACTGGATAAATTTATCTCCTGGCTTCTGTTTCTTTGTTAAATTCTGTTGGAATTTAGACCACTTCGATGGGCATTACAATTACAATAAACTTTGCCCCTTTACTTGGATATGGGCTCCAGTCTGCAAATTCTCTTGAGACACCTTAAGACACCAGTCTTGACCTCCAGTCTTTGGGGTCCCTTCCCAACCTCAACAGAATCATTAAGTTGAAGGGAAATTAATCCATTAACTTAATATTAATCCACTAATAATGCTATGACCCTTGGCAAGACACAGCCTCAGTTTGTTCATCTGTAAAATAATTATGTTAATAGCAACTACCTACCAGGTTTGTTGTGAGGATCAAATGAGATAATATTTGTAAAGTGCTTTGCAAACCTTAAAATGCTATAATAAATATTTGCTATTATTATTGCCTTCATTTACTTTGACAGGAATAGAGGCCTTCCCTCTCCCTCCTCCATCTCCCTTTCAGATTCTTTTCTGTAAGGGAAGCTAAAGTGCTGTGAAATCTAGGAAGTGAGAAAGATGTTTCCATCAGGGACTCTATTCCCTTAGTATATAAAGAAGCACCAAGTTAAAATCTATTCTTTTGATATACAAAGAAGCACCAGATTAAAATCTTTTTGTTTTCAGCATTTACCCTAATGACCTCCAAGGATGTTAAAGGAACCTTGGAATTACAGAAGTTTACATATCAAAGACAGTTTGAATATCTAGTCCCAATCCCTATCCCCATTATATACTTGAGTAAACTGAAATATTAGAAATATTAAATGATTTTTCCAAGGTCATAGTTAGTGTCAGAGCCAGGACTAGAATGTGCTGCGTTCCTGTATCCATACCTCCATCCTCCTCATCCCTTCTAACCCACTAGGAATCATTAACAGCATTGTTGGTGGTGTTCTTTAAATGGTGGAAAAACAGAAATGATCAAAATGTAATCCATTGCAGAAAAGTCTTATGACACAATCCATCTTTATAAAGTGAACTTGAGCATAACAACTCTGCAGAGGATAAAAGTAAATCAGAAAACTATGGTACAGTGGCATAAATAGGTCATTAAAGAGGGACTGAGGAGCTTATCATTGCATTCATCCCCCCTTTTTTTGCTCCAATAGTCATTATTACCATCTATTTTGCAAAATCAAATGAATGACAAAACCAGAAGCAAAGAACTCAAGTCTGGAGGTCAAAATAATATGCTCTTAATGGAAGAAAATAGTTTCCTTCTCATTCCAAAGCTCATTTCCCAAGAGAAAACCATGGCAAGCCAGCTCACTCTTAAAAGAGCAGCAGCAGAATCAGCAAACAACATTTATTATTGTATGGTACAAATGCCATATCTCAAGGATGCCATTTCAAGTAATGCATCACAAATAGAATTATTAGGCCAAAAGGGACTTGAGGGATTTTTGCATCTAATGCATTATGAGTAAAGAAACTGAGGTGGGAAAAAGTGAAAGACTTTTCCAGTATTACAACTTTAATTAATAACCTTGTTTGATTCACTAGTGTGACTTTTGTCTTCCAAAATCAAAGTAATTAAGTAAACAGCCATAAAGCACCAATAATGGTCAAGACTTTTGGCAATATCCAAGGAACTCACAGAGAAAAAATGAAATAGTTTTTACTCTCAAATATCTTCAATTCTATGTATATAAAATATTTGCACATATGTAGACATTGCATATATATAGAACTCTGCATATGTGTATATATTAATATGTATGTGTATATATACAACAATATGAGTTATGTCTTTATATACATAGTCAATTACACATTTTTACATATGTGTATAATTCTGTGTGTGTATTCATTTTTTTTTTTTTTTTGCTTTTTGCTGAGGCAATTGGGATTAAGTGACTTGCCCAGGGTCACACAGCTAGGGAATGTTAAGTGTCTGAGACCAGATTTGAACTCAGGTCCTCCTGACTTCAGGGCTGGTGCTCTATCCACTGCGCCACCTAGCTGCCCCTGTGTATTCATTTTTGTTATTATTTTATTTTATTTGTTATTATTACTTTGTTATGTTGTGTAATCATTTCAGTCCTGTCTGACTCTGTGACCTGTCCCTTTTGGCGTTTCTTGACAAAGATATTACAATCATTTACTATTTCTTTCTCCAATTCATTTTAACAAATGAGGGAATAAAGTTTAACAAGGTTAAGTGATTTGTCCAGTATCATACAGTCAGTAAATGTTGGAGGTCATATTTGAACTCAGGGTTTCCTGCATTCTATCCACTATACCACTAATATAGGCATGCACACAGCCACTAACCCATATCATTGTAGATTTTAAATGCCAGGGTGAGAAAATACATATACATGATATTAGTGTACGCATGCATATATGTAAATATATGTCACACACAATATATAAATAAATATAAAAATACAGAGATGTATAAACATCTATTTATGTATATTATATGTGTGTATACATGTACACATCTGGATACATTAAATAGGAATTAAAGATTCTTAGGCACTTGAAAATATGGTAGAGGGAGAGGAGTGACATGGTATGATAATGTTTTGGGATTTTCAATTTTGCAATTATGTAGAGAGTGGATTAAAGAAAAGTGAGACTGGAAACAGGAAGATCAATTTGGAGGCACTTACTAGTAGAGGTGAGAGAAAATGAGGGTCTAAATTCAGGTTGAAAGTATATGAATAAGGAGAGACGTAAGAGCTGCTATAGAGAAAGAACCAACAATACTTGGAAACCCATTAGATCTAGGACACCAGGGAGAGAGAAGGACAAGTGTTACTCCAACGTTCTCAGTGATTAGAAGGATGGTGGTGCCAGCAGAAAAAAATGGAAAATATTAGAGAAAAGATGGTTTAAGAGGGGGAACCTAGGTACAGCACAGTTTAGTTTAGGTAGGTTTTGTGAAAATCTTGTTATAATTTTATATAATAGATGATAGTTTGTAAAATGTTTTAATTTTCATACCACTAAAATAAATTATAATTTAAAATGCTTTCTCCTAGATGTATTCTAGGAAAAGTATTCTTTTTTTTTATGATGCAATTGGGGTTAAGTGACTTGCCCAAGGTCACACAGCTAGAATGTACTAAGGGTCTGAGGCCAGATTTGAACTCAGGTCCTCCTGACTTCAGGGCTGGTGCTCTATCCACTCTCCCATCTAGCTGCACCAAAGTATTATTTTCTTTACAAGCCTATACACCACCAGAAGTATGACTTCGGGTAGATAAATTTATACATTAGCTTGAAATATGGTTTGATGTCAAATAGATACTTTTATACCCCAAATACACCTTTATTCATTAGATATGAACCCATAACTTCATAAGTGAATGGGACTCCCTGGAATAAAAACTCCTTCTGACTCTCTGTGATTTCATTTGGCAAAAACACTGGAGTTCTTTTGTCATTTCCTTCTCCCCCCGTTTTTCAGGTAAGGAAACTGAGGTAAACAGAGTCAGGTACATTCCCAGAGTCACACAGCTGGTGTCTGACTCTAAACCCAGCACTACATTCACTCTACTCAGACATGTCTTGGGCTAGATTTGAACTCAGGTCCTCCTGGCTCCAGGGCCAGTGTCTTACCCACCATGCCCTTAGCTGGCTGCCCTCCTGAACTAAAGATCCAGAATAGTGACATCATCAGAGCTGTAGAAAGTTGGAGGGGTGTGCTGGTGGAAGGGCTGGGCCGGGGAGGGAGACGGAAAGAGCATTGAATTATCTAAGATCAGAGACCGCTTTTCTCTGTTGTGTTCCTATGTCCTTCGCCAAGAGTTTGATCTCCAGTTGATGAATAGATTGCATATGGACAGCATAAGATAAAAATGATCTCCTTCTGCTCTTTCCCAGATGCAGATGTCCTGGCCTCGACCCGTATTTCTAATTTCGGCCCCAGTTCACATCAATGCAAGGTCCCATCCCCTCTGTCACACTGCCTGGCATGCTCTGGGATTTCCTGGGCCTGCTTCTATAGGGAAGCTCTAGGAAGAGCTGTCTTGTGGCCTCGCTGAAGCAATCAGATCAGCCCAGCTTGAAATGGCAACGCGAGCCGGACTCAGACCAAATGGGCAAACAGATGGGTAATAATCCCATATTTTAGAATGTGAGCCAACAGAGGTTTGTTCAACAGAACTGAAATCTCTGGTGAGCACAGACCAGTGCAGTTTTATGTAGTTTAAATTCAAGGAGTTTTCTGTATTCCCCTGAATGAGATGGCAAGTTGACATTCTTATTTAGAATGGTAGAGAAAGGTTTTTCTCCTGGGGATACCAACTGAGCAGCCCCTCTTTTGTTCTGCAATTATCACGGTGCTGTCAGTCAGTCTGAATCCCTCCCAGAACTAGAACGCCTTTATTCAAATTTTTAACATGAAAATAGAGCATCAGGTCTGCTCTATCCTGACATTTCTTCCCATCTCTAACTAGTTTTAGGGGATTGAGGTTAAAACCGAGAGATACCCTAGGAGTTTCACAGAGCCATGGGGTCTAGCTCAGCACCACTGTATGCTTAAGGAAAAGGCACCTACTTTCCAGTGCCAACCCTAAAAATCAGGGTTGGATTTGGAAAATCCATTGGAAAATTGGGATATCAACACCCCACAGTATTCCCACCCCATCTGCACATGCACACACACCTTAGAAGTTCCCAAATGTGGTGGCTAGAGATGGAAGACAGGAATTATCCCATCCCTCTGAAAATACACTTCTGGCCCCCTGTAATTATCTAGTAGTCTCTTAAGATGTTTCTTAGCTACAGCTCCTTGTCTCCAGGAAATATTGTCAGTCTTGTGAAAAGATTCAATAAAGTCTGAGGGCAGTGTTTTTGAGCATGGAATAGGGAATGGCATCCATGGACACAGGAAGTGAAGAATTCTGGGAGTAAGAAAGATAAGTCCTATAATTAACTTTCAAATGGAATATTTTCTTTTGGAGAAAATTTGTTTTTTCTTTGTGATTAATAGTTTACTACCTTTCATTTGATATTTTGGGGGATTTTGTAAAAAAAAGATCTGTAAAGAAACTTCCTCTACCAATGTAGTTCAGCAACTGCCCATAAGCTGACTTTCTTAAATAGTTTCCTAGGACACTGAGAAATCAAGTGACTTTTCCAAAGTCACACAGCAAATATGTGTCAGAGAGGGAACTTGCAATTTTTCTGACTCCTCAGCTAGCTATCGTTCTTTATGGTCCTTATCCTGACTCTCTTTAAAAGCAATCACTATTCAATTTTTACAATGGCCAAAAATATCCAATTTTGTAATGATATGTGAAATTTGTAAGTCATTCAACATTTAATAAAAGAAGTTCTACTTAACTACAGTATTGAAAGGATATTTAACAAGAATAGTATTCAGGTAGATGAAGCTCTTCTTGTCTCCAAAGGGAAACATCTCATCTGCTCATCTGCTAGGCTGCCTTTGGGACATCCTCCAAGTCTGAGAGGGCACTTACTACATGGGAATTGACTTTCATACACTCTTTGATGATAGGAAGGCTCATCACTATGAAATTTTTAAGGTTTTAGCTGACTCTTAAGTCATTCAAGTCCTAGGAACAGCTTTTAGGGAAAGGCACAGCCTACTCTACATAGTTAGATAGCGATAAATACTGACCTTATCATATTCTCTTCCTCTAGATTTTCACAAAACTACTTTGGGTCCCCAGACTCAGAGATCATAAGAAAAATCCTACTTCGAAAGCCAAACAAGAAGACCCAGACAATTAAGGAAAGGACATTACTGGATTATGTCAAGGACATATCAACCTAGTTTTTCAGCCAATCTCAGTTTTGGAATAGTACTTTAAAAAATTTTAAGTAGTTTATATATATATACACAAACATACACACGCACCCGCACACACACACACACACACACACACACACACACACACACATATATATATATATATATATATATATAAAACAGTGTATATCACAAACATATCAGGAAGAATGTAATAGCATCAACAAACCCAACCATCTCAGGGTGATTCAAAAAACCACTGTCACCTGGGCATGTTCCAAATGAAGCTGAATAACTGGCTAGAAGGAAATTTGTTGAAAGCCAGAAGGAAAATGGATGGGGAAACTACTAACTTTTTCCATCTTGCATTTCTTTGATTTTGTAAAATTTACTGTGTAAGTTTATTTAAACTTGGTATATCTTTTCTGCATGTGTTCTCTTGGCTGTAGAGTATTTCTTCCACTTTTAGAAAAAAGCATTTGGAAATTAACTATTTCTCAGACCTTTCACATTATTTAAACCATTTGAGAAATGCTTGTAAACAACAAAGAATTGATCTCTCAAGTAATCTTCATCCTTTTTTAAGTACATGAATGTTACATCTGCCTCTTCCTTCAATCCTTTTATGGCCGATTTCTTAGCAAGCTTCATTTTGCTTCATTTTATTTTTTGTGACATGTAAGGGAAGCATGCCATCAAAGATATGGAGGCATAGGATTAAGCAAAGTAGAATAAACTAGAAACCTCAAGTAATAATCTCTAGTAATTAGAGCTTTAAAGTTTGCAAAGTACTTAAGATTTTTATGTGATTTGATTCTCACAACAACTCTGAGAAGCAGCATTATTACCCTCATTTTATGGAAGAGAGGACTGAGGCAGATAGTGAATAAATGTGAATGAAAGTAGCAAAGAAAATTGGTTTCAGAGAACTAGTCCAACCTTTTATTTAACAGATCAGCAGACTTAGGTCCAGAAAAGTTAAGTGATTTTCTCAGTCACACATGTGACAAGAGCAGAGCAAGAATTTAAATCTAAGACCCCTGTCTCCAGGGCCTGAGCTATTTCTGTTAAATGATGCTGTTTGACCCTCAGTCACTAAAATAAGTTTACATTTTTCAGTATCTTCAAAGAAGGCTTAATGGGTACAATATATTTTTGAAATGTTTTCATCAAATATGACCAAAATATAAAATGTTATGGCATTTAAAATCATAAATTATTTGGCAAATTCACTTTGGTGATGCTTAATAAGAGTGCTAATAATGTGAGTATTGCCCTGCTCTCATGTATCAATTCTCACTGTCAAAACACACACATTTTAGCATTTTTTTAATCATAAAATAACTAATATTCAAAAATTTTCTGGGAAAGCAACATGGGTTTTGACTTAAGAAAGAAAGAAGGATAAAATTCATAATAAAGACTCTCAGTTAAAATGGATGGTTGGTAAGAATTTTTCACTAACCTATCTATATGATTGCTTCAATTTTTTAGTCTAAAAAGAACCTGAAGGAACAAGTAAGTCTCTGGAAAACTTCAGGCAGTTTTGAGCTCAGCATTATTTTGAATACAGGAGTTCAGTCCAAACAAAACATTGATCTTGAGGCTATAACACAGTGCTACCTAACGGTTCCATATTATTTCAAGCATTTGATTTTTCTTTTTGATACTGTAAAGGTAAAGTTTATGCTACCTAGTCAAAATTTGTCACCCCTGAAAATACCTTCAAAAGTTCCTAGTTGAGTTTTAAAGTATATCTTGCCTCCCCCATATTTGCTGTTGACATCTCTCAAGATTCCCTGTGAGGATTCTAAGAACCACCTAAAGGAATGAAGCAAGACATAAAATATTCCTTTGGTGATGGAACTTGCTCAGTCCACATATGCATCAAAACTGTCCCAGTTTCTCCAGTTCTGGGGCTCACAGTGATTCCCCTTTGGAAATGTTCTCTTTACTGCTGGGTTACATCGATCAGATCAGGAAAGCTTTCCTGGTGGATTTTCTATGGTGTTTCCATTTTAACAACAAAACCTGTGAGCTAATACTCTTCCCTAAGCGCTGCTAATGCACTTTTGCCAGTGACACTGTAGTGATAATCACCTGTCATTTACACAGGAAGAAAAGAAGCTGCTTTTCTCCTGTGGCTTTTATGTACATGGCAGACAGTAGGTTGCACGATTTGTATTTAAAGGGCTAGGGACCAGCTATAGGGGAGTGTCTGATATTTGCAGAACTTCTCGCTACTTGGTCTCCAGTTTGCTTTTATGTTTTATCTTGTGGATAATCTTAATTCCCACAGTTCTTTCGCTGTTTGCAAGTCCTTCTCCCTAAAGAACACTGGCAAAGTGCAGTGTGTACTTGCAATGAAAGAAACCATCTCTGCTCCCCTTTGGAACCCTGGAATCGGAACCTTGGGAAAGAAGCAATAGGTAGGGCACTCACATCCAGAGTTTCCATTGGCAACTGCAGCAGAATGGCATGATGTCTGCTTAACAGCTGATGTAGAAATGCCTTTCCATATGTAAAGTTCTGCTTCCAACCCACAAAAGACACTGAGGATAAACTTTCTATTTTCTTTTTTTCTTTTGTTGAATACCCAATGGGTCAAGGGAAAGTGTGGGATGCTTTTTTAAAAATGCACTTATAATTTTGGATCCAAGCTGTGAGAATACCCATTGGAGACAACTGTTCTCTCATGGGCCAGCCTTGAATAAACAAGCCCAGCTCTGTGTGATATCACTCCTTTACCAGATTCTAGCACTCAATTGGTGACTTGCCATGGTTACTTGCATTTTAAACCAAAGGCCCCCTTTCCTTCCCCTTGGCCAAGATTCCTGTTTGCTTGGCAGTGACTCCTGCTCATTTGAACTTTAGCCCTCTTTTAATCCCCACCAAATTTTAGTCTAAAAGAACCTTTCACTGACACCTTTTGTTACACTGGGGGATTTTTTCTTTGCCTGTGAGAACCAGCTTGGGGAACTGGTCACTGGAAAGAGCTCAAGGGTCTCTCTTCCTTCCCCTAAGTAGTCAGTAGCCAGCAGTGACAAGCTGTTGTTTTTTTTATGGTATCCTTTTTTTTCTTTTTTTCCTTTTAATCAAGAAAGCACAAGATGTTGGCTATTTCCTAAAATAAGACAAAATGTTTTCTTTAAAAAGGGAGAGAACATACACATATAAACTCTAATGGATAGGTACAGGGAGATATGGATTCACTCTGTTCTCTTCCAGAAACTGTTTCTCTTTAATTTCTCTGAAAATAACACGTAGTCTAGAATAAAATTCACTTCTTGTTGGATATTCAACCCTATCCTAACTCACACCATAAACACACACACTAGTTAGGCCATACCTCGAAAATCCTTGTCACAAAATGTTTTTCTTTCAAGATCTCTGATTACTACTTCTTTCTCTGTCAGATTTCTCATTTACCCATTCCTATTGAGCCTATCCCTCACCAATCTATTTATTCAACCCTTCTTGCTTTAGCCAATCCATTAATCAAATAATTTGTTATTCTTCATTCTCAAAGAGGACCAAAATGACATCACTATGTTAGAATCAAGTTATCTCATGTCCAGCTATGACTGAATCAGATCAATATGAGCTTGGAAGGCTCTACCAAAATTTGGGCACAAATAGTCTATGAGAACATAGGGGGTGGATTCTGTAACTTTGCACATCTTGTGTTTCTTCTGAGCTAATTCGATTCTATTTTGCTCATATAGCAGAGCACCTTCTCTGATGAGGGCATGCCATGCTGGGAAGTCTGTGCTAGTGTCTCCCATGTCATGCAATTAATCAAATCATGAGTACATAAGAGGCAGCATGGAACAATGGGAAAAATGCTAGATTTCAGATTGGAAGACCTGGATTCAAATTACAACTCTGCTACTTTTCATGTCTTACTAAGTAGAGATGGAGGAAATCATCATACTATGATGATTGAATATTCTATGAATTAATACTTGTTCACACTCATCTGGGCCCTCACTATAGCCAGGTATCCTCCTATTGGTTCCTAATTAATTATTGCAGTAGCTAAGTGGAGCAATAGATAAAACTCCAAACCTGAAGTAAAGACGACCTGAAATAAAATCCAGCTGCAGATGTGACTGAGCAAGTCACCTAACCCTTTTTTGCTTTAGGAGAAGGAAGTATTTTTGCTAAGAAAATCTCAAAGGGGATCATAAATCATTGGATATGATTGGAACTACTGTACAAAAAATTAATTCTTTATTTCTTTCTCCATAATAGTAGTTCCAAACCTTCTCATCTATCCTAAAGCTATGTTTTCCTCACCTTCTGAAATGAGGATATCACTTTATACTTTGTTGAAAAAACTGAGGCCATTTTTTTCTAGCAGTCTTCCCTTTCTCTTCCTCTTCATTCCTCTTCTCTCTAATTAAGAGGCATACTTTGTACTTACCAAAATCATCACCTACCCCCCCAACTCCAATATGCATACTTCATCCCATCCCCTCCTGTCTTCTTTAGAAAAATTGGGCCCCTATTTTCCCTTCTAATCTCTTTGAAACCTGATTAACATCACCATTCAAAATTATTCTTTCCAAAGGTACTATCTCTTAATTGCTTATTTTGGTGGCCTTTGCTCCATCCCAATCCTTCTTGATTTCTCTGCAGCATTTAAAAGTGCATAAAAATATGAAATAAGATAGTTACCTTTTTCCTTCCTTTTGTTGAAAACAAAAGCCAAATCTGATCCATTCTGGTAATAGAAAAACCTACTACAGGAGGATATTCATTGCTTTAAAGTAACTTGCTTTACTCCTCAATTAGCAATGTGCCATCTATTTGAAAGCAGTGAGAAAAGTTAGCTTTTAGAAGTGGATTTATCTGAAAAGATCTGTTCATCATAAAATTTATAACCTCCCAAGTGGCTCAGTGAGTTCATCTATTCATCCATCCAAAGAAATCTATTGTTTATTGACTATCCTTGTCCTCCACTTAAACCAAGTATATACCAAGATCAAGGCTGAAAACAAAATATTACAGGAGGTGATTTTGACCTTTCTAGAACAACTATCTCACTTCCTACGCCATAATTTTTTTTTCAATAAGAATGAATATTCAGCAAAGAATGGTAATTAATGAAGAGTGTATTGTCAAGTGGCAGCTAGGTGACACAGTAGACAGAGTCAAGAAGACTCATCTCCTTGAGCTGAGACACTAGTTGCGGGACCCTGAGAAAGTAGCTTAAAACTGTGTGCTTCAGTTTCTTCATCTGTAACACAAACTAGATAAGGAAATAGCTGATCACATCAGGATCTTGGCCAAGAACACACCAAATGGCATCACAAAGAGGTGCACATACTTTAAAAACTACTCTGTGTTGTTAACCTTAAAGAATATCTCTAGTGTAGTACCATAGATCTCTGCCCCAATCCTGTTCTGTTAGAAATTTTTATTAATAATTTAAATGGAAGTATCAATAGAATGCTTTAATGAAAAAGGATTAACATTGTCAACTAGGAAAACAAACATCTATGATATTCTAAATGCTGATATACTTCCCTAATAAATAAATGATCAGTCCTGAATAAGTCAATTCAGCCTTTGGCAATAAGAAAAATTCACACAATAGGCCTAATATTTCCCCTGGTAAAGAAGTATCATTGGTAACCTTGGAGAGTAATTTTTTAATTGGATGGTGGAGGCAGCAACTGGATTGCATGGCATTGAGAAGTGAATGGAAGAGGAGGAAATTAAGGCAATGATACATGATCTTTCCAGTCCAACTGTGAAATGGATAATGGAAATAGAATTATAGAATGAAGAAATGATGGGATCAAGGGAATGGTGTTGGCCTAAACAAAGGAAAAGGCCATGTTTTATTTTTTTCCCTCAGGAAATGGCAGAGAAAAGAGAAAAGTGATGAATCGAAATATTCAAAGTGGCTGCTATGCTTTTGATTGATAGTAATTTTTTCCCCCTTAGGCAATTGGGGTTAAGTGACTTGCCCAGGGTCACACAGCTGTTATGTGTCTGAGACCAGATTTGAACTCAGGTCCTCCTGACTTCAGGGCTGGTGCTCTATCCACTGCGCCACCTAGCTGCCCCTGATAGTAATTTTTTAATGATAAAAGTCTAGATTTAGAAAATTGTAAGGGACGGTAAGGAAAGGCTATTTTTTTTTGTTTTTATTAAAGCTTTTTATTTGTATAACATATGTATGGGTAGTTCCCCAACATTGATCTTTACAAAGCTTTCCATTACAAATTTTACCCCCAGTCCCCTCCCCTCCCCTAGATGGCAGGAAGTCCACTACATGCTAATAATGTTGAAATGCTTGAGAAGTTATGCAAGAAAAATCCTATCTACAAGAAAAAAAAAAGAATCCGAGAAAGGCAACACAATGCAAGCAAATGTCAATAGAGATCATGAAAATGTTACGTTGTGGTCCATATTTCATTTCCCTCTCTCTGGGTGTATATGGTTTTCTTCAGTGAACAATTGGAACTGGTTTGAGACAATTCTTTTTTGCAGAGAGCCATGTCCATCAGAATTGATCATCATGTAATACTGTTGTTGCTGTGTATGATGATCTCCTGGTTCTGCTCGTTTCACTCAGCATCAGTTCATGCAAGTCTCTCCAGGCCTCTCTGAAATCGTCCTGCTGGTCGTTTCTTACAGAGCAATAATATTCCATAACATTCATATACCATAATTTATTCAGCCACTCTCCAATTGATGGGCATCCTTTCAATTTCCAGTTTCTTGCCACTACAAAAAGGGCTGCCACAAATATTCTTGCACATGTGGGGCCCAGGAAAGGCTATTTTTAAGTATACAATGAATCTCCTCTAAAAATTCTTGATGATTAACCTCTAATCTCAAACAATTAATCAGCTCCTACTTTTGCTAAATACTCTACTAAGTGCTAGAGATTTAAATACAACAAATGAAACAATTTCTACTAACAAGGAACTCTGCTTGAAGACATCCAGGGATAAGAATCTCATTACCCTGCAAGACATTACCTTCTATTTTTAAAGTTTTAAATGATAAGAGATTTTTCCCTTATATTTCTACCTGTTGTTCCTCGTTATCCAAAACAAGTCAAATCTTTCATCCACATAACAACCCTTAAATATTTGAAAGTTATTAACATGTCCCCTTTAAGGTTTATTATCTTAATTCCTTCAACATTCTTGATGTTTTCTTTCACTTATGCTCTAGCTTATCATTGTCACTTCTAAAATATCCCTAACTTGACACAGTATTCCAGATGTGGGCTACCCAAGATACTATCATCCCTATCAATATGGATATTAGATTTTTATTATTGTAGCCCAAAGTCACATTAGTTGCTACAAATTGCTGATGATGAGTGTATTAAGTTTGCTATCCATTACAACTCTTAGGTCTTTGAGTTCCTTTTTAATGAGCTGCTTTCTCACCATCCTACTTATACACATGGCCATGCTATGCTTATGCTTTTCATTTTTGGAACCCAAGGATAGGAATTTTTCATTTGCCTCTTGTAAAATTCAACTTTTTTGCAACAGACTACCAATCCAACCTACCTAGATGTTATTGGATCCCAATTCTGTTATGGAATATATTAGCTATTCCTTCTAGCTTTATGTCATTTGAAATTGTATAAAATTATACCTTCATCCATTTCATTTTTTTAATTGTATAGAATAGAACCAAGTTGAGATCTTTGAGATAACTCTCCTAGTTTTCACCTTCTAAGTTTACAATTCATTATTCAGTTCTATTAGAGGTAGAAATATGCTTAATGTGATTGTACATATATTACCTCTATCTGATTGATTTCTGTTTTGGGAAAAGGGTAGAGAGAAGGAAAGAAGGAAAGGAGAAAAATCTGAAGCTCAAAATCTTATAAAGATGAACATTGCAATCTAGCTGTAATTTTAAAAAATATTATCAAAATTTTAAACTTTGGTCAGTCAACAATTTCTGAAACCACCTAACAATTAAATGCATAAAATTTAAGTGTGTTGTGCATATGTAACACCATTTGTGAAAACAAGTATATCCTGAGGGACCTTGTCAAATTTCTTGCTAGAATGATGTTAATCTGTCCACAACATTCTCATATATTGTCAATTTAGTAACTCACTGAAGAAAAGGAAAAGCATACAGATCAGGAAGAACTTGTTCTCTTGCCCTACCCTACCCTAAGTATTTGAAAAGGAGTTTACTGAAGTTTATCCTAGTATTTGTATGATACACATGAACCAAGAGAATACCTTGAACTTCCCATATTGAACACATTCTCCCCTTGTCATGACCTTATTCATTCTTAGTTTTTCATTGAACATTTCATCTTTATTGTTCTAAATATATAAGTTCTCCCTCTATTCCAAGAAATCCATATATGTAACTTACTTATAATGAACCCATGACCTCAGTTTTTCTTCTCTCAATGCTAGCAAGCTTTCAACTTGAATAATCTTTAAAATGCTACCATGAATAGATTCCAAACTCTTTGGTCTATAGTTCTTTTTTTTTTCAAAATTGGGACTGCTCTTCCATATCATTTCTCTTGTCTGACATAGTTTCTCCAAGAGGAAACATTTTTGTAGATTTTTATGTGTCAGAGATCAAACTTGGGCAACATGCACCATGAAATCACAGAATCTGAAAGTTGCAAAGCACTTTAGAAGTTAAATTGTTGTTTCTGTGTTTGAATGGAATCACCCCCCTCTTTTTTTTTAAATAATAGCTTTTTTTTTTCAAAATATGTGCAAGTATAACTTTCAACATTCAAAACCTTGTTTTCCAATTTTTTCTCCCTCTTTCCCTCTTACCCCACTCCTAGACAGCAAAAAATCTAATATATGTTAAACACGGGCAATTCTTCTATACATTTTCCCACATTTATCATGTTGCACAAGAAAAATCAGATCAAAAAGGAAAAAAAATGAGAAAGAAAAAAAAACCAAGCAAACAACAAAAAGGGGTGAAAAAATTTTATTGCGATCCACATTCAGTCCCTATGGTCCTCTTTCTGGATGCAGATAGCTTTTTTCATCATAAGCATATTGAATAGGCTTGAATCACCTCATTGTTGAAAAGAGCCACATCCATCAGAGTTGATCATCTTGTTGCTGTATATAATGTTCTCTTAGTTCTGCTCACTTCACTTAACATCAGGTTCATGTGAGTCTCTTCAGGCCTTTCTGAAATCATCCTGCTGATAGGTTCTTATAGAACAATAATATGGAATCCCTTTTTATAAAATATTTGACCAGTGATCCTACAACTTTCCCTAGAAGACTTCCAAGCAAGAGAGAAAGAGAAACCTATAGTCTCTGGAAGCTCTGCATTTTATTTTGGGACAATTTGAATTGTTCAAAAGATTTTTTTTCTAATATCAAGACTAAACAGGTCTTTTTGCAGCCTCTACACATTCATTGTTCCTGGTTATAACAAAAGGAACAAATTTAATCTCCTCTCCATTTTATATTCCTTTAAATATTTGAGGCAGCTATCATGTCAACTAGTCATTTAATAAACTTTTATTAAGTAATTCATGTATTCTAAGCAATGTGCTAAGCTTTATCAGCACAAATACAAAGAATGAAACAAAGAGCTTACACTTAAAGATTGTATATATAATGAGAGGAGACAAAAATCCAGTTTCAGACACTTACTAGCTATATGTCATTGGGTAAGTCATTTATCCTCTGCCTCATTTTTCTTTCCTTGACAATAAAATAGAGATAGTAATTGTGCTTTAATCACAAGATTGTTGTGAGGATAAAATGCAGTTTTTGAATAGCATCTTGCATATAAGTGCTAATTACTGCAATATAAAAAAACAGCATAAATATAAAGTTAATAAATGAAAATATGTACAGATTAGTTAAATGCAGGGGGTAGTTTGGGAAGGAAGGCAGTAGCTCTCATTGATATTTTCTCTTCCCTTGGCTAAATATGAAAAGTTTCTTTAATCCATTTTCATATGATATGATATAAATGTTCTTCACTATCTTTTTTTTTAAATTGTGGTGCCCAGAACTGAACACAATCCTCTAATTGAGGTCTAAAATAGGTAAAGTATAATGGGATTTACTCTGCCAACATAAGTTCTCAATTTGGAGGATTATTATTTATAATTATATATATATATATATTTATTTATTGTTGAAATTAAAGTTTTTCATTAAAAAGGTTGAAGGGTTATTTAGTGACCATGCAACTGGGCTTCAGTGTTTTAATCCAAGGGGGAAATAGTTTGGAAAAGAGGGTGGGAAAATGATATTAGATGATCTTTAAGATTAAAAGTTGTGATTTTGTAAATTCCTTGCTTATAGAATTTCATGGGTTGAGTGATTTTTTTTTCTGCCTGCTCTTTTACATTCAACCTTCTTTCTGTCCCTTCTCTCTCAACATTGAAAATCTCAAATTCTTCCTCTACTCCACCTCCTGTCAAGTTCTCCCACCACTCATGTACCTGTGGCCCTTTCATTTCTGTGCTAATAACAAAGGCATCTTCATTTTCTCTGGAACTCATGCAGAAGACACATTTTCAGCTCAACTAAATAATTATCCACCTACTTATATTTCCTCCTAAGGAGGTAATCCTGATTGATTGAAAAATCACTAGGTGGTTGTCATCATCCTTGACATGAAAACCTTTCTCATAATCTCCTTTCCCCAAGCTGCCTGCTTCTGAATTGGTGACTGGACAGTCTGGGGGATTATGGGATGAGTTAGCAAATTGCCTCAGAGAGGTAAAGACAGATTTTCATTATGTGGACAAGACAATGTGATACTCTCAAGACATGACTTACATGTCAAGGGAAACTAGAGCTTCTAAGCTAGTGTAGTTTGTTGTTATTTAGGCAGAGAGATGGCAAAGTAGAAGAGTAATGGGCCTGAAGTCAGGAAAACCCAGTTCAAATCCAGGCTCAGACAATAGCTGTGTGACCCTAAGCAAGTACCTTGTTCTCTGTTGTGGTTTCTTTATCTGCAAAAGGACAGTGATAATAATACTTACTCTCCAAAACTGCTATGAGAATCAAATGAAATAATAAAATACTTAGTGAAGTACCCAGGCACATAATAAATGCTATGTAAATGTTAACTATTTATATTGCTGCTTCTGCTGTTTCCAATGAGCTCTGAAGTCTGCACTCAAAACAGACTTTGAAGTCAGGTCATTGATTAGGAGGATGAGCAGAAAAGGCCAGCTAATTAATGATTTGTTTTTATAAATAAGAACATAAGGGTTGCCAATTGAATATAAATAGGAACATAACTATATCCCCCATAGGTCTAATTTCCTTTATTTACAGTAAAACACTAGAGAATGAAGAAAGAAGTATGGCAGAAAGAATGACTTTTCCTTGTCCTTTTGCCACTGTCCAGAACAGCAAGTACAGCATTGTTTGAAGAAAGTAGGTATGCAGTGCATAGAGAGCTGGACCTGGAACCAGGAAGATCTCAGTTCAAATGTTGACTAAGACACTCACTAGCTGTGTGACTCTGAATAAATCACTTAACCATTGCATGCCTCAGTTTCCTCAACTGTAAAATGGGGATAATACCATCTACCTCTCATAATTGTTGTGAAAATTGAATGAGGTAGCATTTGTAAAAATGATTGCCATAGTATTGGTACACATTAGGTGCTTAATAAATGCGTGTTTTCTTTTTTTTCTATCATAAGTATAAAGGGAAATTTCCATATTATATAGAACTTTAGGTGTCTTGCTGATGAAGGAGAAGATTGTTTCAAATTCCTTTCTGTAGGAACACCATTGGGCACTGATTTAGACTTCCAGATGAAATTGTGTCTACAAAAATAAGAGTGATATAGCATATGTATCATAAACTTGAATGTAAATTGGGAAAAGCCTTGCCAATAATTTGTGCCATGTTGCCCTCTGAAAATCTAAGCAATGTTAGTTTCATCATTGCAGGAATGTTGACCAGCTCATAGTTTTGAAATTTTCTATTGTCAGTGAGGTGATTCAGGCCAGTTCTAATGGGTTTGTGATGGAGAGAGCCATTTAGCTAATCATTGGCTAAGATGACAGTAAATGATAATGACAAATGTTGGAGGGAATGTGGGAAAACTGGAACACATACATTGTTGGTGGAGTTGTGAACTGATCCAGTCATTCTGGAGAGCAATTTGGAATTATACTCAAAAAGTTATCGAACTGTACATACCCTTTGATCCAGCAGTGTTTCTACTGGTCCTATATCCCAAAGAGATCACAAAGGAGAGAAACCTTCCTTATAATCTCCTTTCTTCAATGTGCACAGGTGCAAAAATGTTTGTGGTAGGCCTTTTTGTAGTGGCAAGAAACTGGAAACTGAATGGATGCCCATCATTTGGGGAGTGGCTGAATAAATTATGGTATAGGAATATTTTGGAATATTATTGTTCTATAAGAAATGATCAGGAGGATGATTTCAGAGAGGCTTAGAGAGACTTACATGAACTAATGCTAAGTAAAGTGAGCAGAACCAGGAGAACAGCAAGATTATACAATGATTTATTCTGATGGATTTGACACTTTTCAACCACGAGATGATTCAGGTCAATTCCAATGGCTTTTTGATGAAGAGAGCTATCTATACCCAGAAAGAAGACCATGGGAACTGAGTGTGGATCACAACATATCATTTTCACTCTTTTTCTTGTTGTTTGCTTGCATTTTGTTTTCGTTCTCATTTTATTTTCCTTTTTGATCCAATTTTTCTTATGCAGCATAATAATTGTGGAAAATGTATAGAAGAATTGCACGTGTTTAACATAAATTGGATTACTTGCAGTCTAGGGGAGGGGATAGGGGAAGGGAGAAAAAATTTGGAACACAAGGTTTCACAAGGATGAATGTTGAAAATTATCTATGCATATGTTTTGAAAATAAAAAAGCTTTAATAATCATTAAAAAAGAAAAATGAAAAGCTTTAAATAAAAATTTTAAAAATAAATTAAATTTAAGAGAAAGGGAAAAAAAGAAATTCACTATTGTCTCTGGTGCTGAACTTTCTTGAATATTTCATACCTGGTAAACTCACTAACTAGTTCTAGATAGTTTCCAGTATCCTTTCATTTTGGTGGTAATTAATTTTAGGATTGATCATAATCCCCTGGTACAATTATCTAATGCTATTTTCCCAACTACAGCACACACAGACATTCATTTGTGGGCAATGTCATTCCATGAAATGATAAGGACGTTCACTCACTGGGTCTGGTATGGTATATACCAATCTGTAACCTCCTGTGTAGTGTGGTACTCATGGATTATCATGCCTAAACTTTACTTATATAAGGATCAAGAAGATCAAGAAGAAAGAAAAAGGAATTTTAGGGTGGATGGAGTGCCCTAGCTCCAGAAGTCACTGATTCTTACCCAAGATGGCCCATTATTTTGAAGGAATATAGATACCATCTGTGCTTATTCAGTAATTCCTTTCTAAAGACTAGCTTATTTCTGAACCACTAAAGCCATTAAGTGGATAGAAAGTACCACAGAGTGATCTTAAGCTAATTTATCCCAGATGCTCAATATTGTTGAGATACACTGAAGGAAAATAAATGTCAGTTTCTCTTTTTATAAAAAATGGTTCTGAATTAGTAGTCAGAAGACTTAAATTTGAATCCTGACCTTATAATCACCATGTCATTATCAGTACTACTATCTGTGATACCTTGGAAAAGTGGTCTAAAATCTTTATGCCTCAGTTTCTTTACCAATAAAATGAGATATTTGGATAACCTCTAGAGTTTTATCATCTTTAACCTCAGATACCTAACCTCAGATAATGTAGGATAAGTGTTCTTTCAAAGTGTGAAGCACTATACAAAGGTTGCCTATTTGTTACCCTGTTCCACCAAGGTCTAACTTAAAACCTACTGTAAGAAACCTGAACTCTACAGGTATATTTGAGTCCCTAATTCCTTTTGCTATTCTTAAAGAATATAAAGCTCTGGAAAAAAGGGTAATAACAGCTCTCCTCCTTCCTCTTGACATGATCTTATGCCTCTCATAAGCCTTAGTTACAATGGCTTTCCCTGAGTAAACTTTGCTAAAATTGTCAAACCAGTCACTTAGAAAGTAGAAAACTACTACTGACACACAACCACATGTGCCTTTTTATAACATGAGGGAATCAGATTTGTGAATCATAACTAGAGTGTTCAGAATCAGTTTGGATATGTATAACCACATTAGGACTTTTATTCTTGGTCTTTGTTGTTAATGAACAGGGGGACAACTTAAGTTAAATCAAGTGATACTTATATTCAGCAGAAAGACAATTTAATTTAAGGCAATATAGCAAAGCAAATATTTAGCAAGAAATTATAATGTAAAAGGTACTGTCCTGTAAAGAGAATCATGATATAATGAAAAAGATATAGGACTAGAAACCAGGAGACTTTGCTTCTAATGCTGGTTCTATCATAAAAAATTTGTTCAACTTTTAATAAATAACTAATGTTTTCTACTTTGTAGAGACACTTTAGCAGAGTGTAGGGTATCAAACCTTGCTTCAGGTTGTTTGAATTCTAGCTCTGGAACCAGCCATGTGACTTTGACCAAAGTCCAATTTCAACAAACCTAATTTCCACATATGCAAAATGGTTATAATATTATTATTACTACTATTAATAACAATAAGAGTATAATAATAATAATAATAATAATAGTATGTTATAATATACCACAGTACTGTTTTGAAGATGGGATGATGTAGATGTAATGAGGGTGACTACTGAGAGTAAACTTGTCTGCGAGAATTAAATTGACATCACTGTTCTGAGTAAACAGTTGTTAAGCCTGCAGTTGTTAATTTACATATGATAGGCTATGGAAATTTGTAGTGAAGAAAGCACAAAATCTGATTCAATATTTTGTGCTTCAAAGTTACATTTCCATATGCAAAATTGAAGGGCTTTTCATTTATAACTGGGAAAATGTGACCATCAGAACTATTTTATGGTTCTGGGATATTTGTGTCTTCCCTGGTTTGGTTTGATGATAGAGGAAGAAAATTTGTTACTCACCAAAAGATCTGCAGAGAACACTCGAGATGTTTGAGATAAAACAATAGACTTCCAAGTTGTGTCAAAGAGAAGACATTGTCTTGTCTGTTTTTTTTTCTCTCTCCTATCATCTACTAAAAATAGATGAAGAAAAGATAAAGGAGAAAATAGAAGAAATTTCTCTGCATTAATACCTGATATTTCTGAGAAGATGAAGAATCCTGCTAAGAGAGCAGAATTAAAGAGGCTCCTGAAACCACTTAAGATGATACATATTGCCTTTTCCTAAAAGAACATTTACTACTTCAGGTGAAGGCATAAGATCAATCTAAATTTGTAAGTGATGGACACTACAGTTGTTGTCAAGATGTAAGCTCATTTGAGCAAAGGAATAACAAGAAGAAAAGCATCAGAGAAGCACCACAACATATTGACTCATTGAGTTGAGATGTTATTCCCAACACAGTATGGATTAGCTCAAATCAGTATTAGAAGCATTTTTTCTCCTTTTTTATTAAAACTTTTTATTTGCAAAACATATGTATGGGTAATGCTTCAACATTAATCCTTACAAAACTTTCTATTACAAATTTTTCCCTCCTACTCCCCACCCCTCCTCTAGATGGCAGGATATCCACTACATGTTAATTATGTTAAAATACTTGACAAATCGAATATATGTATATATATTTCCACACTTATCATTTTTGTGCAAGAAAAATCATATCTAGAAGAAAAAAATCAGAGGAAGGAAACACAATGCAAGCAAACATCAATAGAGAGCATGAAAATGTTATGTTGTGATCCACATTTCACATCCCTCTCTCTGGGTGTATCTGGCTTTCTTCACTGAACAATTGGAACTGGTTTGAGACAATTCTTTGTTTCAGAGAGCCATGTCCATCAGAATTGATCATCATGTAATACTGTTGTTGCTGTGTATAATGATCTCCTAGTTCTGCTCATTTCTCTCAGCATCAGTTCATGCAAGTCTCCCCAGGCCTCTCTGAAATCGTCCCGCTGGTCATTTCTTACAGAACAATAATATTCCATAACATCCATATGCCATAATTTGTTCAGCCACTCTCCAATTGATGGGCATCCATTCAGTTTCCAGTTTCTAGCCACTACAAAAAGGGCTGCCACAAACATTCTTGCACATGTGGGGCCCTTTCCCTCCTTTATGATTTCTTTAGGATCTAAGCCAATAGAAATGCTGCTGGGTCAAAGGGTATGCACAGTTAGAGGCATTTGTTAACATTTGTTAGACCTATCAAGATTTTTAAAACTATTAAAATGATTTTAATAATTTTAATTTTATTTTTAATGGAAAAATAAGGTTATTGAAATCTATAGTGCCAGTTATTAATTGTTCTTGCCACATGTGTATTTTACCCATGTACATTTGAAAACAGACATTAAGAGTATGTTCTTTCTCTTCATGGATATTACATGTATTGATGTAAGTTTATGGGCAGACTATTATGTAAACATTATATATGTGTTTTGAATCTTCAGAATATGTTTTGATTTAGGTTTATTGAGTTTTCATGACTATTTTGTTAATGAGAAAAACATTGGTGGGGTTCATAAGCTGCCATGTATAGTACCTTAAGAAGACTCTTACTCCTGAGGAAATATTAATCTGACAGTATAGAGGCAGGTTGAGGAAGTAGACCACAGAGAAAAAAAAATTACTCCAGGGAAAGACAGAGGTGAGTGAAAACACCTGCTAAATGTATATATGTATATATATATATATAATTTTTTGTAAACCTTAAATCCCTACAGAGATATCTTTATTATTCGATTTCTTCCCATATAAAAATAAAACATAGGGGTGCTAGTCTAGAAAATACTTATATAACATCTGATAATTATAGTGTTAACTGCTATCAAAATATAATTACTCTCAGCAATATTTTTTTCCTTTAAAAAGACACTAAAAGGAGAGGGGACAGGAAGGAAGTAGGGATTGTAACCTGTCAGTAGCTTTTGCCACTGAAAATGAAAAAATATTGGTGTGACATTTCTAAAAGGTTGACAGCTCCTGCTTTACACTGAGCACTGAGGCCCTGACTATCGCTACAGAAACTAAATTGAATTAAAATATTTTACTTATTCTTCCCTCTGAAAAAGCATTTGTAAATTACAGTATAGTAAATTCATTGTTTATTGTCAGAACAACAAATACTAAAAGAACCAAGGAAAACATGAAAGAAAATGGATTTTGAAAAAAAAAAAGGAAAAAACAAACACTAGACACTATCAGTAACTTTTGGGATAAAGCAAAGAAAAGAAACTTTTCAAGAGACCAGGCTTAAATATTAAGAGTTTTAGAGCAAAACAAAAAAAGGCTAGCAGCAGAAATCTATCAGACATAAAGGGATATAGAAGATGACTAGGAGTAGACTATGCCTTAAGATAAACTCAAGAATATATTCCCTTAATTTACAAAATATCCTACTAACCATTCACTCCTCATTCAGTATTAAAACTCCAATCAGAAGGACACTGTTTTTATCCATTTGTGGACCACAGAACATAGCAGATGACCTAGAGGAAGAATTTCAAAGCTAGATTGAGGAGCTCTATATTCTAATTTTGACTGTGGTTAACTATTCCCATTAATTTTGTTATTAACTTAATTTCCTTGTATCTCAGTTTTTCGATGTGTAAGATTCAGATAGCACATTATAGCTTCTCATAGTTCAAATCCAGTCTCAAACACTATTTGTGTGACTTTAGGCAAGTCACAATCTCCAGCTGCCTCATCCTCAGTGTCAAATGGGAATAATAATAGCACCTACCTTCCAGGGTTGTTATAAGGAACAAATGAGATAATATTTGTAAAGCATTTTTATAAAACTTGAAGTACTTTAATAAAAACCAGCAATAATAATCATCATCATAAATCATTTGTTTAGTCAACTTTCAGTTATGTTCAACTCTTTATGATTCCATTTGAGGTTTTCTTTGCAAAGATACTGCAGGTTTTCCATTTTCTTCTCCAGCTCATTTTACAGTTGAGGAACTGAGGCAAGAAATTCACCCAGAATCAGACAACTAGGAAGTAGTGGAGGATGGATTTGAACTCACAAAGCTATATCCTCCAAACTGTAAGTTTGGTGGTCTCTCCACTGTGTGCTTAACTGCCCCAATATTAAATCTGACTATCAAATATGATTTCCCCCCTTTTTATTGTTTTCTTTTTTTAAATAAAATCTACATTAATTTTTAATACACATTTCATTATGAATCATATTGAGAGAGAAAAACGAGAACAAAAGAGAAAACCATGAAAGGAAAAAAAAACAGAAGAAAAAAAGTGAACATAGCATGTGTTGATTTATATTCAGTCTCCATAGTTCTTTCTCTGGATGCATATGGTGTTTTCTATCCAAAGTTTACTGAGATTAACTTGGATCATTGAACCACTGAGAAGAACCATGGCTTTCATATTTGTTATCACCCAATCTTGCTGTTACTCTGTACAATGTGTTCCTGGTTTTACTTGTTTCATTCAGCATCAGTTCATATAAATGTTTCCAGGTTTTTCTAAAATTAGCTTGTTCATCATTTTTATAGAATAATGATATTCTGTTACTTTCATATGCCATAACTTATTCAGCCACAAATATGATTTTCAATTCAATTCACTTGAGGACCCATTGAACATAAAGAACAATATTGGGCACTAGAAAATAGATACAAAATTTAGATAAGATAGTTCCTTCAAGTTTACAGTTTCAGTACAGTTAGGAATTGGTTCTACAATTTCACTGGAACAGGAGCTTTAAGGTGAGGAACTCTCTCTACCCATTCTGTGTACATTTTATTTAAAATTTATATTCTTAGAGAGTCAACTAAAATACAGACAAGTTAAGTGACATGCCCAGGACCATATAGCCAGCAATTATAAGCCAGAGCCTGGACTCTAATCTAAAGTATCTTGGTTCTACGGTAGTACTCAATTCACTATGACATGCTACATAGGTACAATAATACAATAGAAACAAATAAATGTAATATAAAAATAAAATGCGACAGCATGTAGACATGCAAGCTAGAGGAAAGGGCTCTTACCTGGGCCTACTTACTATGAATAATTGAAGTTAATGGTCACTGGAATGCATGCATGATTAACTGTGTCCTAAGCCTCCAGTGGAGTTTTTGTCCATGAAGAAAACATTTTTTTTTAAATGGGAGAGGACACATGGAGAAATGGAGGAAAAATTATTGATTCTTGGACCAGAACATGAGCAGAAAAGCAGAGTAATAGCTGGAGATGAAATGTTGTTCAGAAGACAGAAAGATGTATATGAAGTGGAATTAGCCAGGAAATAGAAAAGATCAGACCAAAGGTGAAAATATGTGATCATTGACATGCCTGAAATGTACTCTATAACCTTTTTTTGTTTTTCTTCTTCCTTTTTCCTGGAGTGATGTCCAAGGAAATCCCAGCTTGGCTTATTTTACTTCCTGTTTCCCTCCAACTGGTTGTAAAGAGAAATGTTGATGCCCATTTCCTCTTCCCCAAGCCCCAAGCTAAAGTCATCTTGGTCTGTGTTTGAAAGCCTGATTCTTTTTAATGCTCATTTTCATTTCTATTTTACTTGAAGCTGCTATTAAAAGATATGGTGATTTACTATAATTTGTGTCCAAGTCTTAAGTGGTTTGCTATTGAGGGAATTCACACAAAAGGTAGAGATTTTCCTCAGCTGCAAGATGAGGTGGAGCATGAGCCAATTAGAATGAATATTTCTATGGTTTCAATAAATTTTGATAGACAAACTTGAAATAGAATAACCACCAGTCAGCTTTTGCCATAATCCAGGTTTGAGGTGATAAGCACCTGCACCAAGATTGTGACAATATCAGACATATTCAAAAGGCATCACAAAAATGAAATCAACAGACCTTGTAATAGATTGGATATAAGGGCCAGAGAGATAGAGAGATAGAGGAAGACAGAGATAGAGAGAAACAGAGACAACAGAGACAGAGACAGATACAGAGAAAGACAAAGAGAGACAAAGACAGAGAAAGAGAAAGAGACAGAGACAGAGACAGAGACAGAGACAGAAAAAGACAGAGACAGATACAGAGAAAGACAGAAAGTGGGAGAGAGACACAGAGAGAAAGAGACAGAGAGTAAAGAGTTAAAGATGACCCTCAAGTTTCTAGCCTGGGAGACAGGGATGATGGTGATGCTGGTGACAATAATAATGAAGTTTGGGGGAGGTGAAGGGAGAAAGTTCAATTTTGGATGTGTTGAATTTTAAGATGTCTACTGGACATCCAGTTTGAAATGTTTGAAAGGAAGTTGGAGATGTAAGATTGGAGGACAGAACCAGGAACAAGGAGAAATGAGAAGGTTTGTTCAGGTAACACTGTATTTAAGATATAGTCAAGGTCTGCTTGACTACAGGTATATAAGATGGTCAATAAAATTAACAGCTAGCTCCTTGGATAGAATGTTAAGGAACAGAAATGGAGTTACAAAATAAATAGCTATAGTATGAAATAATCCATGATAAAGACATTTGGAAGGTATAAAACAAAGTGTTGAGTATGATATAGAGGATTGTGATTGACAAGTGTTGTTATCAAGGATGACTTCATGGAGGAAGTACATTTCAGTTGAACTTTCAAGGATGAAAAGGAATTTAAAAGATAGAGAAAAGGAATTAAGATAGCCTACAAATCAGAATGACACTAATTTCAAAACTATAAAAACAATTTAATTAGCTTGAATTCAATAATTATTTATTTAGGGTCAATAATGCCCCAGTTGTGGGTATAAAAGAGAAAAGAATGACTTCAAGGAGTTTAAATTCTTTTGAGCAAAGGTGGAAGGGGGAAAACAAATAGGAAACTTGTGCATGGAAAAATATTTATACAAAATATAAACATTCAATATATAATTCAATTATATATATATCAAATATAAATATAAAATATTCAAAGTAATTTGGTTAGGTAAGAAGGGAAGGGCATTAACAACTTTGGGAAAACCCAAATGATATCAGACCTGACTGAAATGACTCGACAATAACAACAGAAAAACCCATATGAAGAAAGACCAAGTTGACCTCTGAAAGAAATTTGAAATTCTATGTGGCAATGGTGAAGAGAGATAACTCTAGATACTGTGGGCAGGCTATATAGAATGGCACGAATTGCATTTTTTTTGCATTCCCAGTACCTAGAGCTTAGTAGGCACTTAATAAATGTTCTTTGATTGATTGTTTGGGATCGTTAAGTGAGTCAATTTGACCAAAAATAAGGTATAGGAGATGGAGTAAAGAAATGTAAGCTTGGAAAAATAGACTGAAGCCAGATTGTGCAGGATTTTTAATGCTAAACCAAGAGATTTTGTATTTTATCGTAAAGATAATTTAATCACTGAAGTAGGGAAGTAATTCAATGAAAGAATCTAAGAATGAAAAGTCAGATCATTTAGAGAAAAAATAGAAAAGCACAATGTCATGAGAATTCAGGGAGTATGAATTTGAGGAGAGAGTGAAACAATGTTAAAAGTTGTAGAGACTTCAAGAATAAAGATGACTAAGGCCAAGGAAATCATTGCAAACTCTTAGGAAAAGCTAAGGAAATCACAGCAAACTCAATTTCAGTGCATGATGGGGAGAAAAAAAGTACAATTAGAGCATAAAATATTTCAATGTTGTTATTCATCCTTGCAAAGAGGACAAGGACATTAGGAGGATGATGTCTTGACTTCTGAGTGGATTCAATTTAAATAAGTCAGAGCTGGGCAGTCCCACTCTCTCCTTCAGAATCATCAGAATCCAATGGCAAGACAGAAGTCAAAATTACTGGCCATGACGGCATTTGAAAGTTGAAATAACCCTGAAAAGATTGGATAAAATTAGATTGTCAAAAGTCAGTTTAAAGGGCATTTAAAGAAGTTTAAACATTTACTAACTAGGCAATAGAGAACCAAGCCACTGAAGATTTTTGAGCATAAGTGACCTGATCTATGCATAACGAAAATGAGTCAGGAAACAGCAGGAAGGATAGAATACACAAGGGAAAAAGCGGAAGGGGGAAATAAGGCTGTTAGAAGACTATTACAACAGCCCAGGCAGGTGGTAATGAGATCCTGGACTTTCAGTGAGAATAGAAAGAAGGGGACAGATGTTGCAAAGGTAGAAACAACAGGACATGGTAACTAATTGGATATGGGAGGTGGAAATGGAAGATTTGATGATAACAAGGTATTAATAAAGTTACTTCATGCTATTTTTTCCATATTCTAGTGAATGGAGCTAAGAACTATTCAAAAGAGAAGAAAATATGATCTTAGGTTCTCCAAGTCCCACTAAAGAGAAGCACCAATGAACCATCCCAACACAGAATGCTGTGCCCATCTGTTGCATTCCCCTCTTTCTGTCCTCAGTGGATACGAAAAAGAAAATATCTTTAAGTGTCTAGTGATACTCAAGGTCTGTGTTTTCATTACCTGGCACCCAGCCATAGATTTCTGTTTCTGAAATTTTGGTGGATGAACAAAATGTGCAAGAGTAAACACTCTGAGCCTGAACCAATTTCTCTATCCCTGCAGGTGTAAATAGGCTCTTAGCTGACCCAGCCCTGCTCAGTTTGATGATGCATTTCAGAGGCTGTGCACAGTATAAAATTTTTAAAAATTACCTTAGTCAAGCAGAACATGCATTCTTAGGGTAGCCCAATGTGACTTCATTTGATCATTGGTCTTCACACACAATGGTCAGGTACTGTTCTGAAAACTCATTAGATCATTTAATGCTTCTATAAGGTCTATGTGAAAGGAATACTTTAACTACATTATAAATGAAGCAGCCTAGTAATAAGGACTTTTTGTATTTCAGAAATTGAACCTTTTTGAGCAGGATACTATCCAGATACATTGTATCCTGAATTCATTCAACCAACTAATTAATCAATTAATCAGTTAATAACTTTGCATCTACTACTTTCTTTGTACCAACTACTATGTTAAGTATTGGAAACCCCTACACAAAAGTGAAAGTATCTCTGCCCATGAAAAGTGGACATTCTATTAGAGGATGCAGCAGGTATTGCATAGATATTTATATAATATTTCTGCATATATTTACATGTACATATATATCCACGAATGGTAATAATTTGAAGGAGTATGCTGGGAGGCAGCAGAAGCTGGGAGAAGAAAAGTCACATATATATACGAAGTGGTAGTTGTGTTGAAGTTTGTAGGAAATAGAGATCTTACGAAGCATAGATTAGAGATAGGGATAGGGATGAAGGTGCATTATAGACAGTGGGAACAGAAAAGGCATGGAGTTGAGTGATGGAATGGTGTATGAGAAGAAAGACAGTTTGACTGGATCTTATAATGTGTGAAGAGAAGTGATATTAAAAAAAACAAGTCTGGAAAAGTAGATTAGAACCAGATTGTAAAAAACTTAAAATGTCTATAAGAGGAATTTGCATTTGCTCCCAGAGATACTAGGGAGCCATTATACTTTATTGAGTCTAAAGGAGTGACTCAGTTAAAAATGAGTTTTAGGAATAGCCTTTTGATCATTGTATGGAAGATGGATTAGAGAGGGGAGAAATTCAAAGAAGTGTGACACTTCCTACTGAATATTTTTACACTGAGTTTCTGGTATAACACATATGTATTTGTACAGTACCTGTCAGTTTTCAGAATGGTTTTATATGTGTTAATTTGAGATGTTTCATATTCTTGAAAAAGAAGACTTTTCAATTCAATATAACAATCATTTATCAAGCACTACTCTCTAAAAGGGTGCTATACTAGAGATACAAAGACAAAATAAGAAGAGCCCCTGCCTTCAAGGAAAATACATTCTACATGAGGTGATATGCTGAGATCAGGAAATACAAGATCATTTTAGGAATGAGAGAATGTTAATGATGAGGAGAATTAAGAATGCCTTTTGTGTAATCAACGGCACCCAAAATGTTAAGGAATCAGAGGAGATTCTTAGCATAAAAGCAGAAGAGTCTGATGTATTGATTACTCACCTATAAGTAAAGACTAGGGACTTATCTAAAAGGCCAGAAAATAAACAAAGCCTGGGCTACTACCTAAGGGGAACCTGTTGTGTGTAATTTGGTTATGTTAGGGACATTGCTAAAAGAAAAACTAAAATGGGAAGATTAGATCTAACATACATGGAGAGATATGAATCCTCCCAAGGGATAGAAGCAGCCACATCAATAGATGCTAATTTTAACAGATACCAACAGCTAAGTGAATGACAGCTTTTGAAGTGAAGAAAGAGATAGAGAGCAGAGCTATAGCAGGTCACAGTTGCAGAGACGCAATAGGTCAACAGTGGCAAATGATACATAGATAAAGCACTAATTAAGCTTTTACTATGTGCCAGGAACTTGAAACATGTGTCTGTGTGTGTGTGTGTGTGTGTGTGTGTATAGCTTACATAGTGGTGGAAGAAGACAATAAATGTTAGAGGAAAGTATCCATCCATAAATAAAGTGGAGAAATAATCTGGGGAGTCAAGGGTTAGTACAAATTTGAAGAAAACATGGCTGATATGGATGCTTCCTCAAGTGGAGATTTAGGGAATAACCAGATTAACTCTTCCTCACCTTAGAATATGAATGCTCCATAGCATTGCTCCCTTCTTCTACTGACTTGGCAAATTATATATCATCATTTATGAGAACTGGGTGTAATATGGGGTGGGGGATGAGGCAGAATGTTCCCCTTTATATATGGAGAATAAAACAATTCTATTGCTTGATCTTTTCCATTTCCCCCCTTTGTTATTCTATCCTCCTTAAATGTTTTGCTATTAGATGTGTATTGTATGCATGGTCTTTTGATAGAGAATGTTGAATGAGTTGGCTCTGTACATGAAAAAGAATGTTTAAGAATTCACTCTCCTCCTAAGAAAGACTTGAGTGGAATGCTGACTATATAAAGGGCATGTAACCTGCACTCTGATGTGATAAAAATCAATGTGACAACAATTAACACCCCTTCCTAGGCTATTCATAAAGACTAGGGACTTATCTTTGAACACAGAAAGTAACTGGAGGTCAGTCACTCCAAGTGACTGGAGACAAATATTACCCGCCATATTGAACCCAATTAATGATAATTCTAAATTTGAATGTGAACATTCACTCCAACTCAGTTTTTTTTATTTTTATTATTTTTATTTTTTTATTAAAGCTTTTTATTTGTATAACAAATGTGTGGGTAGTTCCCCAGCATTGATCTTTACAAAGCTTTCTATTACAAATTTTACCCCCAGTTTCCTCCCCTCCCCTAGCTGACAGGAAGTCCACTACATGTTAATAATGTAATAATAGTTGACAAGTTGTGCAAGAAAAATCCTATCTACAAGAAAAAAAAAAGAAAATCAGAGAAAGGCAACACAATGCAAGCAAACATCAATAGAGATCATGAAAATGTTACGTTGTGGTCCACATTTCATATCCCTCTCTCTGGGTGTATATGGTTTTCTTCAGTGAACAATTGGAACTGGTTTGAGACAATTCTTTGTTGTAGAGAGCCATGTCCATTAGAATTGATCATCATGTAATATTGTTGTTGCCGTGTATAATGATCTCCTGGTCCTGCTCATTTCACTCAGCATCAGTTCATGCAAGTCTCTCCAGGCCTCTCTGAAATCGTCCTGCTGGTCGTTTCTTATAGAGCAATAATATTCCATAACCTTCATATACCATAATTTATTCAGTCACTCTATGATTGATGGGCATCCATTCAGTTTCCAGTTTCTAGCCACTACAAAAAGGGCTGCCACGAACATTCTTGCACATGTGGGGCCCTTTCCCTCCTCTAAGATCTCTTTGGGATATAGGCCCAGTAGAAACACTGCTGGGAAAAAGGGTATGCACAGTTTGACAACTTTTTGAGCGTAGCTCCAAATTGCTCTCCAGAATGTCCAACTCAGTTTTATAGCTAAGTAATTGGAACTCATATTTTTAATTATTTGCACAAAGCTACATAACTAATGACTGGAAATTCTGGGGTAAAAACTTCTTTGAACTCCTCTTTGGTTAATACAACAGGTAACCAAGGCAATGGAAACCCAAGGCTGACCAGGAACAGGGACAGTACACTATACAGGAAAGATTCAATAACTCTCTTTTTAATCAGTGGCTGAAATCAATCCAAACACTTAAGGCATAGAAAGCAATCAACCTTTTTGATTGCTACACCTTTGATTTTTAGTTAGTACTATATTTCTGTCACTTATAGAATTTGCAGTGTGTCTGTGTCTGTGCCTGTGTCTGTGTCTGTGTCTGTGTGTCTGTGTATGTATGAGACACAGATATAGAGATATGATGGAGAGAATGGGGAAGACACAGAAAAGGCATAGTAATACAATTATTCCCAAGCTTATTTTTTTCACTTCTTCTATCTACTTAATGCCTTTTTTGGACATTATTTAGGATCCTGGATGATATTTTCCAAGTGTTTTGTCTCTCAGATAAGTCTATGTCCCATTGATCATATAGCTCAGGCTGTAGGTATCAACTCCAAGGAAACTGTCTCTAAGGAATCTGTGTTTAAGGGCCATGATAGCACCTCCTTGATAGCACCTCCTGGGGCTTCCCTCTTCTTAGGTCATTTGGTGTCAGAAATTGTAGACTTTTGACACTAGTTAAATTTATTTCTTATTAGTCTATACAGACTTCCAATCAATTGGCTGAAATATGTTAAAGATCTGAATTTATGTATGGAAGGGAATTAATTTCTATTATAACTGATAGAGAACTGAACCAGGGCCTTCAATTTCCTCCCACACCTGTATCCTCAACTGAGAACTTTAGCCTCATTCCTTAGACTCCCTAATATAAACTGTATTATAGATTTTCAATGATTAAAAAACAAACAAAAAACTATAACTATTCAACAAATAGCAGGATTGAATATGTACAAACACTAAAAAACCTTGATTTTCTTCAAAAATTCACTTAAAACTAATATTTATTTTCAAGAAAAACCAATTTAATGTAATTTTTTTGCCTTACTAGCTGTTCCAGCCTTATCAAAAACTTGCCTGGCATATGCCATAGCTTTCTCTTCTCTTTTTCAATAGTTCTACACTGTACTCTGTGATGAATCAATCTACAGGCTATTTCACAGACTTGGACTAGGCATTGAGTTCATTGGGAAGGACTTCCACTTTAGAGCCAAATCATTTATCCATTTCTTTTACTTGAACATGAAACCTCATTTTTTATTCATTTGTTCTGAGATCTATCATATACTATGGATATTTCTCCAGATCCAGATCTTTATATTATTTCTGAGTCTGTTTGATATACATGGCATACCTAGAAAGGATCAAATTGAGAATACTCTTATGGATAGATATAGGTGCATAGGTATATGTATATATATATATATAAATATAATATACATCCATAAACTAGAATGGGGTGCATCTGTTTCTTAAAAGCTATAGACACATAAATGTCTATATTGCTTTTTATATATACACAAGTTTTTTGTTTCCCACATATGGTAATTCAAAGACTATTTTTTTTCTTCTCCTTCAGTTTTTTGGGCATAAATCCCTACTTGTTTTCACAGGAACATTAGCTAAAATTTGCAGATACTGTATGCAGTAGATAAAACTGTTGCTTTTAAGACCATATGTCACACTGAACTGTTCAAGAGGCATCAAGTCTTTCTTGCTTACAGATCTTTAAAGATACAATTTTATGCTCAGTTAAAATGGAAAAGAGCATTATGTTTAAAGAGAAACCTATTTACTGCGCAAGCATTTCACTAAATTCTGTCACCAAATTACTAGTTAGCAAGACATTTGTACAGTACATTAAAAAAAAGTTTTTCCCATTATACATGTCCTCCTCCATATTTATCAGTTGCTAGGGATTACAGTCTTGATAGCAGCAGGGTAAGATGAGATGAGCGGCAGGCGATGGCTTCTGTTTATTTACACATTCATATTAATTTTCCAAAAGTAGCCATAAGGAACTCGATTTATGAAGAGTCTATGAATCATTTAACATTTTTATGGGAGTTTTGCTCTCTTTTAGGCCACCATTACATTATAGCCATGGAAGGCATAAACTCTAACCATTACTATTTCATTGAATGGGAAAAAAAATCAACTTTGGTGCACAAAATAAGTAGATCATAGCTGTGAAAAGTCCTTCAGGAATAAGATGCATTTCACCATGACTACATTTCATTTCCATACACATAACTTGTACATAATCATCAGCCGCAGAAGCACATAATGGGAGTGTATGTTTTGTTTTAAAGAAATATGACCCTTAGGGCCTTGTTCTTTTCAGTAGTACATTTCATACAAAGCACAATTTAAATGGGAACCAAACTATATTCAGAAACTCTTCCACACATATCAGCTTTATTCAGCCACCTTAATATAGTCAGGGTGTTTTTCTTCATTTAATGAATGCTGAAGGACAGGTAGGGTCAGCAGAATTACAAAGGGAAAGGGAGACCAGTACAGAAAATACCAGAGAAGAAAATTTCTATCTTATTGTAAGAAATGCATGATTTAATCAGCCTAAATCTTGAAAAATGTGGCACTGAAAGGCATATGAATCTACACAAAAGACATATGGAGCAAAGAAAAATAGAAAAACGGAAGATGAAAGAGAATTGATGTGTTTATATATGTGTACATATATGTTGTATATATAACACATATGTATATACAATACATGTATTATAAACATACATGAGACACAGGACATATAGAGTAGTGGATTCTTTAATGTTCAGTTAAAAAGATCTGAGTTTGAATTCTACTTTAGACCCTTTTAGCTATATGAACAAAGGTATATCACTTAGTTCCTTTGATTATTTTGTTTTGTTTTGTTTTTTATCTTTTTAAAAGACAACCTCTACTTTTTTATTTTATTAATACTTTTTATTTGCAAAACATATGTATGGGTAATTCATCGACATTAACCCTTACAAAGCTTTCTGTTACAAATTTTTCCCCCCTACTCCCCACCCCTCCCCTAGATGGCAGGATATCCACTACATGTTAATTATGTTAGAATACTTAAGAAAACGAATATATGTATAGTTTTTGCCACACATCATTTTTTGTGCAGGAGAAATCGTATCCACAAGAAAGAATAATACGATAAAGGAAATACAATGCAAACAAACCTCAATAGAGAACATGAAAATGTTATGTTGTGGTCCACATTTCACATCCCTCTCTCTGGGTGTATATGGCTTTCTTCACTGAACAATTGGAAGTGTTTTGAGACAATTCATTGTTGAAGAGAGTCATGTCCATTAGAACTGATCCTCATATAGTATTGTTGTTGCCGTGAATAGTGATCTGGTTCTGCTCACTTCACTCAGCATCAGTTCATACGAGTCTCTCCAGGCCTTTCTGAAATCGTCCTTCTGGTTGTTTCTTACAGAGCATCCTTTGATTATTTGTAAAAGGGGGATAATAATATCTTCATTTATCTCACAAGATTATTTTGAAGAACAAATGATCAAGTAGTGTAATGTATATAAAGGACAGTAAGTTGTGCTAGTTCATTTTAAATAGAGATGTTGTAAAGATATATTTGAGGGGACTTGGTGACTGATTATATATGTTAAGGGAGGGATAGTGGAGTGTCAAGGATGATTGAGATTGAAAACTAGGTTGACTGGGAGGATGGCAGTGACCTTAAAAGAAACAAACATAAAACATTCAAATCAGTGTCTCTCAGTCCCCAGAGTTGACAAAATTCCATACATGAATTACCAGTTTTGAAGAAATTAGAAGTTTATCTTCAAACCTTCACAAGGTAAAGACTCCTACAGCTTTTATCTGGAATACAAATAATTGAGGATAAACTTATAATTTCTTCAAAATTGGTAATTTATGTATGGAATTTTGTCAACTCTTCATTTATCAGAATATTCAGTTAACCAGACTTCCCTAACTCCCCACATATTCTGGTTAAATATAAGTTCTGAGTACTTTCCCTTGGGAGTTTTAGTGATTGCAAGTAGAAAACATCTACTTAAAGATGAGAGGGAACTTGTATGCAATAGTGGAACTCATTTCAGTGGGAAACTCATTCTCTTTCTCATTCCCATTACAGAACAGAGGAAGCCAGCACCACTTTTAATTAAAAGTCTCACACCATCAGCTCACTCAGTCCATCATTAATCCCCCGGAAATGCCCTTTGCTAAGATCATTATTTTTTAATTAACATACTGGATACCAAAGTCATTCTATCTCGGCTTGAGAATGGGATAGGGTGAGGTGATCCACCTCTTTAAAGAGACAGAAGAGGAAAATTATTTTAAAGAAAGGCTCTGGCTGGAAGATGAGATTAACCAAGCAGTTTAAACAACAAAAAAGTAGCTCTACCTCATCTAAATTATTTCATATTTTATCATCTAGAAAATTTATAGTGGAATTATAGGTTTAGCCCCTTTTTTGGTCAAGAGAAACAAGGGTTTTCCTCTCCTACTAAACACACTGAAGAATTTTGCCAATTAAGATCCTGAAACCAGTGATCAGAGAAATAGCTAGATATATCATTCATTGGATTTAGTACTCGATAAATATAGGAAAATGAGAATAACACAAGTGCAACAGAGATCCTATTTTGAACATTGAATAATAATAGGAATAGCTAATATTTACACTGTACCTTAAGGTTTGCATTTGATCTCATTTGATCAATAAAATCTCAAATATCATTGTGAAACAAGTACTATTATTATTCCATTTTACAGATGAAGATACTGAAGCTCAGAAAAGTTATATGGCTTATTTAGAATTGAATAGTCAGTGAATGGGGAAATATTTGGTCTCAGATCTCCTGATTCATCCACTATTCACACTTCATTCATAACTCAGAGCTTTCCCCTTAGTAGTAAGAACTCAGGCCATGAAAGAGTGAACAAAACAGCCATTTTTCTTCCAAAAATATTCTTCATCATTCTGACTCATCCCAACACCCTATCCAAGTTGAATTGGAACTATTCTTTCATTGGTCATCTTAATCAGCATTGAATAAGCTCCACAGAAAACTTTGCTTCCTTAGTTATTTACCTCTTGTATATTTTCTCAGCACTGCACTAGCTATATGAAAATTTATTATTGTTATTATCCATAGTTTAAGATTATATCCTGATTCTTGTTTGTGACTAATTCTTTCACTGGAATCCAAGAGCCAAGGCATTAGATAATATCATTTATGTCCCAAAATTTCAAGCCATTCTTAAATCCTCATGACTGCAAGTAAACCACAGATACTTCAGTGTTATTTTATGAATCCTTTCTTCTCAGATATCACCTTGTTTCTATCTGGTGTCTGCAGTGGAGGTCATTAGTATACTCTACTGATCATTCATGACTTGCCAAATATTATAAGAAAGGAAGGATGGCTATGGGTTAAAAAGAAAAAAAAATCAAATTTCTATTTATCACTTTTCCTTCTTTTAATGAAAAAAAAATCATCAAACTAGTAATATATTGAGAGCCAGAAGACTTAGATTTCATTCCTAGCTCTGTCAATTGCTGGCCATATGATCTTAAGTAAGAACTTTTTTGCCTCAATTAATTCAGCTATAAAATAAGAATAAGAAAAAAATGCCTCACTGCCTATTTTTCAAAGTTAATAGATAATAACATGTTGTAATTAAAAGAACATTATCCATAATCCTGAGACCTGAATTCATATCCTGCCTTCATGATTTATTTACCCATGTGACCATAGACAATTCAGGTAACTTATACGAGCTCAGCTTCCTGATATGCTAAAGAAGACATTGGGCTAGAAAATTTTTTAAGGTTATTTCCAGCTACAAAGAACTAAAGCTTTAAATGTGAAAAGGACTTTGATGACTCCCAATATAGCCTTCTCCAAAGACACAATTCACAATTTTACTTTCTCCCTCCCTCCCCCTAACTAATCTTACAATTTACTCACTTCTCTGACCCAATCTTGTCTTGAAGTCATAGTAAAATACTAAAACTTGAAAGAAAAGAAATGAGAGACATATGATAGAATATATCAAGAACTAAAGAAAAAATGAAAAGTTGGCAACTATTTTCAAAGATTTGTAATTTTATTGTGTCTTTAATGAAGCAGTTGCTTAAAATGCAAAACAGTAATGACCTCTGAATTTCTTTTTACATTTTTTGATCCTAATTTTGATCCTAATACCAGTTGGAAAAAGACTTTTCTTTTGGTCAGTAAATATCTTGTATGTACATTTTTAGTATATTGTCTCCATTATTAAATGTGAACTTCTTGAGGACAGAGACTATATGCTTTTATCATTCTTTATATCCCTAGCACTTAGCATAATAGTTGTTTGTAATAAGTGTTTATTAATGTTTGTTGATTAACTGACTCATTCATTCATGTTTCAAATCCCTAACCTAATTCAGAGAGTAGTGACAAGAGCCTGGCATAATCTGGGTGCCAAATTGAGAGGTGTTTTTTTTTTCTAGATCATCAGTCCCTTTCTACTTCCTGTTATAGCTTGAACATGATTCCACCCATTTCTCAGACTCATCTAGATTCTTGTTGGATTTCTTTCTTACTATTGACTAAATTTTAGACTTTGTGAATCCTGACCTTCTAGATTTCGATTGTTTTATTACTTCTTTGGTGACTATGAGATATATCCATATTTCCTCTTCTGTTTTTCCATTTCATGGTATGTCTCTTGTTAATCCATAGATCTTCTTTTGCAAAAAGGGGCATTTTAGGGCCCCATTAATTATCCCTTCCACTTAATGATCACCTTGATCATGTAAGAATACTTTTCAACCAAATCAATCAAATCCAAGTATGAGCAAGATCTGTATACCTCCTTGAATCAATAAAAGCTATTATTTTATAAACTTGGTCATACTCTAAGTAATTTGTATTTTTTAAGAAATGAGTTACATCATTACTAGAGATAGTTTTTAAGGGTCTGGAAGTAGAGAGGTTAGGATTTCAACACATATCTGAGGAACAAAGGAAATACTCAACTATGGCAGAAAAGAGAGATATTGAAGAAAGTCATTGGCATTACTGGCATCTCAGAAAAGAAAACTACAGGGCAGATGGAAGTCCTAGAAAAAAAATGGATTTCCCCCAAGTTCTCCTCTCAATACTTGTCTATTTATAGATACTATAGTATAATCTGCTATTTTTCCCGTTCAAATATTTCTAGTAAACTATTTTTTCTCAACACAAAGAGGTCAGAGGGTAACAAGAGATAAATAGATGTAAATGTAAACTGAGGCAGAAAACTGATCTTTACCTAAAATTAGGAATCTTCATAATTAGGGGCTTTGGGCAATTATAACTGAAGTAATAACTTTTCATTTAAAATAAACTCCCTAAAGCCCCCAAGAATCCCAAAGGCCATTAATTCATCCCTTGCTTAAAATGATCTAATTATATTATCTGAGTTTTAAATGTGTAAAAAAAAAGACCTTTTGTTTTACAGTAATTGCCCATCAAATTCTTCTGCAGATCATCATATAAATCCCTGCAATAGATCAGAACACATTTAAATAGCATATTGAGGTTTGTGAAATACTTCACATACATTATCTGATTGGAGCCTCACAACAACCTGGTAAGGAAGGAACTACAATAATTATTCAGATTTAAAGATAAGAAAAATGAGGTTCAGAGAAATTTTCTAATGACAATCATATAGCTTGCAAATGTTGGAGGCATTTTTCAAAGTTTCTGACTCTGAGTTTAATGCTATCTTCACCATATCACATTGCTTCTCTTCCAGGTATTTCTATAATCTGCATTGTCAAAAAGCATTTATAGAGTAACAATTATGTGTAAGAAAATGTGATATATTCTAAGGATTTAAAAAGAAGATGTTTAAGAAATATGAGGAAAGATGGAAAAAAAGCATTTATTAAATGCCTTCTTTGTACCAGGAGGCAACTAGGTGATGCAGCAGATAGAGCACTTGGCCAACAGTCAGGAACGCAACTGTTATCCATATTTTATAGTTGAAAAAACCAATGCAGGCAAAGTTTAAGTCAGTTATCCAGAGCCACATAGCCAGTAAATATCTAAGACAAGATTTGAACTCAGATGTTCCTGATTTCCAGTCCAGTATTCTGTCCACTTCACAATCTACCACATATAGACTTTCCCTTCTTTCCTCTAATTTATTTGTGTCTCCTTAATTGCAATTTCTCATTATAGTCTGTGCTTTAATTATTTGTGTTACTCTTACTAGACTGTAAATTCCATGAGGGTAAATGTTCCATCTTGCTGAATAAGAAAACCTTGGTTCAAATTCTTGCTTTACCACTTACTAACTGTGCATCTTTGGATAAGTAATAGAACTCTTCTATACTTACAGACAAATGATAATTATTTTTTTCAAAGATGAGAAAACATAATTGCAAAATGACTTACCACACAGCCTTTTGGTGGATATTAAGTTTAAGAGGGCAATTCAGAGAGATTTGATTTGATTTGAACCTGCAATCCCAGAGCTACAATACCTATGAACAAAATGTCTTTGGCACAGCTAAGAGCCCTACATTTCAATCCCAATATTTGATTTTTGTGTATTGAATAACTAATATTCTAAGGTATGTAGAAAAAATACAGGGACTTTAGAAGGTAACTTCTTTTTTTTGATTCATGCCTCGTTATATTTTTAAGATTTCATAACCAATTTTACTGGAAAGGAAAAAAAAATTCTAATGTATCAGCATTTTTCAACTGCAGTCAAATTTTAGTTACAGAATGACAGCATCTCCTGGAGCCAAGATTGTCTAAAGAAAGAATTTGAGACAGAAATCATCTGTCCTAGTTTTAGAGAAGAAAAAAAAAGGTGCTTTATGACATTTCTGCCTCTGTTTTCCACTGCTAGAATTCTGGGTGGAATATTTAATTCAGCACAAGCTAAAATACAGGGACTCTACCTCTTATTCTTTTGTGTTCTCTATAGAACTTTAAATAAGACTGGGATGATAGTAGGCATTCAATTTTATTTTCCTTTGGGATTAAACTTTTAATTTCTTTCTTTTCTTTATTCTAAAAACATATACAAGGACAATTTTTTAACATTGACTCTTGAAAACCCTTGTGTTTCAATTCTCCCCTTCCTCCTATTCCCTCACCTAGATGGCATGTAATCCAATATATATTAAAAATGGTAAAAATATGTTAAATCCAAAATAGTCATACATATTTATACAATTATCTTGCTGCACAAGAAAAGTCAGATCAAAAAATTAAAAAAAATTAAAAGAAAATAAAATTTAAGCAAACCACAACAAAAAGAGTGAAATGCTATGTTATAATTCACCCTCAATTTCCACAGTCTCTAGCTGTAGATGGCTCTTACCATCACAAGATCATTGCAACAGGCCTGAAACATCTCATTGTTGAAAAGAGCCACATCCATCAGAATTGATCATTGTATAATCTTCTTGTGGCTGTGTACAAAGATCTCCTAGTTCTGTTCAGTTCATTCAACATCTGTTCATATAAGTCTTTCCAGGCCTCTCTAAAATCATCCTATTGAGCCAAGCAAATATAATAAAAATGACAATACTACCCAAAATAATTTACTTATTTAGTGCCATACCAATCAAACTCCCAAGAAATTATTTTACAGATCTAGAAAAGATAGTAGCAAAGTTCATTTGGAAGAACAAAAGGTCAAGAATTTCAAGGGAAATAATGGAAAAAAAAGGCTGATGATGGTGGACTTGCTGTACCAGATCTAA